>JASVEL010001109.1:0-472184 GCA_032618575.1 Nicotiana noctiflora
TAAGCAGGGGCGGACCTATGCTTTGGGGTGGGGGGCACGGGCACCCGTTGGCCTCGGTAAAAATATTGTATATATATTGTATATATATAAGTTAATACAAGAAGGACCCCTATAAATATATTATGATGCACCCTTAGTCACAAAGATTGGGTAGAACAATTGGTTTGTGAATAGTTGGTTTTTTCAAGACCCAAGTTCAAATCTCAGGTTCAACAATAATACTAATATTTTTGATTGGGTCTCATTTGGTAATTTCAACGCCAACATGCCTACTAGTAACTTTTTCTCTCTTTGAGAGAATTTCAACACGTCTATTATAGTGTATTTGATTTAGTTTTTTTCAATGGATCAACCTCTTTTACTTTTAGTTAAATCTCTACATCAAAAGCTTCTTCTACAATTATTTCTCTCAACGCAAAAAACTTCTTCCTTAATTTTCAAAGCTCATATGCAACCACTAGTTATTAGTCCGCCTAAAGTCATCGAGTAATTATTTCTGTCGCGACCATACTGCCTATAAATATTGTTAAGGTACTGTTACAGTGCACCCGCTAAGATGAGAAAAAAATGCACTTATTGCAAGTGCTACTTTTATTTCATAATTCAAATTTCAAACTTACAAAATACAAATTAAAATGTTTACATTTTTAACATCAACTCATCAAGTAAACTCAAAGGTTTTGCATTGCTCTGCTAAGTTTCTCATAATCAATATGAACTGAGTAACCTTCTTTTGGAGTGTTAAATTCGGATGAGTTACCATGTGTTAATATATCTCCAAGTTCCTCGTCTTTTGGGCTATCAACATCTTCACGTACTTGATTTCTTCTTTCCGATCTAATCCAATTTCTGAAACATACTAAAACTTCCAAAGCATTGCTTCCCAATGAGTGACGGGTGTCTCCAAGTTGTTGTCTTGCTTGGCTAAATGCACTCTCCGATGCAACAGTTGAAATTGGCACATTCAGCACGTCCCGAGCCATTGCGAAAAGAACAGGAAATTGCTTTCCATTGTCATGCCACCATACCAACGGTGAAAAATCCTTTGTGCGAGGCTCCTTTTGCTTCTGCAAGTAGAATTGAAGTTCATCAATGTTCTTGCAACTTGTTTGAGTGTTAGAAAAATTAGAAAAAATATTAAAACTATCATCAAATCCTTCTTCTTCATTCACAGTAGCAGAAGTACTACATTGCATAGTAGGATTAGCATAACATTACCTGCAGCTATATCAATTACATTTGCATAATAATTATATAATTGCTGTAAATAATCATTTAAACTGTTCATAGAAGTATATAAATTTGGGGTTTCGGTTTCCCCAATCTCCATATAAGTATATAAAGCATTCATTAATTGATGACAATCAGACAATTTAATTGAAGGATTTAAAACTTCTCGAGGTGTAGTACTAAACAGTGGCACATTTACGTTTTTACGTTATGTGCAGTAAAAAAAGGAGGTGTGACATATATTTCTTCTTAAATTCAAAGAGTAGAAAAGATTTCCGCTATATGTACTAAAGCCATAGTAATAGTATGATAATAAGCTTCAGAAAACTCAACAGTAGCACTATAAAATTTATGTAAAAATTTAACAACATCATTAATGACATCCTAAGTACCAGTTATTAACATACGACTTGGATCAATACAATGCATTAGCAACTTGAATTATTGAGAATATATATTTGTAGCAAACTTTTAAAAATATATATGTATAGTTCCATCTAGTAATAATTTTGTCTGGCATGAATCAGGGTTGAAAGTTATACTGGACACACTTATTTTTAAATTCCTTTATTCTAGATTGTCTATTATTTCCTTGAGTGACACCAATTGCACTTCTAACATGACTAATCTCTGTTGAAAATAAATTAAGACCACTTTTAACAATTAAATTGTAAAAATGACATGCATACCTAACTTGAAAAATTTCATTAAGAGGTTGTTTCAAATGCATTTTTAATATTGAAATTGCGGCATTATTGTTAGAAGTATTATCAAAAGACATACACAATACTTTTTGGTTGAGATTACAAAATTCAACAACTTCATAAATAGTACTACTTCTAAATACAACAGTATGACTTTGATATTCATCATATCTAAAAGCAATAATACGTTTTTGCATACAAGTACTATCATCTATCCAATGACATGTAATAGTCAAGTAATTACGTCCATTAATAGCATGACCAATATCAGAAGTTAGAGAAACTTTACAAGGAAGGTGGCTAAACAAACAACGTAAATACGTTTGATATTGTCCATGATATCCGAAGATATCGGCTCTGCAAGTACTTCTAGGAATACCTTCAAATAACGGGTTGTAAATTCTTTGAATATACATAATAATATATGACGAAGAAGCAAAAGAAAAAGGTAAAAAACCTAAAGCAGTCATTTTTCCTAACTTCTCACGATCCTTCATTTTGTTATATTTTATTAATTCTTCAGTAGTAGGGTTAATAGTTGTTTAATTTTTATCACCATGTAGGCCACATTCTATGGGATGCGAAACTCTCATATATCTACTAAGCATTCCAGTTCCCCCTAAATTTCCTCCAGTCAAATGTTTAAAATCATCTTTACAAAGTTTGCATCTAACTCTGTCAATACCTTCAATTATTTAAAAAAAAATCCAAACCTTACTTATTTTTCTACGAGTAGTCGTCGGAGCCACATGTGGTCTACTACTAGTGCCACGACCACCACCCCTTATAGCAACTGCCAACACTACCAACTCCAGCACTAGTAGGTGTAGCTGATATCTCATCTTCCATTCCTAATTCATTATCTTCTATTCCATAATCTTCTTGTAATTGTTCATAATCTATATTATCATTAGGCGATGTTTTAGGAACAAGAGAAATTGGGTACTATTACTACCAGATGCCGAAGAATTGTCTCTACTTTTATTTCTCATACTAGTAACTTTTCTACATGCTCTTTTAGCAGCATTAAACATATTGTAAAAATTAAAGGATAAGCACAAAATAAATATGCAATTAAAATATTAAATAAGAGAAAGAGTTGGAGGGAGTACACCGAATTGGACAATAAATTGAGCACTTGATTATGCAATTCCGATATTACCACGAACAAACATCAAGCAAGTATTCCAACTCAAACTTCAAATTCCGAATTACAAATTCTGATAAATTAAATTAAAGCAAAGAGATCCAAATAAAAAATTATAAAATTAGAAGATGAAATCTTGCAAATTGAAGGAAGAGAGAAATTGAGTATTTGAGAATTGAGATTGAGATATGAAATTTAGGTGACGAAATGAAGAAGGGGGGGGGAGTATTTAACGGATCCTTGGCTGAAAACGTTGCCCCCAATGGATAGAAGTGGGCCCTACCTCTATAAAATAAAAATAAAAAATGAAAAAAAGAAATTAGCCGTTAATTCGGTCCGGACCGGTCTAGGTTAACCGGTTTGGGCACTGTTCATGCCTACCGGTTTACCCGGGCCCGGTTAATCGGATCCTAGATTTGAACCGCACATAACCGGCCTAGCCCCCCACCCATCCCACCCGGCCCCCTTTGAACCGGGCTGGTTCATTCCCAGTTTTTATCTATCTGGGCCGGTCCGGTTACTGTCTAAACCTACCCGTTTGACACATATAATAACAACAAACAAATCTAAGTCCATTTCTCAAATGGTCGCTCAACTATCCCAAATTATATTCTAAAATCACTTTACTTTCGTTTGGAATAACAAAGTCACTAAACTATGTCTATTGCACGTAGAAGGTCACTCAACTACATTTTTCAAATTTCGGATTGCCAAATACCTATTTTACCCTCTAAATTATATAAAATATTCATCTTCTATTTATGTGAACCTATTTTCTTTTTAGTCCGTGCCAAAAAGAATGACCACTTTCCTTATTTGGAAATAATTTACCTTTATGCAATGATTTATAGCCACACAAAATAAAGGTGCCTCATTTTACACCACAAGATCAAAAGTCTTCTCTATTTTCTTAAACTCCGTGCCCAGTCAAATGTATTTTACCCTCTAAATTATATAAAATATTCATCTTCTTTTATTTATTTTTTTAATATTATGATTTCCCCTTTTTAATATTAAAAGGGGAAAGTCATAATATTAAAAAGTTTTAAAAAATAAAAGAAGATAATTATTTACTATAATTTAGAGGATAAAATAAGTATTTGGCAATCCAAAATTTAAAAAATCTAGTTAAGTAACGTTCTGAGTGCAATAAGTAAATTCAGTGACTTTGTTGTTACAAACGAAAGAAAATGATTTTAGGAGATAATTTGAGATAGTTGAGTGAAATTCCATAAATAAGGTATGGGAAGGTTAACATATCCGCAAATATTTTCCCTGCCTTAAGAGGGTAGATATTTTTTTGGTATACCCTCGACTCAATGTGTGTGTGTGTGTGTATATATATATATATATATATATATATATATATATAACGACAAGCAAAAATACTTACTAATTGTCGTTCAAATGGACAAAAAATGATGTAAAAAAGAGTAGTCTTTTTTCTTTTGGAACATGGATTAAGATCTCATTAAACATATATAAGAGATAAACTAAAAAGTTGGTTGGATGAAATATTCATTTTTAGGTCGTGGATAATGCCTTGCATAATTTAAGATGGATGACTGCAGCTGAGCACCAACAGTGCAAATTCATATGGCGCATGAAGCGATCCGACAGTTAGATCCACGAGCCTATACTTGGCTGATGTGACATGAGCTTCACTTGTGGATATTGCATGATGATAGCGGTAGACGATAGGGAGCCGTGACTGCAAATGTGCTAGTCATTTAACGGCTTGTTGAAGTATGCCCATGGATTGCATGTCACTGCCATGGTCCGCATGACATTCAAATAGATTGCGCAGAGGTTCCTTGAAAGCCGTAGAGCCGCATCGACATTGATAGACATGGTGTTCCATTTATGTCAATACCGATGAGAAGCTTTGAAATGTACATAATGTGAGCACATAGGCATCCAGTTTTATAGTACGATCGCGATCGGGCTACTTTTGAAGTTAAGACCACTATCTGCGAACACTAAGGAAATAATCTACAAATGGTGAATGAAGCCAGCAGGGTGTGTTCATGTGGAAAATGAACCATCTACCACATGCAGTGCACACATACCTTGAAGTGCTTTCAACAAGTTGGTTTAGAGCAACCAACTATATTGATAGGCAATACAATGTTGCTGCATACGTAGACACGTATAGTGGACAGTTGCAGCCATTGGGTGCTAAGCATTATTAGCCACCAGAACCTTTTAAGATGGTGTGTAAGAAAGACTATTTGTGCAAGTTGCAAGTGCGAAAGAGAACGCGTATACGGAACCAAATGGATATTGGTGACACTGTTTATGCGCGTAAATGTGGCATTTGCTCGCAAACATGACACGACCATTGTAAATGTCCTTCGGGTAGTGTGTGTGGCAGTGGTATTCCAGCACCTGATCCAAGTTTGTCGAATGTTCCAACTATCAAGGATATACATAGTCTTTTATTTTTGTATTGTTTTTGTAATACGTGTCTGTATTTGTGTATGTTCCAATATCTATCAAATAAAATTATGAGTTTGGATTAAAAAAAAAACTGTAAGATCAAGACATCCTTTATTATTCTTATTGAAAATTTGCTTCTTAAAATGATCATTGTCTTAAAAAATGAATCGAAGAAAATAACTAGATATTTTGTCTTAGAAAATTTAATATGTAAAGCATGGTATAACACTACATTTTGTGTGTTGTCATGTCGGTTTGAAAAAGCTGAACCGACTGTGAAAAAGCTATTTAGTCTTAGAAAATTTTAATATGTAAAGCGTGGTATAATACTACATTTTGTGTGTTGTTTTATCTGTTTGAAAAAAGCAGAACCGATTGTGAAAATTTGTTTCTTCTCAAGAAAATTTATTAGTAAAGCGTGGTATAATACTATATTTTGGGTAAAATTTTGTCTATAAATAACGGGCACATTCTAATTATTTTCTACGCTTAACAATAACCAATAGCAAATATTTTCATAAAACCAAGGTTTCTCTTAACAAATTTCTCAACAAATACTTTATGTCCCAAGGTGCGAGTGCGACAAAAAATGCGTGATGCACGATTGTTGGGAAGAAGCCGGACGCCGCTACTGGGCAGGTAAAATTTTATAAGCAACCCCATAAACCTACATGCAATTTTGTGGTATGGACTGATGAACTCTATCAGCAAGAATACTACAAAGATAAGCTCCAAGAGCTTCATAATTTGTGTTTGAAGAAGTGGGAAAGAGAGTGTCAATCTAAACGAGAAGTTGCAGAGTTGATGGTGAAACTGTCACGACCCGGATTTTCCGCCGGGCATGCGGATTCCTACAAGCTACCTCTGTCACGACCCAGATTTCCCACCATCGGGGGTCATGATGGCGCCTACTAGTGGAAGCTAGACAAGCCAAATATTAATTACACCTCCATTAATTACCAAATTCTTATTAAGACTGCCTGGCCTATCCCGGCAAAGTAGTGACAAGCCAAGGACCAAACACCCACATAAACCTGTGAAGTTCTATATATATATGTACACCACAAGATAACAAAGATATCAAGTAAACAAAAGCCAACAAGAAATATCATAAGAGGGAAAGCTCAACAGTTAACAACATTTATCAAGTCAACAAAGGAAACCAAAATATACAGGAAACAGGTAATATCAAGTCAAGGAATAGCAAATAGTTGCACGGCATCACCCTTCGTGCTTTTACTCTCATCCTCACCAAATAAGCGAATAAAGTGCACGGCATCACCCTTCGTGCTTTTACTCTCATCCTCACATCCATAACACGGCATGATCCTTCGTGCATGGTTCAATAACAAGGCACGGCATTACCCTTCGTGCATAATCAATATCACAAGGCACGGCATGAACCTTCATGCATAATCAATAACAAGGCACGACATTAACTTTCGTGCATAATCAATAATAGGGCACGACATTAACCTTCGTGCAATAATAGTAAAACAAGGCACGACATCACCCTTCGTGCATTATCACTCTTCCTCACCCAAATAACAATCACAGTTAAGGGCAGAGAATGAAAACAATAATCATGAACCGTCCCGGCAAGGGACACAATAATCATCACAACAAAGTCCCGGCAAGGGAAGACAATGTACAATTCACAACAAGTCCCGGCAAGGGAGAACAATAACAATTCCACAACCCGGCAAGGGTTCAACAATTTATCTTTAAAATGTCTCACAACAAGTATTAACAACGACTCACGGTCATGCAAGACGCCAGTGTATGGATGCTCGTCACCACAGCCCATACACCGCACTCGATCACATAGCACATAGCACATAATCCTATTCCCTCAAGCTAGGATAGAACAAACACTTACCTCTAGCCTTGAAGTCCAAATTATCCTTCAATTATAGCTTTTTCCCCGAATTTCTGCTTCGACTAGCCCGAATCTAATCACAATTGATTCCATTACATTAATAAATACTAAATAACTTGGTTTGAATGCTTAAAAATGGGTTTTCTCAAAGTTTACCCCAAAATTTCCCAAAACGCCCCTGGCCCACGGGGTCGGAACTCGGGGTTCGGACCAAAATCCGGTTACCCATTCCTCCACGAGTTCAAATATATGATTTGTTTCAAAATCGGACCTCAATTCGAGGTCCAATTACCCAATTCATGAAAACCCTAGGTTCTACCCAAAAACAAGAATTTCTACCATGAAAACCTTTGATTTCTATTGAAAAACATGTTTAATATTGTTAGGAATTGAAAGAATTAAGTAAAAAGTGACTTACAATTGCTTTGGAGTGAATTTGGCCTTGAGGGTTCGTGTGTGGTGTGTGGGTTTTTGAAAGAATGAAGAATGAGCTGAAAAATTCGTTTAAGTATAAAATTGCACAGCTGCGGGTATCGCAATTGCGAACATTTGTTCGCAATTGCGAACACTACAGGTCTGGGGTCTGATGCTCTCGCAATTGCGAGAAAGGGTTCGCATTTGTGAACTGGGCTGGCACATTGGGTCTTCGCATTTGCGACAAAGTGTTCGCATTTGCGAACCCAGGCGAATAAGTGAAGGCCTCGCATTTGTGAGGTTAAGTTCGCATTTGCGAACCCACGCGTACCTGGACCCCCTTCGCATTTGCGATCAATAGTTCGCATTTGCAAACCAAGCCTTGACTTGTCACATTCGCATTTGCGAAGTATGGTTTGCATTTCCGAACAAAGGCTAATATGGGATACCTCGCAATTGCGAGAAAATCTTCGCATTTGCGAATATACCAGCTGTGTAAAATTTTAGAAATTGAACCAACGACCTATCAAATCTTTACCCGAGCCCCCCGGGCTCCAAACCAAACATGTACACAACATCAAAAACACATTACAAACTTGCTCGTGCGATCACATCGCCAATATAACATCGTTTTCATCAAATCAAGCCTCAAGTTCATGATTATCATCCTTTTTAGTTTCATAACTTTCAAATTTGGAACTCAAGGTTCAAAACACATCAAACGACATCCAAATGTCACCAAAATTTGTAGAAAGCACTTATATAATATTTAAGACTTGTACCGGGCATCGGAACTAAAATACGAGCCCGATACCATGGTCGTTTAATCCATTTTCATTTAATAATTTTAGCAAAAATAATTTAAAAGAAAAATTTATAACTTAGGCTCTAGGCCTCAGAATTCGACTCCAGACGCATGTCCGAGTCCCATATTTTCCTACGGACCTTCCGGGACCGTCCGATCTCGGGTCCAGGTCCGTTTACCAAAAATATTGACCGAAGTCAACTATATCAATATTAATATCATTTTTCTTCAAATTTCTCATAGAATTCATATATTCTATCACAAAATCTTTCCGGCTACATGCCTGGATCGTGCACGTAAATTGAGGCAACATAGAATGAGGTTTTCAAGGCCTCGAAAGTGCGGAACAAGTGAGGAATATAAGTGATGACCCTTTGGGTCGGCACATTGGGTGCCCTCTCCCTGTCTGAATACCTCGTCGCAACACATTAGTCCGAAGTCTGGGTCAATCTCTCACCATGTGGCTAGTATCTCCACACTCAAAGCACCCTCTCTATTGATGAGGTGGTGGAAACTGTGCGGTATGGGACCTCCAAGACCCATGAACACCTGATTCACCATGCGAAGCCTGAAGCGCGAGAATGGCCACCGGCTCCTCCTCGTAGGATAAATCATTGTCCAACTGGACAGTACTGAAGTCTAACACATGTGTGGGATCGCCGTGGTACCTCCGAAGCATAGATACATGAAAAACTGGATGCATGGCTGATAATCTAGGCGGCAGAGCTAGTCTGTAAGCCACCCCTCCCAATCGGTCTAGAATCTCAAATGGGCCAATATACCTAGGGCTGAGCTTGCCCTTCTTCCCGAACCTCATCACGCCCTTCATAGGCGACACTCAGAGCAACACTCGCTCACCAACCATGAAATCTACATCTCGAACCTTACGATCCGCATAAGTCTTCTGTCTGGACTGAGCTGAACGCAATCTCTCCTGGATAGTCTTGACCTTATCCAAGGCCTCTCGAACTAAGTCTGTACCCAACAACCGAGCCTCTCCAGCTCAAACCATCCGACTGGAGATCGACATCGCCTACCATACAATGCCTCATATGGAGTCATTTGAATGCTAGACTGGTGGCTGTTGTTGTAGGCGAACTCTGCTAATGGCAGAAACTGTTCCCACGAGCCTCCAAAATCAATGACACAGGCTCGGAGCATGTCCTCTAGGATCAGAATAGTCCTCTCGGACTGACCGTCCATCTGAGGATGAAAAGTTATACACAACTGAACATGGGCGCCTAACTCCTGCTGGACCGCTCTCCAGAAACGCGAGGTAAACTGCGTACCCCGATCTGAGATAATATATACCGGCACCCCATGAAGGCGAACAATCTCCCGGATGTAAATCTCTGCTAGCTTCTCCGATGAGTAAGAGAAAGCGATACTGCAATGAAGTGTGCTGACTTGGTCAGCCTATCAACAATAACCCAAATAGCATCAAATTTCCTCCGAGTTAAGGGAAGTCCGGTAATGAAGTCCATAGTGATCCGCTCCTATTTCCACTCGGGAATTTTGATTCTCTGGAATACACCACCAGGCCTCTGGTGCTCATATTTCACCTGTTGACAATTTAGACACCGAGCGACATATGCAACGATATCTTTCTTCATCCTGCGCCACCAATAGTGCTGCCGTAAGTCCTGGTACATCTTCGCGGTGCCCGGGTGAATAGAATACCGCGAACTGTGGGCCTCCGCTAAGATCGACTCTTGAACCCCTTCAACATTGGGCACACAAACTCGACCTTGCAATCTCATCTAGATTTACCTTTGTGGCACCTCCCCGCTGTACTGTATCTCTCAAATCACGCAAATGAGGATCATCAAATTGCCTCTCACGGATACGCTCTAATAGAGAAGAGCGAGCGACCGTGCAGGCTAACACCCTGCTAGGCTCAGAAATGTCCAATCTCACGAACCGATTGGCTAAGGCCTAGACATCTAGAGCAAATGGTCTCTGACTGACCGGAATGTATGCAAGACTACCCATGCTGGAAGACTTTCCACTCAATGCATCGACCACCATATTGGCCTTACCTGGGTGATATAGGATAGTAACATCATAGTCCTTCGACAACTCTAACCATCTCCTCTGTCGCAAATTCAACTCCTTTTGCATGAATAAGTATTGTAGGCTTTTGTGATCCGTGTACACCTCGCACGCCACACCATATAGATAATGCCTCCAGATTTTTAAGGCATGAACCATTGCTGCCAATTCAAGATCATGAACCAGATAATTCTTCTCATGTATTTTCAACTACCTCAAAACGTAAGCAATAACCTTACCATCCTGCATCAATACTGCTCCAAGCCCTTACGGGATACATCATAGTAAACTATATAAGGCCCTACACCCGTAGGTACTATCGGCACTGGTGCTGTAGTCAAGGCTTTCTTGAGCTTCTGAAAGCTCACCTCACACTCATCTGACCACTAGAACAAGGCACCTTCTTGGTCAACCTGGTCATCGAGGCCGCAATAGAAGAAAACCCCTCTACAAATCGATGGTAGTAACCTGCTAACCCCAAGAAACTCCGAATCTTAGTCACCGAAGCTGGTCGAGGCCAATTATGGACAACCTCAATCTTCTTTGGGTCCATCTGAATACCTTCCACTGATACAATATGACCAAGAAATGCCACTGAACTCAACCAGAACTCACATTTCGAAAATTTGGCATATAGCTGATTATCCTTCAGAGTCTGAAGAACCACTCTGAGGTGCTGCTCGTGCTCTTCCTGGCTGCGGGAGTATACCGGGATGTCATCTATGAAGACTATCACGAACAGATCTAAGTAAGGCCTGAATACCCGATTCATCAACTCCATGAATGCTGCTGGGGCATTGGTCAACCCGAAGAACATGACCAAGAATTCATAATGCCCATATCTAGTGCGAAAGGCTGTCTTAAGAATGTCCGCCGCCCTGATCTTCAGCTGATGGTAGCTTGACCTCAAGTCTATTTTTGAGAACACCCTCGCTCCCTGGAGCTGGTCAAATAGATCATCAATCCTCGGCAGTGGATACTTGTTCTTTATCGTCACTTTGTTCAATTGCCGGTAATCAATACACATCCGCATCGAGCCATCCTTCTTCTTCACAAACAACACAGGTGCTCCCCAGGGGCAAACACTGGGCTTGATAAAGCCCTTTTCAAGAAGGTCTTGCTACCGATCTTTTAACTCTTTTAACTCCGACGGGGCCATACGATAGGGTGGAATAGAGATGGGCTGAGTGCCCGGTGCCTGATCAATACAGAAATCAATGTCCCTGTCGGGTAGCATGCCCAGCAGGTTTGAAGGGAAAACCTCAGGAAACTCCCATACAATATGGACTGATTCAATAGAAGGAACTTCTGCGCTGGAATCATGAACATAAGCCAGATAAGCTAGACACCCCTTCTAGACCATGCGTCGAGCCATAACATAGGAAATAACAGTTCGAACGGAGTGATTTGAGGTCCCTTTCCACTCTAGTCGGGGTGATTCTGGCAAGGCCAAGGTCACTGTCTTGGCATAGCAATCTAAGATAGCATGGTATGGGGACAACCAGTCTATCCCCAATATGACATCGAAATCCACCATGTCTAATAGCAACAGATCAACACGTGTCTCAAGACCCCCAAAAATAACTACGCACGAACGATGCACCCGGTCGACTATAATGGAGTCACCTACTGGTGTAGACACACAAACTAGAATATCCAGAGCATAGCTAGGCACGGCTAGATACGGTGCAAAGTAGGAAGACACATATGAATTTGTAGACCCAGGGTCAAATAATACTGAAGCACCTCTGTCACAAACAAGAATGGTACCTGTAATCGCGGCATTTGATGCCTCTGCCTTTGGCCTAGCTGGTAAAGCATAAAATCGTGGATCGGCACCACCTCTCTGAACTATGTCTCTAGGACGGTCATCCACCGGCCGACCTCTACCTCTGGTGGGATGGTCTCCACCTCTACGGTCTCCACCCCCACCTCTACGATCCCTACCACTACCCCTGGCTCGCTAGGCAGGCTGTAGGTCAGTTAGGGCCTGAATCATGAGGTGCGGACCCCGCTGCTGAGTGTTGCCCACTACTCGAGAGAAAAACCTGACAAGGTGACCTAGGTCACCACAACCGTAACAAGACTTTGGTTGCTGGGATTGCTGACCCTGACGACCTGAGTGGCCCCAACGAACACTTTGAAAGAGGCTGAGCACTAATAGGAGGCTAATCAGAATGCTGCTCACGAAACCCACGATCACCTGGTCCACCCTGTGAACCCTGAAGGGCCGAATGGAAAGGCCTGGAAGACTGGCCCCTATCAAAAGATTCCCTGCCTCCTGAAGAAGAACCACCAAATCTGCCGGAATGATGAGGCCTCTTGTCTTAAGGATAACCACTTTCCCGAGCAAGAGCCATCTCAACTCTACGTGCTGCATTAGCTGCCTCCTGAAATGATATATCACTCCCCACTCCTATGGCCATCTGAAGTCTAATCGGCTGATTAAGCCCATCTATGAACCTACGGACGCTCTCCCGCTCTGCGGGGAGTATCACCACTACATGACGTGCCAGATCAACAAATCTCATCTCATACTGAGTGACAGCCATAGTACCCTGCTGGAGGTGCTCAAACTGCCTTCGAAGTGCATCCCGCTGAGTAACAGGGAGAAACTTCTCTAGAAACAACTCTGCAAACTGATCCCATGGATAAAGCCGGGGACCCTGCTGGCCGAGTCAAACAATAATCCCTCCACCAAGTCTTGGCGAATCCTGAAAGCCTGAATGTACAGAAGTAAACTCCATTAGACTCCACTATCCCCATAGTCTTGAGAATCTCATGGCAACTGAATAAGAAATCCTGAGGATCCTCTGACGTGGCACCGATGAAGGTAGTGGTAAACAACTTGGAGAACCGATCAAGTCTCCATAAAGAATCATAAGTCATGGCCGCTCCATCTCCGGCCTGAGCTGTGGTAGCTGACTGAGTGGCCACAACTGGCTGAACCGCTGGTGCCTGAGGCTGAGGAGCCACTAGCTCCGGAGTATGAGCAATATGAGTCTTGGCCCCTCCTCTGGACTGAGAAGCGGCTGCTGCAGCTGGTAACAAACCTGCTCTGGCAACGCTGTTCATAAATCCCGCTATCCTGACCAAAGCCTCCCGATGATCCAGGGTAAATAAAGCCTCTCCTGGGACCTGAGTTGGGCCCACTGGAGCTGCTAGGACTGGAACCTCCTCGCCAGTCTCAATATGAGGCTCCACCTCTAGAATGGCAGCCGGGGGCTGAACTCTGCCCCTACCACGACCTACGATACGGCCTCAGCCCCTGCCCCTCACGGGAGCTGCCTAGGGCTCAGGCTGCTGATTAGCAGACGAAGAAGCGCGTGTCCTCACCATCTGCAAAAGGACAGAGTAGAAATTCAATTAGTATTTGAGGAACAAATCGCACGACAAGAAGGAACAAATGAGAGACTCTTTCTTAACTCAATAGACTCTGGAGGACAAGTACAGACATCTCCGTACCTACCTCTCAAACTGTACTAAGCTTGTTCGTGAGTGGTGAGACCTATGTAACCTTGAGCTCTGATACCTGTCACGACCCGGATTTTCCCCAACATCGGGATCGTGATGGCGCCTACTCGTGGTAGCTAGGAAAGCCAACATATATAACATTATCCGATTTTTACCAGTATTTGATACTCAATTTTATCAACAAGAAACATAACCTTAACTAAATAAATGCGGAAGACTCATCAAAATAGAAATAAGTAGTACCAAGGTAAAACAATACCGAAATCCTCTACCCAAGACATGGAGTCACCAACTCACAAACTACTACCGAATACTACACATAAAGGTCTGAAGGAAAATAACATAAGTCTGTTTGTCTCGGAACAAGGAGACTATAGATAATAATATAAATTAGTGGAAGAGACGCCTGGCTTACGGACGCCTGCAAGCTACCTCGGTCTCGATATGCTCAACTCCCAGGCAAGACTCTACTGCTGCTGCTCCTGATCAAAACCTAGACCTGTGCAAAAACGCACAGAAGTGCAGTATCAGCACAATCCGACCCCATGTGCTGGTAAGTGCCTGGCCTATCCCGGCAAAGTAGTGACAAGCCTAGGACCAGACACCCACATAAACCTGTGCAGTTCTATATGCATATGTACACCACAAGATAACAAAGATATCAAGTAAACAAAAGCCAACAAAAAATATCATAAGAGGGAAAGCTCAACCGTTAACAACATTTATTAAATCACCAAAGGAAACCAAAGTATACAGGAAACAGGTAATATCAAGTCAAGGAATAGCAAATAGTTACACGGCATCACCCTTCGTGCTTTTACTCTCATCCTCACCAAATAAGCAAATAAAGTGCACGGCATCACCCTTCATGTTTTTACTCTCATCCTCACATCCATGGTAAAGCATGATCCTTCGTACATGGTTCAATAACAAGGCACGGCATGATCCTTCGTGCATAATCAGTAAACATGGCACGGCATTAACCTTCGTGCAAAAATCAATATCAAGGCACGGCATTAACCTTCGTGCATAATCAATAAAACAAGGTACGGCATCACCCTTCGTGCATTATCACTCTTCCTCACCCAAATAACAATCACAGTTAGGGGAAAAGAATGAAACAGTAAATCATGAGCCGTCCCGGCAAGGGCAATCAATATCTCACTTCACAACAAGTCCTGTCAAGGGAGAACAATATCTCACTTCATAATAAGTCCCGGCAAGGGAAAACAACGTACAATTTTACCACCCGGCAAGGGTTCAACAATTTATATTTAAAATATCTCACAACAAGTATCAACAACGACTCACGGTCATGCTAGATGCCAGTGTATGAATGCTCGTCACCACAGCCCATTTACCGCACTCGATCACATAGCACATAGCACACAATCCTATTCCCTCAAGCTAGGATAGAACAAACACTTACCTCTAGCCTTGAAGTCTAAATTATTCTTCAATTATAGCTTTTTCCCCGAATTTCCGCTTTCAACTAGATCGAATCTAATCACAATTGATTCCATTACATTAATAAATATTAAATAACTTGGTTTGAATGCTTAAAAATGGTTTTTCTCAAAGTTTAACCTAAAATTTCCCAAAACGCCCCTGGCCCACGTGGTCGGAACTCGGGGTTCGGACCAAAATCCGGTTACCCATTCCTCAACGAGTTCAAATTTATGATTTGTTTCAAAATCGGACCTCAATTCGAGGTTCAATTACCCAATTCATGCTCACACCTATATTCTACCAAAAACAAGAAATTGTACCATGAAAACATTTGATTTATATTGAAAAACATGTTTAATGTTGTTAGGAATTGAAAGAATTAAGTAAAAAGTGACTTACAACTGCTTTGAAGAAGAGAGAGTTCGTGAAAAATCGCCAATGGGTGTTTTTGGGTTTTGAAAGAATGAAGAATGAGCTGAAAAATTTGTTTAAGTATAAAATTGCACAGCTGCGGGTATCGCAATTGCGAACATTTGTTCGCAATTGCAAACACTATAGGTCTGGGGTCCGATGCTCTCGCAATTGCGAGAAAGAGTTCGCATTTGTGAACTGGGCTGGCACACTGGGTCTTCGCATTTGCGACAAAGTGTTCGCATTTGCGAACCCAGGCGAATAAGTGAAGGCCTCGCATTTGCGAGGTTAAGTTCGCATTTGCGAACCCACACGTACCTGGACCCTCTTCGCATTTGCGATCGATAGTTCGCATTTGCGAACCCAGCCTTGACCTGTCACCTTCGCATTTGCGATAAATTCTTCGCATTTGCGAAGACCCCAGCTGGGTGAAAAACTAGCTGTGTAAAATTTTAGAATTTGCACCAACGACCTATCAAAACTTTACCCGAGCCCCCGGGCTCCAAACCAAACATGTACACAACATCAAAAACATATTACAAACTTGCTCGTGCGATCACATCGCCAATATAATATCGTTTTCATCAAATCAAGCCTCAAGTTCATGATTATCATCCTTTTTAGTTTCATAACTTTCAAATTTGGAACTCAAGGTTCAAAACACATCAAACGACATCCAAATGTCACCAAACTTTGCAGAAAGCACATATATAATATTTAAGACTTGTACCGGGCATCGGAACCAAAATACGAGCCCGATACCGAGGTCATTTAATTCATTTTCCTTTAATAATTACAGCAAAAACAATTTCACAGAAAAATCCATAACTTAGGCTCTAGGCCTCAAAATTCGATTCCGGACGCATGTCCGAGTCCCATATTTTCCTACGGACCTTCCGGGACCGTCCGTCCTCGGTCCGGGTCCGTTTACCAAAAATGTTGACCGAAGTCAACTATATCAATATTAATATTATTTTTCTTCAAATTTCTCATAGAATTCGTATATTCTCTCACAAAATCTTTCCGGCTACATGCCCGGATCGTGCACGTAAATCTAGGCAACATAGAATGAGGTTTTCAAGGTCTCGAAAGTGCGGAACAAGTGAGGAAAACAGGTGATGACCCTTTGGGTCGTCACAGAAACTCAAGGAGGTAGAAAAAGAAAAAAATAAGCTTCTAGACCAACTCAAGTGGTTGGAGAAGAGAATACTAGGTGGTCGCGACTAAACAATGGCATGAATGTATCGAGCATAGTAGTGTATCTTTATATTTTCCGTGTTATATGTTTTCATTAGTTATACTGAATTTATGTTATGTTAGGTTTGCTACGTTTGTGTTTGTGTTGTATTGTTAAAATAAAACTATTGTTCAAATTCTATTAAAATAAAATTGTTCCTAAAAACAATTATTGTCATTATTTACATAATATAGTAGATGCACAAAATACAAACAAAAAATAAATCAATCAGTCCCGCAGCCTGTGTTTTGTCTTGCCAGTCTGAAAAAGATGAACTGGCGATGAATAAACTATTGGGTCTCAGAAAATTTTAATATATAAAGTATGGTATAATACTACATTTTGTGTGTTGTCTTGTCGGTCTGAAAAAGCTGAACCAACTGTGAAAAAGCCATTTTGTCGTAGAAAATTTTAATATGTAAAACGTAGTATAATACTACATTTTGTGTTGTCTTGTCGATCTAAAAAATATGAACCGACTATGAAAAACTATTTCATCTCAGAAAATTATAATATGTAAAGCATGGTATAATACTACTTTTTGTGTGAAATCTTGCCTATAAATAATAGGCGCATTCTTGTTATTTTCTATGCTTAACAATAACCAATAGCAAATATTTGCATAAACCAAGTATTTTATCTACACGCTTTAATAAATGCCTCAACAACCCCTTTATATCCCAAGGTGTGAGTGCGTCAAAATATGTATGATGAACATTTGTTGGGAAGAAGCTGGATGCCACTACTGGGCGTGCATAAATAAGTTTTATAGGCAACCCGATGAACATATATGCAATTTTGAGGTATATGGATTGATGAATCCTGTCATCAGGAATACTGCAGAGACTATGTATTTTTTTCATACTATGTGTAATAAGTAGTGAGAAAGAGAGCACCAATCCAAGCAAGAAGTTGCACAGTTGAAAACCAAACTCAAGTAGGTGGAAGAAAAAAAAAAGCTCCTAGACCAACTCAAGTGGTTGGAGCAGAGAACACTAGATAGTCGTGACTAAAAAATGGCATGTATGTGTTGAGCGTAGTAATGTATCTTTATGTTTCCCTTGTCATGTGTTTTCATTAGTGGTACTAAATTCATGCTATGTTAGGTTTTCTATGTTTGTATTTGTGTTGTAATGTCAATATAAAATTGTTGTTAAAAAATAATTCTTGCCATTATTTAAATAATTTAGTATGTACACAAAATACAAACAAAAATAAATTAATGAGTCCCGCAGCCTGTGTGCTTCAGTGCAATCGCTGGCCTGAGATACATCCCCTGTCGCTTGGGTACACTATCGGGATCATCATTATCAAGTCCTATTTATGTGAGGATGCGCAGTAATGTAAACATTATAGCTGGAAGGATTGATAGAAGGGGCCGTTGGACCGTCAGCAACCTGCAAAACAATTACTAAGACTATATATAAAAATATATATTAGTAATGTACGTGTCAAGTCAAAAATATTTTCTCACCATGGTCTCATCGGCCTCCTGAATATAAGCATCCGTGATGTCCTTATCATCGCATACAGTAGCCTCTGTGATGGAGTGGGATGGAGCCTTAATAAAAAAATTAAAAAATTAATTTATGGAAAATCATTAAGGAAAAGAAAACAAGTTGAAATTTTACAGTAATACAAACATACTTGCACCTGTGGTAGATCCTCATCAATTGTCAGGGATGAGGCATAACTCAACCTGCACCCGCCCCACGTCTTAGGTTGGCCGATCCTCAGCTGTGGTAGATGGTCCTGAAAAGAATTGGTCTATATCTCGGTCTAATGTACCCGTGATCGACAATGGATATGACGAGGTGACCTGCGATGCTGGATGATCCAGCTGAAGAATGTACGACAGCATGCTGCTGGAAGGCTTGTCTAGCTGAGGAAAATAGCTAGGCTAATCATCTCCAAGATCCTCATCAGGTGCCCCAACAGGTGGGCCGATAGGTGCCTCAACGCCCCCTTGCTAGGGACCACTTTATCACCGTGCCCCACGAACCTGTGGGGAACCCCTGCCTCATGGGACAACGCGACCCCTGCCTCGTGGGACAGTCCTACCCCGATGGTGCTCCTCTAGCACCGCATACTCAGCCTCGTGATCCAACCTCTCGCCCTTTCTGGCTCGCTGCAGGGTCCGGAGAGCCAGCTCTTGCACCCGTCGGCTAAACTTAAAAACATCAGCATTATCGGTATGCTGCTGCATCTCCTGTCCCAATTGGTAGAACGTGTGATGCCCAATATCCTAGACAATATTTAAAATATTAATTAAATAAAGCTATATCACAATTATAAGACTTATTCCACAAAAACATACCAGTCCCTTGTGCCTCCCAGTGCATCGTCTGAACCGACCGCCAGTTGCATAAATAGGGTTCCCGATCATCAGTTGGGTGCAGCAGTGGTACCATGACGTATAGAGCTCAATAGTCGCCTCCTAGATCTGTGAAGGTGTTGGCGGAATCAAGTCTTCTCGCTGGTCTCAAAAATGAACCTACGTCTCTAGCCATCTTACAAATTCTTCGTCCTCCCTCGAACGATCATCCCGATGATAATGTATAGCCATCCATGCAGGCTCCCTTTATATAGTCCGGGGACGGTCAAACTGGCAAAGTACAAGTTTTGTGGCATGATGCTCCCCAATATCGAGGCACTTCATCTGGACGGAAGTGCTCTAAGGCAGTCGGTCGACCGAGCAATAATTGGGCAGATCACCGAGTAACTTGTCGTTGTATGGCGTCCAGATGAACTATTAAATAATAGCATAAAAGTGAGTATACAACACAAGTGAATTTATAAAAAGTAAGTTTAGTTACATATTACCTGTCCGGCCTCTACCACATCGGACACATCCTTGACAAGAGGGAGATTACGATGAGCATCACTGCCTCGGTAGTTCCCACACCGGAGAACCCACTTCCTAGATAGAGGAAGAAACGGAGGTGCTACACCCTGTTGTAATGTTGGTAGAGGTGGTTGCAAGGACAGGATCCGCTCCGAGGCACAAACCTAAGATAAAAGGTTGACGTAAAATTTTAAGAGTCAAATTGACTATATAAAATTTGAAGTAACGAATAGAGTATTCGAATATGATGTCACTTGTAGAAGCGGTAGAAAACTACATATGTCCACCTGGGTGCCTATGCTATCCCGTCACATACTCCTGTACTGGTAGGTGAGAACAACAACTGGGTAACTCATCTAGCTGCTGCAAATGATGTAGAAATTGTAGACTTACTAGATTTCCCGAAGTGTTCGGGAACAAGACACCCCCGAAAATAAGGAATAGTGCCGTAGGGTATACCCCGACGCTCAAATATCTGAAACGGATAAAATAACGTAAGGGAAGGAGTTTTTCCAATTAAAGGACAATCGGTTCGGGATTTTATTGAGATTAATCAGAGTCGCCACTTGGGAAAGGTAATGGTGTCCCAAGTCACCGGTTAATCCCGAATCCGAGGAATTTGACTCATAAAAATGTCTGCGAAGCAAAGATCCGGATAAGGAACTCTATTAACCCGGGAGAAGGTGTTAGGCATTCCCGGGTTCCGTGGTTTTAGCACGGTCGCTCAATTGTCGTTCCCGACTCTTGTTTGACTTAATCACAAATTTTAACAACATATAGTGCTTTTTACATTAAGTATTATTTTTAGAGAATTTGCGGCATCGCGAAAACACGCCTCGAGTCATACCGCAACCAGTACGCCTATGACTTTCGGTGTATTTCAGCTTTGCCGAGATTTGGATTTGAGTCGCACCAAGTGCACACTCGTTCAATGGAAGGTATATTAAAATCGTGCCCTAAAATAGTCTATCGGCTTTCTATTGTTTTGGGTAAGACTATGAAATTAGCTAATAGTCTTCCCGAGTCTAATTGTATTAAATCATTACTAAATGGGGGCCCCGCTTGTTCAATGTTATGCGAGGCTCGTCCCAATTATTTATTAAGGTCCAATCCTATTTGTTCAACTATATTTGCTATACATTGTTTTTGCCTTAATCGATTTGTAGTATTAAACATTCCAGGCCCGTATATTTTCCTTCTCTGTCGGGCCTGGGCTTTTGAAATAGTGTTCAGGGCAATATCATATAAGTCCAGGCCTTATTGACCTGGATCAGGCTTAGGCTCAAAAGCCTAGCAGACTCGTGATCACAGTCGAGGCCTTCGCGATACAACAGGCCTAGACCGAATTTCTGGTAATAATGGCAAATGGACAATAATAATGGCAAATGGACAATACAGAATTCATAATAGAACAGATACTTGGAATTGAAAATGAAATGGAGTCACTTTTATTTATCAGAAAAGGAAAATTGATACACAACTTGCCAACTTTAAATCAAATATCAATACACTGAAACTCAACAGATATTCTTCAAGCTTAATTTACAATAATAGCTTTATGCTAATGTCTAATTGTCTACTAGTCGAGAGGTTTAGGAACGCCAGTTACTTGCCTTATCAGATCAGATTAGATTAAAACAAGTGTTATTTACGGTATCAGATGGAAACTAAACAAATTATTCACAAATATTTAACTATATCACTGGTTTCATGGAGAGTGAGCCTTTTAACTTCCAGGTCTGGTTCTAATTAAATTGCCATGTTGGACAGATATTTCTCATTTTAGACTCAAATCAGATCTGGGCTCATATTTTTCTTAAGACTATCCGAACATACAAATGATAATTACTTAGTCTAATTAGCTTATTGTACAACTTCATTTACCTATAAGTGAGTGTCTCAGACGACTTATGCATGATTAATTACTGATTTTAAAATTGACATGTCAACTTATGTTTTAATGTTTTTACCTATTTGAACTAAGTGATTTATGCTTGTGGCTATGCTACTACTATATTACTACTATTACATTGTTGTTGTTTCTGTTTTATACTACTATATTCTATACTACCACTAAACTGCAGATCTAAGCTATTAGAACAGCAATACAAAATGAATTACAAATTCGATACAACATGTAAACTAAACAGGATCTTCATGTCATTCAATCAACTCGGGATTACAGCTTCAAGTAAAAGAGTAGTGTACCTGAATAAAAAATGAAAATCCAATGAGTCTAGGGAGATTAAGTAGATGAGTAACAGCAAGACTCGAACAGCAAATGCAACAGATTGACTGAAGATCCACAACGCAAAAAACCACAGCAACAATGATAGAAAAACCCAGCAACAGCAAACAAGTAGAAATCCATGCAAAACGATCGAGCAGAGAACCCAAAACCAGAAGCAATTAACAGATTCAAACTCAAAAATCTCAGAAATCCTACTGTTGAGCTATATTTTAACTCTGAAGCTTTGTATTCAATAAAACCAGCCTAGATGTATTTCAGATTGCTCATTTTCGAACCCCCTTCAGCCCCTTTTTAAGGTGTATTTATAGCTAGGCCAAGGGCTGAAACTTGGGGAGAAAGTTATGGGATTAATCCCACTTCTCCCCCTCTAAAATTTATGAAATATACACTAAAGTCCCCATTTCAGTTAGCAGAAACCCTTCCAGCATGTGCTGGAAGGTTCTAAAGATTCCTTTTTGTGGGTTTTTACCAATGTAGCCCTAAGGGTTTGGGATTTTTACGGATTTCCCATTTTAGGGAGACCATTATACCCTTAAATCTCTGCAAAATTGCAGAAATCAGGGGTACAAATGACTCCCTTACCCTCTTATGTTTCAAACTATTCACTAAAATACTATTTCAAGTTCCAATTATGCCCTGAAGGCCACTGCTGATTTACCTGACTGCCTAGGTCAAGTTTTAGCTTCTTTGGGACTTATTTAACTAACAGCCAGCCCTTGCACTGGTATTTAAGGGCTGGCCAGTTCTACTTTAAAGAACTATTTCAAATTTGGCCTCTTTTACTCAGTTCCAGTTAATTAGGACCAATTTTATTTCAATTTTAAAACTAATTGCAGGACTAGCCTGCTTTATTGACTCTTTGAAATCTATTCAGTCTCAAGTTGAGACTTGGACAATTACTGAACAATTAGGCCCAAAACATTTGCAGATTTGGCCCTTTTAATGTTCAGGGCTCAATATAGAGCCTGGGCAAGTCTGCATTTGCGGACTTAGCCACTTTGCACAACCAGCCCCCTTTTAAAGGTGGACTGTGTGTTAGGGCCTTATAGAATTGGTCAACCTTTTGCAAAGTTAACTACTCTTAGGCCAATTATTTCTTAATAACCTATTTTTTATGATTTTCAGGTCAATTAAACTAAAGTGCAGGACTAGCCTGCTTAATTAAAGCTTCCAGCCTATTTAACTAATGGCCACTCTCAAGTTGAGACTTGGCCTTGCCAATTTAAGGCTCAAAACTGATCACAGACCTGGTCAAGACCTTTGCAGGTCTAGCCATCTGTGTTTCAGGGCTCAATTGAGCCTTGGTGAGTCTGCATTTGCAGACTTAACCAATTTTGCACAACTGACCCCTTTTGAGGTGGGTCAATGTGTTAGGACCTTATAGAGTTGGTCAACCTTTTGCAAAGTTGACCACTCTTTAGGTCAATTATTAAACTTATAGCCTATTTGTTCATTTTCAGTTTTAACCTATTTAAAAACTAACCATTTTCATGGAACCTAATACTAACAGCTATAACCAATTCACCTAAGCATGATAGGTATTTAACAGTGTTCACACTAACATAGAACTATTGCAAGCTTAGCCATTTCAATATACAATTGCACACATAACCACATGAAGCCAAATATTGTTCATTGATCAATTAAAACTCAGAAGAGGGGTTTGATAATGTTGAATCTCAACTAATCAACTCACATAACTTAAATTCATGTAGCAACATGTCAATTAACATCAATCAGGCTTAGTCACAATCATTTCATGCCAGATGACATACTGAAAAACTCTAAAACACTTAGCATTCATGGACATAGATACATAGACACTAAATTCTCACAAAACAGTCAACAGGAAATGAAACATGACTTATTTTAATAAGGAGAGCAATGGACCTTGGCAGAACAATATAAGAATGATAGTCAGAGTCCACTTTCAAGTACTAAACCTAGAATCATGCTAAACAAATAGGACAGGGAAAGCATAGGACTAACAGCTAATAGCAGTGAAGAAGAATCCTACATCTATCATGTGAAGTAGCAGAAGAAAGAATCAGGATTTCTAACTCAGAGAAACAGATCATGATGGCTAAACATTCAAAGAATCACAAGAGAAGAACATGTCATGCATTTCACCAGATCAGAAGCCATAAATCAAAAGATGAAGAAAAGATAGATTCTTGAACTTTAGAAGAAAAGGTCATAATAGACAGAACATAAAGACCAAATCAAAACAAGAAAAATAAGGCGAACAAAACCCTAATACTAACAGGTTCTTTGAATCAGGGAAACAGACAACACAGAACAAGATATAGGAAACGAGCAAGATCAAAAATCCTAAAACTAACAAATAAAGCACAAGATATCAAGAACCTAAAAAAACAGATAGAAGCAAAAAGATGAAACATGAAAGATGAACAGACAAACAGAGAGAGCAAAAGAAAAAACATAAAAGGATTGGGGTACTTAGCTTGCAGGGCCGGTCCCCTGAGCTTCCATTTTACTCTCTTTTTTTCTTTCTTTTCCGGTCTTTTCTTTTATTCCAGTCTTCTTTCAGCCTTTTTTTTATTCCATTTTCTTTCATTTCTCTTCTGGTTTTCTCA
Organism: Nicotiana noctiflora; assembly: GCA_032618575.1. Classification (NCBI taxonomy): domain Eukaryota; kingdom Viridiplantae; phylum Streptophyta; class Magnoliopsida; order Solanales; family Solanaceae; genus Nicotiana; species Nicotiana noctiflora. The sequence continues at coordinate 24,935 of JASVEL010001109.1, forward strand.
TTAGACTTCAAGATGAAGTCTTTTAGGGTTTCTGGTTAAAAGGGGATGTTAAGAAAGGGGAAAGGTTGGATCTTGAGAAGGGTTTGAGTTTTGGGGGTCGCCGGAGTTAGGTTTCCGGCGACCTTCTTTTGAATATTCGACGGGATTGGGGAAGATTCGAGGGTGGTGACTTATATGGTTGGGTAGATCAAGTCAAGAGGGTTCTTTTGGCATTGGTTTGGTAAGGGTTCTCATTGTTTGAGTGGTCACCGGTGGAGTTCTGGTGACCGGAGTTTTCGGAGAAGGGTTGGTTTTCTAGGGTTTCTGGGTGTTTTGAGGTGAAGAAGAAAGAGAAGAGGGCGAGGGAGATGAAAGGAGGTGGTAAAGATCACCGGCGACCACCGTAGAGAGCGGTGGCCGCCATGGTCGGCTAGGGTTCTTAGGGATGAAGGTGAAGAGAGGAGAAGAAGAAGACGTTAAGGGCGGCTAGGGTTAGATATTTGCAAAAATGAGCGGCTTCTTCAGACAGAAGCTATTTATAGTTGGGGAGGTTGAGATGATCTGAGCCGTTCGTTTGATGGAGATCAACGGCTCGTAGGTGCGTTACTAAAACGGCACCGTTTGGCTACCCAGGAGACCAAAGTCTCCTCCGTCAGATCATCTTAGACGGACGACTCGGATTAATCCAGGAATTTCAATTAAACCATTAATTCAACTAATTATTCAAGCCGTTGGATTCAGCCTGATGAACGGCTGAGATTGCATCTTCTACACGGATCAGACGGGCCACCTCTTGGGCCAATTCACTGGGCCAAACAAATGAATTTCAATTGGCCCAGTTTTATTAAACCTATATATATTTTTTGTATTTTCTGAAGTTATTTATTTTTTTATGTATTTTCCTTTTGTATTTTTTTCTTTTCTTTTATGGAAAATTATAAAACCTAAATTCCTACTTACTCTAATTATTTAGTATTTTTTGGCAATTTTCTACTATTTTTCCCTAATTTCCGCTACTTAACACTATTTTTTGCTAATTTTCTTCTTAAAACTAATCAAATTAAACAAAGTAATTACCGAGCCTATTTTTTTTTATTTTTCTAATTTCTAATTATTCAAACACACAAAGTGTAGCTAATTTCAAACAAAGCATGTAATTGCACTCAAAAACATATTTATTTTAATTTTGGAACGGTTTGCCCGATGCAAAAATCACGTGCTCACAGCTGCCCCTCTTTGCTCGGGAACACGAAGAGTTTCAGTGCAAAGACAAGTGAGCAGTAATGAGAGATTTTTGCATATTGGCACATTCCGTAAAAGCATTTTGGAAAACCTTTTGACCGCACCCTGCTTTAGAGGTTGCCTACATATCCTGGGCTAAACAGAAATCAGGTCAGTGTAGTTCGGGAAGGTCTGGCAGTTTTAAAAAACTACCAGACTCACTGTTGCATTGACACTGTTGAGACCTGCTGACTTACTCCTTATTACACCGGGGGGAGAAATGTAAAATGAAGAAGCTATTCTAAGTTATGATCCTACAATTACAATTGTTCCTAATCTAGCTTTTGCTCTTCTTCCCTTTCCGGTGATGCAGACTCTCTTTCTTTTTGTTGATTTTCTTTGATGTTGACTCTCTTTTTTGTTGATTTTCTTGTTTTCCCTTTTTTTTGATTTTCAATGGTATTTCTTGCCCTCGAGCTGAAACCTGCTCAAAACAAAACAACAAACTACTTTTTTTTCTTTTTCTGCCCTAGTGTGGGCTTTTAGCTATATAAACCATGATGTGCAGAAAAAATATTCCCGTATTCGAAGGTGGGCACCTAACAGAAATTAAACGTGCAATGCGATGCAGAAAATATTCCCGTATTCGAAGGTGGGCACCTAACAGAAATTAAACGTGCAATGCGATGCAGAAAATATTCCCGTATTCGAAGGTGGGCACCTAACAGAAATTAAACGTGCAATGCGATGCAGAAAATATTCCCGTATTCGAAGGTGGGCACCTAACAGAAATTAAACGTGCAATGCGATGCAGAAAATATTCCCGTATTCGAAGGTGGGCACCTAACAGAAATTAAACGTGCAATGCGATGCAGAAAAATATTCCCGTATTCGAAGGTGGGCACCTAACAGAAATTAAACGTGCAATGCGATGCAGAAAAATATTCCTGTATTCGAAGGTGGGCACCTAACAGAAATTAAACGTGCAACGCGATGCAGAAAAATATTCCCGTATTCGAAGGTGGGCACCTAACAGAAATTAAACGTGCAATGCGATGCAGAAAAATATTTCCGTATTCGAAGGTGGGCACCTAACAGAAATTAAACGTGCAATGCGATGCAGAAAAATATTCCCGTATTCGAAGGTGGGCACCTAACAGAAATTAAACGTGCAATGCGATGCAGAAAAATATTCCCGTATTCGAAGGTGGGCACCTAACAGAAATTAAACGTGCAATGCGATGCAGAAAAATATTCCCGTATTCGAAGGTGGTCACCTAACAGAAATTAAACGTGCAATGCGATGCAGAAAATATTCCCGTATTCGAAGGTGGGCACCTAACAGAAATTAAACATGCAATGCGATGCAGAAAATATTCCCGTATTTGAAGGTGGGCACCTAACAGAAATTAAACGTGCAATGCGATGCAGAAATGTATTCCCGTATTCGAAGGTGGGCACCTAACAGAAATTAAACGTGCAATGCGATGCACAAAATATTCCCGTATTTGAAGGTAGGCACCCAACAGAAATTAAACGTGCAATGCGATGCAGAAAATATTCTCGTATTCGAAGGTGGGCACCTAACAGAAATTAAACGTGCAATGCGATGCAGAAAAGTATTCCCGTATTCGAAGGTGGGCACCTAACAGAAATTAAACGTGCAATGCGATGCAGAAAAATATTCCCGTATTCGAAGGTGGGCACCTAACAGAAATTAAACGTGCAATGCGATGGAGAAAAATATTCCCGTATTCGAAGGTGGGCACCTAACAGAAATTAAACGTGCAATGCGATGCGGAAAAATATTCCCGTATTCAAAGGTGGGCACCTAACAGAAATTAAACGTGCAATGCGGTGGAGAAAAATATTCCCGTATTCGAAGGTGGGCACCTAACAGAAATTAAACGTGCAATGCGATGCAGAAAAATATTCCCGTATTCGAAGGTGGGCACCTAACAGAAATTAAACGTGCAATGCGATGCAGAAAAATATTCCCGTAGCCTGAGGACTGGGGAGTGGATTTTAAAAGATGCTACCTTCCTCTTTTTGGTATTTTCTTTTACCAATTATCTCTTGCCTGTGAATATCTCCACTTATTGGCGAACTTTCTCTTTTTGTGTTTTCTATTTTCCACATTGGTCACATTCACTTTAAAGTAATTAGTGACAATTTGTTACTGCATAAAATAAAATTTATTAGATATAAACTGCTGGCAATTGGCATCTGCCGTCCCCGCTTCTTATTGCTTTCTTCCTTTTTTGCTTTTCTCATGCTGTGCAACTTTCAACTGTTTATCCCTTGCAGACTCTTTTTGTATTTTCTCATTTTTTCCATTTTTGTTTTGTTTTCTTTTCCTTTGGCCATGTTTGCCAAACTTCTTTATTTCCTTGCCAACTCTTCCTTCTTTCTGACTCCAGTGTTGTTTCGACTTCCGTTATCAGGAGTCGGTAGTTAGCTCTCAAAAAAGGTAAACAGTGAAATGCAGAAAAAATGAAAGAAAGGTAAGGGTATTTTGGAGAGATGACAGAACTTATCTGGGTATTTGCTGGCTGATTCCGCTGACCATGCCATGTATTTAAACTCTGACCCAGTTCGTTCCAATCCTTATTCTGTCTCCGAATTGTTTCCAACCCAAACCGATACTTTTTTTTGTTGCTTTTCTCTTTTCCGGTAGTCCTCACGATCGCCCTACGGTGCCTCGAAAGGTTTTCACCAATAAGACTCTCTCATTTATTCTCTCAACCTCACAATCGTCTCACGGTGCCGATTAAGGTTTTCACTGATGAGACTCTCTCATTTTATTTCTCTCAAACTCACAATCGCCTCACAGTGCCGGTTAAGGTTTTCACCGATGAGACTCTCTCATTTTTTCATTTTTTCTCATTTTTCCTTTTGTATTTTATTTTCTTACCACAGGTGTTGTCCGATGTTTCGCTCCTCCTTCATTGCATTCGTTATCATTTCGGAATTGATCAGAAGGTCTTTCTTTGGACTGTAACGTGGCTTTTGGATGGGTTAAGAAAGAAAGGTATAAAGGCTCAAAATCTCACGAGGGTTCAAAGATATTTACAACTCTCGGAATTATTAAACATAACTTCTGCCCCAGTTTCAATATGTGGGGAATTTTTGGATTTTTTCTTTATTGTGACTGAACCTCAGAGAGGCTGCCTACGTACCCTTTCGGGATCAAGTCAGACGTAGTTCATCCAACTTCATTAGTTAGATGGATTTCTTTTTGACTTTTTCCCGATTTCTTTGTCTTTTTTTTCATTTTTTTTTCATTTTTTTTTTCAACATTTTTTCCTTTTGGCAATTTCGATCTTATTGCGCTAAAGCGATTTCGATCTTATTGCACTAAAGCGATTCCGAGAGAGGGATATGAAAGAATTCATTCATTAAGGCTCAAAGGGGTTATCAACGGATAAAGTGTTTGGATAGAGAATAAAACGCCTTCGTCATTTCAATTCCAAAATCACAACAAAATACAAAACACATAATTGAAAAGGAATCATATATAGTATCTTTTGACTGCATCTGAATTGATAGCAGTCTCTACGCACTTTCCTTCAACATCTGTTAAATACAATGCTCCATTGGACAACACCCGTGATACCACAAACGGTCCCTGCCAATTTGGCGCAAACTTGCCCTTTGCTTCGGCCCAATGCGGTAAGATACGCCTCAATACCAGTTGTCCAACTTCAAACTTTCGAGGCCGTACCTTCTTATTGTATGCTCTGGCCATTCTTCGTTGATACAGTTGCCCATGGCAAACTGCGGCCAACCTCTTCTCATCGATCAAACTCAATTGTTCCAACCGGGCTTTTACCCATTCATCGTCATCTATCTCAGCTTCGGCTATGATCCGTAATGACGGTATTTCTACTTCTGCGGGTATAACAGCCTCTGTCCCATACACCAGTGTATAAGCTGTGGTTCCGATAGAAGTACGCACTGTCGTGCGGTAACCCGTGAGAGCAAAGGGTAGCTTTTCATGCCATTGCCTGGATCCCTCCACCATTTTTCTGAGAATCTTCTTGATATTCTTATTCACCGCCTCTACTGCACCATTCGCCTTTGGCCTTTAAGGTGTGGAATTGCGGTGTGTGATCTTAAATCTCTCACAAACTTCCGCCATGAGATGACTGTTTAGATTGGCTCCATTATCTGTGATAATCACCTTGGGGATTCCAAATCGGCATATAATATTCTCATGCACAAAATCCACCACCGCTTTCTTCGTCACCGCCTTGAACGTCTTTGCTTCAACCCACTTGGTGAAATAATCAATTGCAACAAGAATGAACCTGTGCCCATTTGAATCTTTGAGACAACTCGTGCAAACAATACCGATAAGGTATCAATTTCAAATCTCGTGTCTTCCATTCCCCTTGGATTTGATGTACCAAGAGATCCGAGTCACCCATGACCAAAATCTCTTGAATACCCATGTCAATTTCCATCCTTAATCCCAAGATGCACGCCTCATATTCGGCCATGTTGTTGGTACAGAAAAATCGGAGCTGAGCTGTGACGGGATAGTGTTGACCCGTACCTGAAATGAGTACTGCTCCGATACCAACGCCTTTGCTGTTGACGGCCCCGTCGAAGTACATTTTCCATCCTGGTCTCTCATCTTGCTCCATCTCCTCGACAATCATTGCCTCCTCATCCGGAAAGTACGTCTTCAATGGTTCATACTCATCATCCACCGGGTTCTCAGCTAAGTGGTTTGCAATAGCTTGTGCCTTCATTGCCGTACGAGTCACATAGATAATGTCAAATTCTGTGAGCAAGGATTTGCCATTTGGCCAGTCTTCCCGTAGGCATAGGCTTCTGAAATATGTACTTCAGAGGATCCAGTCGTGATATCAAGTATATGGTATATGCTGACAAATAATGCTTTAACTTCTGAGCTACCCAAATCAACGCACAACAAGTTCTTTCAAGTTGAGTATATTTCACCTCGTAGGATGTGAACTTCTTGCTGAGGTAATATATGGCTTGTTCTTTCTTGCCTGTCTCGTCATGCTGACCCAATACACAACCAAAGGAGTTATCAAGCACCGTCAGATACAAAATCAGAGGTCGCCCTGGTTCTGGAGGAACTAATACTGGAGGATTGGCCAAATATTCCTTGATCTTGTCAAAGGCTTCCTGACACGCGTCGGTCTATTTCACTGCTGCATCTTTCTTTAACAACTTGAAGATCGGCTCACACGTTGATGTCAATTGAGCAATGAATCGACTAATGTAATTCAACCTTCCTAATAAACTCATTACCTCCTTCTTGTTCTTCGGCGGAGGTAGACTTTGGATAGCCTTGATCTTTGATGGATCTAGTTCAATACCTCGCCGACTCACTATAAACCCCAATAATTTCCCTGAAGGTACTCCAAAGGCGCACTTCGCAGGATTGAGCTTTAAATTGTACCTCCGGAGTCTTTGGAAAAACTTTCTCAAATCTCTCACATGATTAGGTTGCTTTTTGGACTTTATGATGACATCGTCCACATACACTTCAATTTCTCGATGCATCATATCGTGGAACATTGTGGTCATTGCCCTCATGTAAGTTGCCCCGGCATTCTTCAATCCAAACGGCATTACTTTGTAACAATACGTTCCCCAAGGTGTAATGAAGGCAGTTTTCTCAGCGTCTTCTTCGTCCATCAGGATCTGGTGATATCCGGCATAACAGTCCACAAATGAACCGATTTCATGCTTGGCACAATTGTCGATCAATATGTGAATGTTTGGCAATGGGAAGTCATCCTTCGGACTAGCTTTGTTGAGGTCTCTATAGTCCACACACACTCTGGTTTTTCCATCTTTCTTTGGGACCGACACGACATTCGCCAACCAGGTGGGGTATTTGGTAACTCGTATAACCTTTGCCTCAAACTGCTTATTCACCTCTTCTTTTATCTTCACATCTCAAAACTCAGCACTTCTTCATCAGGTCGGGTCTCGATGTACTTTACTTGTGTACCACCAGATCTGTGCTAAGCCCGGGCATGTCATCATAGGACCAGGCAAAGATGTCCTTAAATTCATGTAACAACCTTATCAATTCATCCATGAGGGGTGCCTCCAAATGTACACTAATCTTTGTTTCTCGGACATCATCTTCGCTCCCCAAATTTACAGATTCTGTATCACTCAGATTCGGTTTGGGTTTTTCCTCATATTGTTTCATGTCCTTGCTTATTTCCTCTAGGGCTTCCTCATCCTCACATTCTATTTCACTATCTTCCTCAATTTCTTGTATGGTAATGTGATTGTCAGAACTGGGTCTAGAATCCTTCACGCATGACATGGCATCAGAATCAACACATGCAAAACTGTACAAAAGGAAAAATAAAGAAAAATAAGGCAAAAGTGAAGAAAAGGAAAACTGCATTTCATTGATAAAAAGAACGAACAAAGTTCGGGATACATTTTAATTTTCTTTTCATGAGGGGGATGTGAGAACTATAAAAATAACAATTTTGGGAAAGCAATGATGAAATTTTGGAGCTAACTACCAAGACTCCTTCCTGATAGGGAAAGGAGTAGCTTCCCAATTGTTCAACATGATTCCAGGTCCCACAAACTGCACATCCATTTTGCTTGTGCCTTCCCCCACTTCAACCATATTCACATCCCCAAACATCTTCTCAAAACTCAGCATTTCTTCATCAGGTCGGGTCTCGATGTACTTTGTCACAGCAGATGTCCGATATTTTGTACCAAGCTTGACGAAGGTGTCGGATAGTTTGGGTATAGGCTTAGGCAAGGTCCAGTTCTTTTTGGCTTTTGAGGCTCTCTGGATGTCGGCAAAGGTGGGTTTGAACCCTAAGCCGAAAGTACCTTTGTTTTCTGGAAGCTGAACCGGCTGAATAACTCCCTGCAATGCTTTGCCCAATCCCTTCCCTGGTGCAAACCCATTTCTAAGCATCTCTTTGGCCACCATCACAACAGTTGGTGCCATCATAGGGATTGGCAACTTCTCCCCTTCAGCAATTCTGTTTACCACAATAGCATCCGTCACTTGGTAGACCCAAGGACCTCTATCTCCGTCGGTATCATCAAACGGTGTCACCATATTGCAAGCATTTTCTTCCCCATGTACCACAATCTCCTGTTGCTCCCACTCGAATTTGACCATCTGATGTAAAGACGATGGTACTGCCTTGGCCGCGTGGATCCAGGGTCGGCCTAACAACAAATTATATGACACAGCAATGTCGAGCACCTGGAATTCCATAGTAAAATCCACAGGACCGATGGTCACCTCCAGAATAATGTCTCCCAATGTGTTTTTACCCCCACCATCAAATCCTCTCACGTTTATACTGTTCTTCCGGATTCTGTCCGGACTGATGTTCAGCTTTCCCAAAGTCGACAGCGGGCAAATGTTAGCGCTTGATCCGTTGTCTATCAACACTCTGGTCACTACCGATTCTTCGCTCTTCACCGTAAGGTACAGCGCCTTATTGTGCTCGGTTCCCTCAACGGGCAATTCCTTATCTGAGAATGTGATCCTATTAGACTCGAAAATCTTGTTGGTAATCTTTTCCAGGTGGCAAACTGAGATCTTTTCTGGAACATGAGCCTCGTTCAGTATCTTCATCAGAGCCTTCCTGTGTTCTTCCGAGTGTATTAGCAAAGATAGCAAAGAGATCTGCGCAGGGGTCTTCCTCAGCTGCTCAACTACAGAATAATCCTGTGACTTCATCTTTTTGAGGAATTCCTCCGCCTCTTCTTCTGACACTGGTTTCTTCAACTGGTTCTCTTTCACTGCTTTCATTTTTCTCAATTCTTCTGGAGCAAAGCACCTCCCAGACCGGGTGAGACCGTGGGTTTCATTAATTTCCCCGGACACCTCTTTTCCTTTATAAACCACTGCCACCTTGTTGTAATTCCAAGGTACAGTCTTTGTGCTCACTACCGGCATCTGCACCACCGGCCTTATGATTACTGGCTCCGTACTCACGCCTTTCACAGTCACAATCGGCTTTACGCCTGGCACTACCACTTTCAAACCCTCCACCACTACTGGCTTTCCTATTGGTTCTTCAACAATCACTTTTTCTTTCACGACTTCCTTTTCTGCTCTGCCACTTGCCTTTATCATCATCACAGACTGAGATGGTTTCTGACTGCTATCACCTTGCACCAATTCTATCATGTGTGTTTCATGGTGATTTGGCAGTGGATTTTGGGTGATGTTTGGAGCTTCTGGAGCCTGAACTTCAATTCTCCTATCGTCAATGAGATCCTGAATGGCATTCTTCAACTGCCAACATTTTTCGGTATCATGGCCCAATGTTCCCGAGCAATACTCACACCTAACAGACGGATCAAGGTTTTTCGGGGGTGGGTTTGGAACTTTAGGTGCAACCGGGCTCAGCATCCCCAACTCTTTCAATCTATGATAAAGGCTGGTATATGATTCCCCCAATGGGGTGAATGTTTTCCTTGCCTTATTTCTCCAATCTGAGTCAGGCCTGGGCCTGTTTTGGTTCCTGTAGGGTTTAGAGGTGGGGTATGTGTTCTGGGTGTGGTAAACATTGTGTGGGGTTTGGGCTCTCCACACATGTGGTGGTGGTGGTGGGTAGGCTTGGGCTTGTGGGTGGTGGTAGTGTGGGACTGTTGGTGGGTATGATGGTGGTGGTGGGTTATATGGGGTTGATGCGTTGTATGGGTTAGGCGGGTAAGATGGTGGTGGTGGGTTATATGGGGTTGATGGGTTTGGTGGGTGTTGGTGGTAGGGTCTTGGTGGGTGATGATGCGGGTTACGGTTCCATGGCCTGCTCTCTACAATTGCTACCTCTTCCTTTTTCTTCTTTCCCATTGCTCCTCCGTTTCCGGTTTGTATTGCTTGATTGGTGGCCTTAATGGCCGAAAAACTCATGATTTTATTTGTTTTCAAACCTTCCTCCACAAAGCTTCCCATCTTCACGACTTTATTGAAACTCTTCCCAATCGCCGACACTAAATGACCGTAATATGTAGGCTCCAAAGCCTGTAGGAAACAATCCACCATCTCCCCTTCCTTCATGGGTGGATCTACTCTTGCAGCCTGCTCCCTCCATCTGAAACCGAACTCCCTGAAGCTTTCCCCCGGCTTCTTCTCCATTTTTGTAAGGGATAGTCTATCGGGTATGATTTCTAAGTTGTATTGAAAGTGATTTGCAAAGGCTTGCGCAAGATCATCCCAGACGAACCACCTTGTATGATCTTGTCGGGTATACCACTCTAAAGCTGAACCACTCAGACTCTGGCTGAAATACGCCATCAATAGCTCATCTTTACCTCCTGCACCTCTCATTTTGCTACAGTATCCCCTGAGGTGAGCTACCGGATCTCCGTGTCCGCTATACATATCGAATTTTGGCAACTTGAATCCCACGGGAAGCTGCACTTCAGGGAATAGACATAAGTCCTTGTAGGCCACACTCACCTGCCCTCCTAATCCTTGCATAGTGCGGAAGACATTCTCCAGACTTTTCACTTTTCTGGCCATCTCTTCTTGCCCTGCACTCTTGGCAATTCTTTCTTCACTTGTTTCTATCAACGGAGCATGAGACTCGTGTTGTCGGAAAGTTGGTTCTGGAGGGTAGTAGTGAGGATCATGTATATGAAACATCGGTTCACTGGAGGATTTGTGCATAGCAGCGGGTGGAGGTGCCACATACTACTGGAGCAACTTGGGGTATGTGAGGTGGTGCTTGCTTGACTGGAGGTGGTGGTACCTGGGAGGTGGAGGCATAATAGTGGGGGTAATCGGGGTATGTGGAAGATGAATTCATTGTCGGTGGTTCAGGATTGGGGTTGGCTGGAGGGATATATGCGGGGTTGGCAGGGTAAGCTGGCAGGGGTTGACCTCTAGACCAGGGCCTGGTACATCTCGGCCATCTGATGCCTCAGTTTGTACATTTCCTCCTTCATTCCTGCTACGTCTACAATCTCCTCTTCATGAGCAGGATCTACGATAGTTGCCTCAATTTCTTGGGACACAACTTTCGTCATCTTCTTGTATCTTGTGTTGTATGGGTGGGTAGCCAGAATGCCAGTTGCCAAGAAAATCTGAACTCACAAGCATCAACACCCATTAGTTGTTAGCGCATGAATAAAATGCAACGACTTTAAAAACAAACACATTTCCTCGAGTCGTCATGCATCATCCCGGCCGCTGCTCATTTGGACCAATCACTTTTCTCTTTTTCCCCTCTTTTTCTTTTCTTTCCTTTTTCTTTCTTTTTTTTTCTTCTTTTTCTTTTCTCTCTTTTTTTTCTTGCTTTTTCTTTCTCTCTTGTTATTTTCATAATTACGTTCCTATTTATTTGCCTAGCGAATTTTAAAAGAAATGACATAAAGCAAAAGAATTGATAACAACACTTGATTTCCATTGATAATTCAAAACATTGATTACAAGGTGATGTTGTAAAAGAAAAAATATAAAAAGATGATGCATGCCCTATGAGTACATTAATGCTCCTAGTGCCCGCGAGGCATCGTTCGGCCTTGCCGCGGGCCTATATGCTAATCCCTTTTGGAGCCTATCTAGGTCAGACATGACTTGTTGCACGAAGAACTTCACCTGCTGATACAAAGGTTCCTCGAGACATATCTTCACACAGTTGACTCTTCCGGGTGATGTATTGGGCAATGCGAACAATCTTCTCTCGGATGACCCCTTTTTCTTGCAACAATCGGCTTATTTGTTCAGTGCGAGCATCCAAGGTATGTTGGTTATCTTTCTGCACTTGCTGCAGCTCCAATTCTAATTTAGCCATAGTTGTGTAACAATGCTCTCTCTCTTCTTCAAGATCCTTGATAATCTTGTTACTTTTAACCGTGGCTGAAATTATTTTCTTTCTAAGCTGAGCTACCTCAAAATCGTGCTTGTCTTGTAATTGCCGAACCAACTTGGATCTTTCCTCAGCATCTCTGTCTATTTGCTTCCGAGCCCTGACTAATTCCTTTTCAGCTTTGTCCAAGTCGAAGCTGTAGTCATTTACTTTGCGCCGGAGAATCTCAATTAACTTTTCATCCCGGGCTGAGCGAACTGGGGTCTCGGATGCAATTTTCATTTGAGCCATTTGAGCCTTCAACATTTCATTTTCTTTCTTCACCTGTTTTTTCTCCACTTCATCGGATGCTACCTGTAAACCACTTTCGAAATGGAGATTTCTCAATTTATCCTCCAACAAGCTGATTTTGGCCTTGTATTCCTTTTCCTTGGCCACCCAGTTCTGATTCTCCTTGGATTGCTCTATCAAATCTTGCAAGTGAGGTCTCTTCGAAAGACGTTCGTGCTCAACACCTCGTCGGTACCATGTGGAGTATCCAGGCGACATTTCTCCCTTTGCTCTATTCGGCACACAAGTATCAATCTTCAAGTTTTGGCACTCATTCCAGATTTGCCGGATTTTTGCTTCCGGGAATTGCCCATCCGGACCAATCTCTACAGCTTGCAAACTGAGGTCCCCATCTCTCGGAATAATTTGACACCTACCCAACTGTCGCAGGGCCCTGTATGGGGCATAAGGTTGTATGCTCTTCAAACCCATGATCAAAAATGGCGATCCCTCCGTTGGCATATACATTACCTCGTCAAGAGGTAGCCAATCGTACGTCCAATCGATTTGATCGTCAGTTAGTGATCGAAGATACACAATCCAACCTTGGACTCCCTCCGGCAACTTTACTTCTTTTGTCCTCGTACTGAACTCTTCCAAACATGTCCGTTCAGCCGAACCATAACTCGAGAACGAAGGGTGGTGGCATAGATGTTCAATTAGCCAGATTTGCAAGATCAAATTACACCCTTCAAAGAAGTTGGCTCCCGCTTTGCACGCAGTCAGAGCACGGTAGATGTCCGCTACGATCATTGGGGCTAGAGTACAATTATCTTGTACTATCAGTGTGGTAGCTACCCCGGCAACTTTTATGTTGATATGTCCATCTTTCCTCGGGAATACGACAATTCCGAGAAATGCCACCAAAAATGCAAACCTCCGGTGTTCCTCCCATTTCGCTCGGTTGGACTTGCAGCATAACTTGTTTGTGAGGTCATTGAAACCCCCAACGTGTCCAAACCTACTATAGATGAAGTTTAAGGAACAAAACCCGTTGGCTAGATCTTCGTTGTGAACATTCCTGGCAATTTTCAAAGAGTCCAGGAAACGATGCACTGTTACCGTCCTCGGAGATACCGGGTATTTTCCTTTTAACGGGACCTCGGTCTTCCCGATATAGAAGGCAATCTCCTCTAAAGTAGGGGTGAGTTCAAAATCTGGGAAATGCAATACATTGTGTGCCGGATCCCAAAACGTGACCAACGCTCTAATCATATCGCCTCGGGGAACCATGTCTAATAACCCCGTAAGGTCTTTTAAGTAACCTTTGACCCAGTCTTGACCATCTGATCCCATGTCTTGCCACCATAATTTTAGCTCCAAGAGGATTTTATTTAGGGAAAAATGTTCATTCATCATCGTGCTCGTCCTGCACATTTATTAAGGCGAATTTATTTAGAAAAAAGGAAAATCTTTTTCAATGCAAGTTTTCATTTTTGAAGGAAAGGAAAGAAAATGACTTGCCAAAACAGCCTTCCGGCGTCCTTTCGGAACATTCGGCCATTTCCAAAAATAGCGATCACCTCGATTATTTGAAAGGAAAATCTTTTTTGGTCTTTTTCTAAAAGTGTGGTTGGATCCGATGAGGGTTGCCTACGTATCCCACCTAACGGCGAGAATCAAACCTGCGTAGTTCGGTCAGATTATTTGACCAATTATTTCAACAAAATTGTTCCACCTTTTTTTCAGATTTTCAAATTTTCGGATACCTATTTCCTATAAATCTTATTTTCCTCTCTCTCTCTTTTTTTTTCTTTTTCAACAATTTTTCTATCCTCGGGATTTCCGCCGGTCCGCATAACGATCAAGGACAATAAAAATGCAACACATAATATGCTCGGTCTTTTCCAATACCGGGTCACCTGTCCTAGACGGACCCAACCCCTGTGTTGAGTCCCCTAAGTCAAATATGATGCAAATAATCGTCCTAGACCTATGTTCAAAATCTTATGGTTTCATGGATTGCTGGACCGTGTACCCGAGCGGACAACTCGAATCGAGGAGGGGGCTACGTACCGGTGACCCGCGGAGTCAATCGGCTTTGTAACTTATCCGGCCTCTGTTTTCTTAATTTAAGGTGACTTTTAACAGAAAGGGGAGTCTCAACCAGTAAGCACATCCCCGGGGGTGAAGAGAGAAAGGTTTTCGGCACAATTTTATATACAATCCACATAATATCAAAGCGATAAAGCACATAGCATGTTGTTCAAATCATATAACGAAGTCAAACAATAACGCGAACGGCAATTCTAAGGAGCTCGAGTTCTTAAACCCTGAAACCGAAGTTCGGGGTTGGGGAGCTGTCACACCTCCCTTTTTACTACCCCACTTTTGGGAAAATAAGCATATAAATACGCTCGTAGGGTATACCCCGACGCTCAAATATCCGAAATGGATAAAATAACGTAAGGGAATGAGTTTTTCCAATTAAAGGACAATCGGTTCGGGATTTTATTGAGATTAATCAGAGTCGCCACTTGGGAAAGATAATGGTGTCCCAAGTCACCGGTTAATCCCGAATTCGAGGAATTTGACTCATAAAAATGTCTGCGAAGCAAAGATCCGGATAAGGAACTCTGTTAACCCGGGAGAAGGTGTTAGGCATTCCCGGGTTCCGTGGTTTTAGCACGGTCGCTCAATTGTCGTTCCCGACTCTTGTTTGACTTAATCACAAATTTTAACAACATATAGTGCTTTTTACATTAAGTATTATTTTTAGAGAATTTGCGGCATCGCGAAAACACGCCTCGAGTCATACCGCAACCAGTACGCCTATGACTTTCGGTGTATTTCAACTTTGCCGAGATTTGGATTTGAGTCGCACCAAGTGCACACTCGTTCAATGGAAGGTATATTAAAATCGTGCCCTAAAATAGTCTATCGGCTTTCAATTGTTTTTGGGTAAGACTATAGAATTAGCTAATAGTCTTCCCGAGTCTAATTGTATTAAATCATTACTAAATGGGGGCCCCGCTTGTTCAATGTTATGCGAGGCTCGTCCCAATTATTTATTAAGGTCCAATCCTATTTGTTCAACTATATTTGCTATACATTGTTTTTGCCTTAATCGATTTGTAGTATTAAACATTCCAGGCCCGTATATTTTCCTTCTCTGTCGGGCCTGGGCTTTTGAAATAGTGTTCAGGGCAATATCATATAAGTCCAGGCCTTATTGACCTGGATCAGGCTTAGGCTCAAAAGCCTAGCAGACTCGTGATCACAGTCCAGGCCTTCGCGATACAACAGGCCTAGACCAAATTTCTGGTAATAATGGCAAATGGACAATACAGAATTCATAATAGAACAGATACTTGGAATTGAAAATGAAATGGAGTCACTTTTATTTATCAGAAAAGGAAAATTGATACACAACTTGCCAACTTTAAATCAAATATCAATACACTGAAACTCAACAGATAGTCTTCAAGCTTAATTTACAACTACAGCTTTATGCTAATGTCTAATTGTCTACTAGTCGAGAGGTTTAGGAACGCCAGTTACTTGCCTTATCAGATCAGATTAGATTAAAACAAGTCAACTAGTTATTTACGGTATCAGATGGAAACTAAACAAATTATTCACAAATATTTAACTATATCACTGGTTTCATTGAGAGTGAGCCTTTTAACTTCCAGGTCTGGTTCTAATTAAATTGCCACGTTGAACAGATATTTCTCATTTTAGACTCAAATCAGATCTGGGCTTATATTTTTTCTTAAGACTATCCGAACATACGAATGATAATTACTTAGTCTAATTAGCTTATTGTACAACTTCATTTACCTATAAGTGAGTGTCTCAGACGACTTATGCATGATTAATTACTGATTTTAAAACTGACATGTCAACTTATGTTTTAATGTTTTTACCTATTTGAACTAAGTGATTTATGCTTGTGGCTATGCTACTACTATATTACTACTATTACATTGTTGTTGTTTCTGTTTTATACTACTATATTCTATACTACCACTAAACTGCAGATCTAAGCTATTAGAACAGCAATACAAAATGAATTACAAATTCGATACAACATGTAAACTAAACAGGATCTTCATGTCATTCAGTCAACTCGGGATTACAGCTTCAAGTAAAAGAGTAGTGTACCTGAATAAAAAATGAAAATCCAATGAGTCTAGGGAGATTAAGTAGATGAGTAACAGCAAGACTCGAACAGCAAATGCAACAGATTGACTGAAGATCCACAACGCAAAAAACCACAGCAACAATGATAGAAAAACCCAGCAACAGCAAACAAGTAGAAATCCATGCAAAACGATCGAGCAGAGAACCCAAAACCAGAAGCAATACAAGTTTCTACTCGAAGAATCCTAGAAATCCTACTGTTTTTATGCTATTCTTTACTCTAAAGCTTTGTATTCAAGAGCTTGCCTAAAATGAATTTCAGACTTCCAATTTTCGAACCCCCTTTCAGCCCCCTTTTAAGGTGTATTTATAGCTAGGCCAAGGGCTGAAACTTGGGGAGAAAGTTATGGGATTAATCCCACTTCTCCCCCTCTAAAATTTATGAAATATACACTAAAGTCCCCATTTCAGTTAGTAGAAACCCTTCCAGCATGTGCTGGAAGGTTCTAAAGATTCCTTTTTGTGGGTTTTTACCAATGTAGCCCTAAGGGTTTGAGTTTTTTACAGATATCCCATTTTAGGGAGACCATTATACCCTTAAATCTCTGCAAAATTGCAGAAATCAGGGGTACAAATGACTCCCTTACCCTCTTATGTTTCAAACTATTCACTAAAATACTATTTCAAGTTCCAATTATGCCCTGAAGGCCACTGCTGATTTACCTGACTGCCTAGGTCAAGTTTTAGCTTCTTTGGGACTTATTTAACTAACAGCCAGCCCTTGCACTGGTATTTAAGGGCTGGCCAGTTCTACTTTAAAGAACTATTTCAAATTTGGCCTCTTTTACTCAGTTCCAGTTAATTAGGACCAATTTTATTTCAATTTTAAAACTAATTGCAGGACTAGCCTGCTTTATTAACTCTTTAAAAATCTATCTAGTCTCAAGTTGAGACTTGGATAATTACTGAACAATTAGGCCCAAAACATTTGCAGATTTGGCCCTTTTAATGTTCAGGGCTCAATATAGAGCTTGGGCAAGTCTGCATTTGCAGACTTAGCCATTTTGCACAACCAGCCCCCTTTTAAGGTGGGCTGTGTGTTAGGGCCTTATAGAATTGGTCAACCTTTTGCAAAGTTGACCACTCTTAAGCCAATTATTTCTTAATAACCTATTTTTTGTGATTTTTAGGTCCATTAAACTAAAGTGCAGGACTAGCCTGCTTAATTAAAGCAATTAGAACTAATGGCCAGTCTCAAGTTGAGACTTGGTCTGGGCCATTGAAGCCCAATTACTGAACATAGGCTGGTCAAGACCTTTGCAGGTCTAGCCATCTGTGTTTCAGGGCTCAATTGAGCCTTGGTGAGTCTGCATTTGCAGACTTAACCAATTTTGCACAACTGACCCCTTTTGAGGTGGGTCAGTGTGTTAGGACCTTATAGAGTTGGTCAACCTTTTGCAAAGTTGACCACTCTTTAGGTCAATTATTAAACTTATAGCCTATTTTTGTGATTTTCAGTTTTAGCCTATTTAAAAACTAACCATTTTCATGGAACCTAATACTAACAGCTATAACCAATTCACCTAAGCATGATAGGTATTTAACAGTGTTCACACTAACATAGAACTATTGCAAGCTTAGCCATTTCAATATACAATTGCACACATAACCACATGAAGCCAAATATTGTTCATTGATCAATTAAAACTCAGAAGAGGGGTTTGATAATGTTGAATCTCAACTAATCAACTCACATAACTTAAATTCATGTAGCAACATGTCAATTAACATCAATCAGGCTTAGTCACAATTATTTCATGCTAAATGACATACTGAAAAACTCTAAAACACTTAGCATTCATGGACATAGATACATAAACACTAAATTAAAACAGTCAACAGGAAATGAAACATGACTTATTTTAATAAGGAGAGCAATGGACCTTGGCAGAACAATATAAGAATGATAGTCAGAGTCCACTTTCAAGTACTAAACCTAGAATCATGCTAAACAAATAGGACAGGGAAAGCATAGGACTAACAGCTAATCCTAGCATTGAAAAAGAATCCTACATCTATCATGTGAAGTAGCAGAAGAAAGAATCAGGATTTCTAACTCAGAGAAACAGATCATGATGGCTAAACATTCAAAGAATCACAAGAGAAGAACATGTCATGCATTTCACCAGATCAGAAGCCATAAATCAAAAGATGAAGAAAAGATAGATTCTTGAACTTTAGAAGAAAAGGTCATAATAGACAGAACATAAAGACCAAATCAAAACAAGAAAAATAAGGCGAACAAAACCCTAATACTAACAGGTTCTTTGAATCAGGGAAACAGACAACACAGAACAAGATATAGGAAACGAGCAAGATCAAAAATCCTAAAACTAACAAATAAAGCACAAGATATCAAGAACCTAAAAAAACAGATAGAAGCAAAAAGATGAAACATGAAAGATGAACAGACAAACAGAGAGAGCAAAAGAAAAAACATAAAAGGCGGGGGTACTTAGCTTGTAGGGCCGGTCCCCTGAGCTTCCCATTTTACTCTTTTTTTTCTTTCTTTTCCGGTCTTTTCAGACCTTTCTTTTATTCCAGTCTTCTTTCAGCCCTTTATTCCATTTTCTTTCATTTCTCTTCTGGTTTTCTCATTAGACTTCAAGATGAAGTCTTTTAGGGTTTCTGGTTAAAAGGGGATGTTAAGAAAGGGGAAAGGTTGGATCTTGAGAAGGGTTTGAGTTTTGGGGGTCGCCGGAGTTAGGTTTCCGGCGACCTTCTTTTGAATATTCGACGGGATTGGGGAAGATTCGAGGGTGGTGACTTATATGGTTGGGTAGATCAAGTCAAGAGGGTTCTTTTGGCATTGGTTTGGTAAGGGTTCTCGTTGTTTGGTGGTCACCGGTGGAGTTCTGGTGACCGGAGTTTTCGGAGAAGGGTTGGTTTTCTAGGGTTTCTGGGTGTTTTGAGGTGAAGAAGAAAGAGAAGAGGGATGATGAAGAGGAGAAGGGGAGTGAAGGGAATGCCCGGCGACCCTCGTAGAGGGTGGCGGCCGCCATGGCCGGCTAGGGCTTCTGGTTGGAGGTTTGAAGGTGAAGAGAGGAGAAGAAGAAGACGTTAAGGGCGGCTAGGGTTAGATATTTGCAAAAATGAGCGGCTTCTTCAGACAGAAGCTATTTATAGTTGGGGAGGTTGAGATGATCTGAGCCGTTCGTTTGATGGAGATCAACGGCTCGTAGGTGCGTTACTAAAACGGCACCGTTTGGCTACCCAGGAGACCAAAGTCTCCTCCGTCAGATCATCTTAGACGGACGACTCGGATTAATCCAGGAATTTCAATTAAACCATTAATTCAACTAATTATTCAAGCCGTTGGATTCAGCCTGATGAACGGCTGAGATTGCATCTTCTACACGGATCAGACGGGCCACCTCTTGGGCCAATTCACTGGGCCAAACAAATGAATTTCAATTGGCCCAGTTTTATTAAACCTATATATATTTTTTGTATTTTCTGAAGTTATTTATTTTTTTATGTATTTTCCTTTTGTATTTTTTTTCTTTTATGGAATATTATAAAACCCTAATTTCCTACTTACTCTAATTATTTAGTATTTTTTGGCAATTTTCTACTATTTTTCCCTAATTTCCGCTACTTAACACTATTTTTTGCTAATTTTCTTCTTAAAACTAATCAAATTAAACAAATTAATTACCTAGCCTATTTTTTTTTGATTTTTCTAATTTTTAATTATTCAAACACACAAAGTGTAGCTAATTTCAAACAAAGCATGTAATTGCACTCAAAAACATATTTATTTTAATTTTGGAACGGTTTGCCCGATGCAAAAATCACGTGCTCACAGCTGCCCCTCTTTGCTCGGGAACACGAAGAGTTTCAGTGCAAAGACAAGTGAGCAGTAATGAGAGAGATACTTTATCTCGCCGGTAATATCAGGGTGCAATACCTCCATATGTTGTCTGATAGCTATCATAAAAATGTGATTGCCCCTCTAACTACTACTTCACCCTGTGGTTTGAAACCAGTATACTGACCCAGCAAATCCAAATACCGGGGACGCGTCATAGCTCTCATATACTGGGGCACTGCAACGGCCAGTCCATCAACACACAACCCATATATCACCTGAACATCTTGAAGCGTGATGGTGGCCTCTCGAGTGGGCAGGTGAACAGTGTGCGTCTTCGGTCGCCACCGCTCTATCAACGCAATGATGAGAGACCAGTCGAGCTACATCTTCCCAATATCAAAGATCATATAGAAGCCCGTACTAATGAGGCGCTCGACTACGCGAAGATGGAAAGCTCTCTCTCTAAAAAAGTCCTACAAGTCATCTGGTGTCCTGACGTGGAGAGTCTGATCCACTAGATCCCCCCGCCCCCCATACGTAGGCGGGCCTATGGTCGTCCTGTAACACTAATATCTGATCCGAGGCTGGTCCAAGATGCATAGGCGGCAAGTTCATGTCGTCTACTGGAAATTAAATACTATTAATTGTGTGTTTCTGTTATAATAATTAATAATTAAATATTTAATTGGATAGAGCAATTATCTATGGGTCCCATGCTCGATATTTAAGGCTCAGTAGCACTAAGTTATCCCTAATTCTTACGTGTGTCAATTTTAATATTTTTAAAATTTTGTAGTTTAATAAATTAAATATTTAGCTTTTTATTGTATAGAGTAATTAACTAAAGGTTCTAGGCTCGATATTTGAGGCCCAGTAACACCAAGCTATCATTAATTATTATGTGTGTCAATATCAAAAATTTTATAATTTTATTAGTTTAATAATTAAATAATTAATTTTTAATTAGACAGAGTAATTATCTATGGGTTTCAGGCTCGATATTTGAGGCCCAATATCACCAAGCTATGCTTAATTATTGTATGTGTCAATTTCAAAATTTTTAGAATTTTGTTGGTTTGATAAATTAAATAATTAATTTTTAATTGAACGTGGTATACAACTATGAGTTCCACGCTCGATATTTAATTTGACAACATATATTAGTTTGTTAGTTCTGTAAGTTTATTTTGTAAGTTAAATAATTAATTTTATAAAGTATAATTGTATAGAGTTTGTAGTTAGTAAATACTTAAACTACAAAGTAGACTTTATATTTAACTACGCTAAAATGCTTTATATTTTACTACGCTAAAAGACCACTATTCTTTAAGAAAATAAATAATCTAAACTAAATAAGAACAACAAACATATGAACATAACATTCATGAAATTACATATAAAACAGTAAAAGATATTTGTGAACAATTTCATTATCAACAAAAATTATTTCTCAACTTTTATCTATTATTTTTAAAACACTAATAATTTAGTTTGGATAAAAATAACACACAAATTTAGTCGCAACTCGCAAACATAACACAAATCAAGGTAGAAAAACATTCAAAAAAATAAATATGCATATGCTCTACAAGTTTCGACATAAACTAAATCGGAATACCTCGATTTATGTTTTTTGAAATATCGAAAATTTGAAATTTTGAGCCCGAAACAATGAATCCACAACAATCGAAGGCTTGTGTTGTATGAGGGGATCTACGCTCTTCACTTTTTAGGTGGCGGGTGGGGGCCAATCGAATTATTTTAGTAAAAAAAAAAGATTTGGGGGAGGAGGAATCGTTAATGAAAGGTTGGGGGATTTTTTAATCCGAAACCAATTGGTTTTTGTCGTGGAGAAGAAGATGAGTTTATAATTTAATAGAAAAACGTAGTACAATACTACATTTTTCTAAAACGTAATATTACTATTAAAAAATAAATTATTAATTAAAATGCATTATTATAGTTCCTTTTATACTTTAATAGCTAACTTTTTATTAAAGTAAAATACAATATTATACTGCATTTTATATAAAAATATTTTTTTATTTTAACGATATAAATCTGTTTTATGTAAAAAAAAAAGCCATTATTTCAGTTTGGGACTCCTGTAAGTGGCATCAGACTAGAGATGCTGTGTTACGTATTGCTTTTAGCTAGTTAGGTTCCTTGATTGATAGACAACTACAAAATCCTTAAGTTATTGATTTTAATTTACTTATGTGCAACACCTGTCAATTAATCTCGTATAGGCTGATGACACGACACTGTCTGAATATTGAAAGTGAAAAATGTTTCATGTTCTCTTATTGGTCTATTGACGCACAAGTTTGCAAATAAAGTTGGCTTTTCAACGGGCACAATGTTTATGTTGCTTATCATTTTATCTCATCATATATGGAATAGACCATCATACATATTTTTCTCCCCTACTTGGTGGAGGCAAGATATATACTAAGGGTGTTCAAAAAAAATTGGATTACAGTTCATGGGAATCAAACTTGTGATCTTCTGCACATTTTGAACACCCTTGACCACTGAGACAAACGTTTGTCTTGTATTAAGGGTGTTCAAAACTTAATATATAGAGATAAAAAATAAATTTTGCCTTATATATACAATGTAATTTTTCATCGAAGGGTGTTCGGGTGAACACCCTTGCGCCCCTTGCCTCCGCCCTGGCTACTTCATGTTCGTATTTTTATTTTCTCCATATATATATATATATATATATATATATATATATATATATATCTGTTAAGTATCAATCTAGAAGTCGAGGCCCAATAACAATGGAAATAATAAAGGCCTGGACTCACTTCTGAAAATATAGCTAATTAAAAATGATTAAGGAAAAAACAATGATAGAAAACGTAGTGAAACATTAAGTTTGAACTTTAAAATCAAGTGGGACGAGCCTCACATTGAAAACAAAACAGCGGGGCCCCCTTATAATAACAAAGTGGTAAATATAATAGATCGGGAAGGTTGATAGTTAATTTCACAACCTTTCCCAAAAGATTTAAAGCCGTTAGACACTTATTAGGCGTGATTTAATAAATATACCTTCCTTAATACGAGTGTGCATTTGATGTGACTCAAATCATAAATCCTGGCGAAGCCGAAATGTGTTAAAAGTCACAGGCGTACTGGTTGCGGTGTGACCCGAAATATGTTTTTGCGACGTCGCAATTCGTAAAAATATTAAAGTTGGAAACATGTACATATTGTTAAAAAGTACATAACAAGTCATATAAAATCGAGAACGACGGTTCGAGCGACCGTGCTAAAACCACGAAATCCGGGAGTGCCTAACACCTTCTCCCGGATTAACCGAATTCCTAAACCGGATTTCTAGTGAGCGGACTGTTAAATAGAGTCAAATCGGTTTGGATCGATTTTTTCCAAAAAAAAAAAAAAAACCAAACCAAGTAAGTTTATTTTTCAAATATTAGAACCAAACCAAACCAACTAAGTCAATTTTTTTCGATTCGGTTTATGTTGTTTTTTCAGTTTTTTCCGGTTATTTGTCGTTTTTTTCTTAAATATAAGACATGCACTACCAAACACATATTCCAGCGAACATATTTTTATCACAACACTATCAAATCAATTGCCATTTGAGAAATCTATTATTTAATTGAATCAAATAGTCATGAATAATTTAAGAACTCAATTAAAAATATATATTTTTAACATAAAATGGATTCTTATACTTAACAAAAGAAACTACCAATCAAACTAGAATATATAGGTAAAAATTGCACTAAAAGTGCAAACGATTAACATTCACCATAAATGTTTTAAAATTTTGTATATATATATATACTACTAAGGCTTAATTTGCAATATGTTTCTAATAACAGTTAAAAGCTGCGAATGAATTAATTGAAACTTACTGTTAACCCCGCTTTTTAATAATTTATAAAACTAAAGTTAATTATATATATATATATATATATATATATATATATATATATATATATATATATTACTTTCCCTAATACATCCTACCAAACGATATATAACTTATTTTTTTGGTTCTCTTCTTTTACATGACATGACTCCTAAATACTCCACCAGAGACCTCCCTGCATTGGCTATATTCTTGTTTCAAAGACTGGAGGGACCCTATGTCGACCAAACCCTAGATAAGAGAAATCTCTTCTTTTAGGATGATATATATATAGCTGCCACACTTAATACATCTTTTGGCCGACAAGGTTTTCCCCTTTTTTTGTTGTCTAATCCACAACATGCCACTATGAATGGATGTTAACTGTTTCAACAAGTTCAGATGCCTTACTAATCACTGCTACTTTCTCTCTTCCTTCAAATTCCTAATCTTTTCTTTTGACAAAATCTAAGTAAAATCTTTTGAGTAAAGAAAGAAGACAATGAGATCTAATTGCAAATTTTGGAAACAATCACAAAAGTTGCTTGTGGATATAGCACAAGCGTGGTCAGTCTCGCATTTGCAATATATATGTGACATCGAGGTTAGCTAAAAGCCTAATAAAACATGTTTGATGGATAACTAATGAAAATGACTAGATAGGAAAGCTTCACAGGTTCGATATTAATATTCTTGTTTTGAGCTTTTTTTTCTCTAAAATCATATGATGAGCGACTTATATGGAGCAAACTTCATTTGTAGCCCTCCGGAAAAAACTAATGACAAAAACTAGCCACAAAATAAATCATACATTTAATAGCCCAAAACTAATTAAAGGCTAGACCAAGACCACTGAGAAAATTATAATTATAGGTGTAACAATTTACTTTGGGTACCGAAGTATTATATAAACCATGGTTGTCATGCTGCTACGTACAATATGCGAAAACGGAAAATATACAAAAAAAGGATAATCATGTAAGAGGTGAGATTCTATTACTTTAATTTTGTCCAAATGCATTGAAATTGAAAGAGGTGAGACCAAGACCAAGACCACTGAGAAAATTGAAATTTTTCTCAAAATAATAAATTACATGTTCACAAGAAATAGATGTAATATATAGAATATGTTCATAATATAATATAATACTTATAAGAAACTACAATAATATTATTCAACTGATAATTACGAACTTGAATTAATAGTCGATCGCGATGTAAAAGATCACAAGAACTTTTGGCACTACAAAAATCTTGAAGACGTTTATTATCAAAAAACTATCGGAACAATCTAAAAATTAGAAAGTTAACTTTTTTTTTTACTACAGAAAATTTGATCTCTTTAATAGGATATATAATGGTTCTCCTACTTATTGTCTAAATTTTTTCCCGTTTTTATCCAATGAAGATTTTGACTTTGCACACTTCGTTAGATTATTAGGATAGACATTAAATAATGGTAAAATGGGTCTCCTACTTATTGTCTAATTCTTTTTAGTTTTTAACCTATGAAGATTTTGACTTTACAGTCTGTGTTAGATTATTAGGGATAATAATTAAAGGAGTGTCCTACTTCTTCTCTTCTCCTAATTTTTCCTTTTTTAAAAAGTCATTAATTTGTATTTATAATTTTATCTATTAAATAGTGCACTCCTGAAAAAAAAAGGGACGAACGGCATTTTGTGCCTTTAGTATAATATGTATAGATGTAGATATATAGATTACGCCTATAATTACAATTTTCTCAGTTTGACCAAGATAAATAAATATATTCCCTTTTCTTTTATAAGTTATATCGGCAGTATAACTTTACGATTCTGTTTGATTAGGCTCTCAACATAACTATACAATTTATATACAATAGACTGTCACTATACAAAATAGACTTTCACTATACAAAATATATACGTACTAAATAGACCGTCACTATACAAAATAGACTGTCACTATACAAAAAAATATACAAAATAGACTGTCACTATACAAAATATATACAAAATAGACTGTCACTATACAAAAAATATACAATATAAACTGTCACTATATAAAAAATATACAAAATAGATGTAACTATTCAAAATAGATACAAAAAAACTGTCACTATACAAAAATACATGATACACTCGCTCAATATACATCAATGATACACTGCCGAACTTAGGATACAATATTTATACATTGCAAAAAAAAGGTTGCTCTATTTCGCCAAGCATGGATCGAACATGCAACCTTTAGCATAAGAGACAAGCACTCTTTCTACTGAGCTACAGACGCTTATATGGCTCTTTCCTTTCGGCTACTATATGAAATACTTTTGGGCCGAGGGGCCATTTTTTGTAAATAGGAAAAAACTTGGGCTATTAAAACTTTGAGAGACTATAGAGGGTAGTTCTAGGTGGTGATGACCCATGCTAGCATGGGCCCAATTTTATAAAAACTGGATTGATTAATTATAATTTTATTTGCTTTGACGTGTAAATACAAAGAAAATAATTAAAGCAACTAAGGGTATATTAGAACATGACATACATGATAATTTTCTGTCTACATGCCAAACGGGTAAACGTAAGTGAAACATTGCTATATACATGTATAATAGGATAATTTTATCTGCTATATATGTGCAAAAGGGTACTATATCATAGAGCATAATACGCAAAAACAAATATTTGCATTTGCGAATACTTGAGAAGCACATCTGAATTTATCATTTAGAAGGGCTGTAATCATCAGCCCAAGCCATCCTTTGCCATTCTAAAAACACAAAATTAGGAGAGTTTGGAGCATAAACAACACGAATCAATTAAAGGAAATTGAATTTAGAAGAGTGCCAAAACTATATATATATATATATATATATATATATATATATATATATATATATATATATATATATATATATATATTTTTTATTTTTCACTGGAAGAAAAATAGTAATAGTCACACTACTTCATACCAATAGAGCAAGTAATAGTTGTTTGACAAATTGCAACTGGACGATAAATCAACATCTGAGTTAGTCTTATGAAGTAACTATTTTAATACCTTATTCATTTCTCTGAGCTTCCTATTCACACCTTAATTCCAAAATGCTCGGATTCAACTAAACTCAAGAAAAGGAAGATCAATCAATTAAATACTATCTTAAATCCAAATTAATTGGAACCATTTATCTATTCTAAGTGCTCATATACCAAAGAGAACATAACATGTGTTGGCAATGCACTGAACTGGATTTGAGACACTCACATTATATCCTTTCAAGAGCTTCAACCTGCACATGAGTATAATAAACTTATTTAACATATTGATTGCCATTAGAGAGTGCAAAAATAAGTGGCATTCCTCCTCATCTTCTACCTAACACATGTAGTATCTGTTACATAGAATAACCTCATTGTTATCCAGCTTATCAAAACTTTATAATATTCATTGACCAAATGCACCTCTATCTCCTCTTTCACATTTAAACTATCTTTCCTGACATATATCTACATGAGAGATAAAATATTTCCTTTAAAAAAGCAGTCCACAAGAATTTACCAATTTTGCGAGAAATGTATGTAGCTGATCCATGCACTTGACAGATATTTTTTTTTTTACAGGAGTAGCACATATATGGCTAAACTCACTCCCAATAAACTCCATTGCAACTTGGGATGAGTTAGTCAAACAATTCCACAACAAGTTTCATCCACCTAACAAGACAGCTCAACAAATTGATGAGATTGTGAGCTTCAAGCAGAAACCAATGGAAACATTACATGAAACTTGGGGCAAATTCAAGGGTATGCTTGTTATGTGTCCTCACCATGGGATTCCTGAGCAGATGTTGGGCCAAAGATTCTACATGGGGCTTTCAGATAGTATGAAGAATATTGTAGATGCTTCAGCAGGTGGGGCTTTTCTGAGCAAGACTTGGAGAGAGGGCCAAAATTTGCTAGACAAGATGGCTCAAAATTCCGGGTGGACGTCCAGGAATGCTCCTATCACACCAGTGGTACACTCTGTACCTCTGGATCCATCCAACACTCTAGAGGAGAACATGGCAACTTTATTGACACAAATGAGCATCCCTAACAAAGAAGGTGGAATAATTAGGGGTCAAGCAGCAGGTTCACATTGTAGATACTACCAATGGTGGTTTATGCACATCTTGCATTAGCCAACCCATAGGTAATCCATGGGCTGCAGACCAAGAACATCATCATCAGCATGAGGATATGAACTATGTGGCTAACTATGGAGGGCAGCGACAAGGTAATCAAAACTGGGGCCAACAGACTCCAATGCAGTACAGACCTCCCCAGCCACAATTTAATGCAGCAGGTATGAGGCCACCACACAACATGGCTCCATATCCTAGACCTCAGAATTTCGGCAATCAGCAGCAGGGATATCATCCACCTCCACCACCACATGGGGGTAGACATGACGATGGGTTTGCAAGGTTGGAAGCTATGATGCAGCAGGTAATTGGGTCAAATGCCAAAACCAATGAGAGGATAGATGAACATGATGTAGCCATCAAGAATATTGAAGTACAGGTGGGCCGGATTGCTATGTCTCTTAACAATCGTCCTCAAGGGACATTACCTGCAGATACACAAACAAACCCAAATGACCAAATCCCAAAGCAGATGATGGCAGTGACTCCGAGAAGCGGTAGAGATCTTGATGCCGAGAATGAAAGTGAGAAAATCGACAGACAGGCTGAGACATCCACTCCATTGCCCATTGAACTGGACGAGTCCACAGGGTTGACAGAAGTTACAATCTGGCCAGTTGCTGAAAATAAAGAGGCAAAGCAGGGAACGAAGAAAGTAGCTGAACAGGTAGAGCAGCAGATTGAAGAGAAAGTGATAGAGAAAGAAAAGTCCCAAGTCATTGGGAAGAAGAGGCCTCCACCACCATTCCCCCAAAGGTTGGCCAAACACCAGAAAGAAGAGCAATACAAAAAGTTCTTTGAGATGCTCAAGAAAATCCAGGTAAACATTCCCTTAATTGAAGCTTTAAAAGAAATGCCCGGGTATGCTAAGATGATGAAAGACTTGATGTCGCGGAAATTTGATTTCCAAGACTTGGCCATCATGACCCTTACCCAGACTTGTAGTGCAGTGGTCTCCAGACCCATTGCTGAGAAGCTATCTGATCCAGGTAGCTTCACCATTCCATGCACTATAGGAAATTATGCCTTTGCAAAGGCATTGTGTGATTTGGGGGCGAGCATTAACCTCATGCCCTTGGTTATTTATAAGAGGCTAGGTATTGGGAGAGCCAGGCCAATCTCTATGTTATTACAGCTTGCTGACAGGACGGTTAAGCATCCATTTGGTATTTTAGATGATGTGTTTATCCAGGTAGGGAAGTTCGTGTTTCCCGCCGATTTTGTGATTCTTGATTGCAAGATGGACGAGGAAATTCCCATAATCCCAGGAATACCATTCCTAGCCACCGGGAAAACTCTAATTGATTGTGAGACCGGGGAACTCAAGATGAGGTTGAATGATGAGGAGATCATATTCAATGTGCAAAAATCCATGAGGCGCCCTAGTGAGTTCGCGAATTGCTCTCTTATTGTTGCGGTTGATGTGATAGTGGAGACAGACGATGCAGAGTTGACCATTGAAGATCCACTTCAAGCATGCCTGATGAACTTGGAAGAGGCAAATGGTGAAAGTCTAGCAGAATGGGTACTATCTCTTGAAGGCAAGGGGTTTTGGGAGAGAGAGCTTGAATTCGAGCCTCTACACTTAGAGAAAAGAGAGACCCCTCCTGCAAAACCATCCATAGAAGAGCCACCAAAGCTTGAGCTTAAGCCACTACCATCTCATCTCAGGTATGAATTTCTAGATCCTAACTCCACTTTACCTGCTAATACTTCATATGGTTTGCTAGATGTACAGGCTCAAAAGTTATTACAGGTACTCAAGGAATGTAAAGCTGCCAATGGTTGGACCATGGCAGACATAAAGGGGATCAGCCTTGCATAGGGCATGGCTAGGGGGATCATTTCTCAAGCGCATGCGTATCTCACGGCATCGATCCCTGTAGTGGCGATATTTCTCCTACGCCCGCAAAAATATTGCCGAGCGCATGTTAGCTCGACGTATGCTCTCCATATCCAGCAAATACAACTGCAAATCAAAGGCAACGATTAGGATAAAAACCAAACTAAAGCAAAGAAGAAGCAAACCAACATTAGATTACGTAGCCTTAAGCCCATTACGGCTACCTCATTCATCAGCCCGATATCCGTGATGTCCCTCAGCGACGCATTATTGGCTTCCGAGCACAGAAGCCCAAATTGAGGCATCAAACTCTCCGCTTGGAGCAATATGTTCAAATCCGTAGGGACCTCAATGAGGCGAGACCTTCCCTATGCACGCACTGCGAATTTGTAAAGCCTTCCCGAAATATACGGACGTCATCGTGTTCCAATTCAGATCTGACTCATACTCATCTCCTGAAGCATCTTTTCCTATTCCCACCACTAGCAAGGTAGAATCACCCTCCATAACCACCAGCAGAGTGCTTGACTCACCAACCTTAGCAACTGTTGAGGAACTACCCCCCGTCTCAACGACTGGATCCACCAACAGAGTCGCCGAAGCGACGGTATCATCATGGCCTAGGCCAGCCGGGGCAACCCCTACTATTTGTTCGCCTTCAAGGGCGGGCGCCGCGGCCGTACCCTTTTCCGCATCCGCTGGAGAGGAGTCCAAGTTAATTACCATAGGAGGAGCCAGCGTGAACACGACATTGTGTCTAATCAACAGCCTCTCCTCCTCCCTATCTGATGGCGATGCTACTCTAGGATGCACAGCCCCCGATGGCCCCTCATCCTGAAGTGCGGCCCGTGGTGGAGAAGAAGCCGCTAAAGATTCAACTGACGCCGCCCTCGGTACGTGGTTCGGCACCGGTGCTAAGGTAAGCCAAGAAACTGCACCCAATCGCTGGAAGTCCAACTGAGGGGCCCTAACACAATGTTCCCTCCCTGTCTCATAAAAGCAAAGTTGGTAAATAAAATCGAGTCATAGCAGAACAGATGAGGAAATCAACTTCTCACATGTAGCAAGTGTACGACCATGCCTCTCCCAAAAAGATGCCCATGTGTGTATCCATTCGGTATGGGGGAGAACGGCCTTGACCCACCCTTGTATCCCAGCTAATGGATTTAGGCTACATTATTTACACGAGTTAGCGCTATAGAGTGCAAGACATAAGGAAAGGTATAAAAAATTGAGGATAAAGGAACTTACGTGCATGATTCCAAGCCTCTGGGAACTCAGTGGGGCACGCCACTAAATGCTCAATCCTGATGTAAAAGAAATGCTCAAAAGGGCTGGAGTTGACCTTATTACTCTACGCGAACACGAGCTCTGGCTCACAAACGCGAAGGCTTGGGAGGAGAAGCTGATTCACGTCCAAGCAACGGTCGTAGTCAATATAACTTGGTCTAATAAGTCCAAGATCGATCCCACAGAGAATTAACCTACCAATTGCAACTTTCACAACCCCAAAAGTACTTCCGAATCAAGTTCCCAAACTTTGAATATATATTTGTGTGTTTTCGAACAACTACTTTGCAAGAATTAAAGAATGCTTTAAACGAAAGAATTGAATATTGAATAAAATAATATAGAGAAAGACTAAGGTATTGATTTCCCCTATTGATGGAATCCCTTATCGTTATGCTCTTACAAATTGTTAATATATTCTATCAATCATGAACGCTATGTGTATCATAACCCTCTCCCGAGCAATTACAATAATTTACTAGTGCACTCTCCCGAGCTACCCTAGCTAGCTTTAATTTGAATAGTTCACTTTAGATTGCACCCAAGACTTCGTTATTCCTAACCCCGTCTTTACGCCTAAAATTATAGATTCCTCTAATAACCTAGGTGTGGTGTTGTTCAACAATAAACCTAAATATGCACTCTTTTCAAAGTTATGCACACTAAATAGGCACCGCTAATTGGGAGCTCTACCAATTAACTACAATAAGAATGAAGTTGAACAAATAGAAATCTAAATCACAATTTGTAATCACATAAACGATAAGTTCATCTATCAATAGGTTCCATCAAAAACTTAGAAAAGAATTTAGCTACTCATGCTTGAAGAAACAAGAATAATAATTGAAATCATAAAGAATTACTTGATATATAAAATAATAGAAAGAGTTTGAGAGGAATCTCTCCTACTAAAACCTTGCGAAAGTATTGAAGAAATAAGTTACATGCCTCTATGGGGCAAACTAGGGGTTTATATAGAGGTTTTAGGGCTAAAAAGCTAAGTTAGAGTCCAACTGGGATTACTGCCGCTGGGACTTCCGCGGTTCGTTCGCGGCCGCGAGCGGACCGCGAGCAATGAAACTTCAGAGGCCTTCGTTTTTCGCGGTTCATCCGTGGCCGCGAGTGGACCGCGGATGAACAGCACTTATGTTTCTTTACTGCTTCTTCCGGACCTCTTCACTTTAGCTCTTCTCTTGGCCTTTTCATCAACCTATGACTTCAAAATAGCTTTTTAAGGCATCCAATGCATCACATGTACCTGTAAAACACAATCGAACACTAATCAAAGCATTTGTCCTCATAACAACATTAATCTCATAATAAAGTGTGATTATTTAGGGTATAATTATAGTCAATTTCACCTATTATCAACACCCCACACTTAAACCTTTGCTCGTCCTCGAGCAATCTTTAATCACACTTTAGGCCAATTAACAAAATTTGTCTCCCCCAAAGTATGCCACATAAGCTATTATATATGA
Source organism: Nicotiana noctiflora (assembly GCA_032618575.1). Classification (NCBI taxonomy): domain Eukaryota; kingdom Viridiplantae; phylum Streptophyta; class Magnoliopsida; order Solanales; family Solanaceae; genus Nicotiana; species Nicotiana noctiflora. Next base: position 57,901 of record JASVEL010001109.1, read on the forward strand.
ACAACTTAAGATATGCATAATCTTTTACTCAACCGTAAACTCTCATGCCAGCACATTATTACTTACTCTACTTATTATCAAAAACTTGCAAATTTACCTTCTTCCTCTTGAATTACATGCCCTTACCAAATTTATTTAGAGAAGTTCCCACACATTAAAATTCATATACATGGAACTTATAAATATCGAAAAAATTCACTCACTCTCATCAAAGAACATTCATATGCGTACAGACACACCATAGGCTTGCCCCTAATGTAATACTCCACTAATCGAGTTATTCAATCATAGATCAAGAGGTCTTTAAGGGTTGTAATGTAGGCTATGAGACGGGTAGGATACTTTTGGGTATAGTGACTAGCCTCCCTAAGCACTTTTCTTTTCTCTTTCACAACTTTCCCTTTTAGTCCTTATGTCTCCCATAAACATTTATTCACCTTTATTTGCTTTTAATCCCCATTTTTCTTTTGTTGGTGTAACTGGCCTTTCTAGTTTTTCATATATACATTGATATAGCTTTTTTTTTTCTAGTTTTTCATTGCTTTGCAACACATTTACATTATTTTGGCCAGTTCACTATTTTCTACCATTTATTCTTGATTTTCCCTTTTCAATTTCCCTTCACCCCACACTTAAACTTTTGCATATTCATTACAATACAAGTGCTTCTAGGAGGTAAAGCAGAAAAAAAAAATATAATAATTTGAAGAACATTCAAGGGTTATCAAAGAATAGGCTTTAAGCTCAAAGGGGTTAACTAAGATATAATGTACGGGTGAATTCATGTCTATTGATATATGGGGTTACACAAAGAAATGCCTCTATCCTTTCTACAACCGAACAACTTCTATTTCGCTTTGCAAACACACAGGGCAAGTTCTAGGCATCATGCACAACATACAATGTAAGTAAAAAAAAACCTCACACACACATGGCATGCAACTCATTTGGAATCTGGTTTATCTACAAAGTCCTATCGATGTTTAAGCAAGCATTATTGTGCAATTTAAGGCATATTGAGATTCTACAATCAAGCTTAGAAGATACATTCTCAAGTTCAATTTACGCTTTTGCTAATGTGCATCTTCGGGGTTACATGTTGCCCTTTTTACCTCTAATCCTAAGAGAAAAAAAGAAAAAAAATCTACCTAACCCGGTTCAATAAAAACCCTTGGAAAAGAACCGTGGTCAAAAGAAAAACCAAGGGGGAGATGATACACTACCTAGAAAAGAAAATAAAAGAAAGAAAAAAATTTCTACGTGGACTACTTCCCTCAAGAGTACTTGTCCTAAATAGTCCGTCATCAGGAAGAGTCCTCTACTCATATTTTTGGATTTTTAAATTTTTCTAATTTTTTTTTTGTATTTTTATTATTTTATATTACTTACTACACTAAAATATACATTATGTACAAAATAAGTTTCCCACCCCACACTTAAAAATATGTCATGTCCTCATGGCATAAATAAAATGAAAGCATAATAGGGGCAAGAAAACTTACCTGTGACTCACTCGGAGTCGGAGACAGTGGATGGGTCGACATGGCATGCTCTCCCAAGTGCTCTGAACCATGCCATGAACCTGTTCTCTGACCGGGCTTGCCTAGTGGACATGACATCTAGTCGTGTGTGTAGACCGTCCACTGAAGTGCGCAGAGCAGCCACTTCCTCCTCCATTGACCTCAACATAGGTCGTGTGGACTCGGATCTAGACATGCTTGCTCCACGAGGAGCAGGCCTCGAAGGTCCGGCTGAATCCATGGAGTGTCTGGCCCGGGCATCCGGTACAGGATCGTCCTCCTCATCTAAGTCAATGGGTGTTGTGTCTCTTCCAACCCGGATAGTAGCAGCTCTAAATGGAGCTTTCGGTAGTAGCTCACCGTCAGTATCAGTAACTGGGGTGTGATTGAGGAGACACAAGGCAGTGACAAGAGATGGGTAATAGAAACCCTTGGCAGTGAGGGATCCCCTCAAAACCATCTCGTCACTAATAACTCGGGCAATATCAACATCCCGATGTGTTACAAAACACCAAGTCAGAACAGCCCTATTAAAGTTAACATCTGTGGTGTTACTTGAGGGCAAAATACGGTTGCAAATTATGGAGAACCAACACTTGGCAATGTGTGTGAAGCAGTTAGAGTGCAGAGTTTGATTTCTAATCCATACGGGAACACCATCTACACATAAGGCCTCAATTAGCATGTCCCATGTGACACCGGGCCTATCATGGTAATAATCAATATCACTCGTGTGCGGTGGTAGGCGAAGTACCTGCCGAATGGTGGGAATATGAGCATTGACTCGCTTACCTCTGACGAAAACTTGTCTCACCGAGGAATAAGGGGCATTGGCATAGAATTCTCTGACAAGCATCTTGTTCACCTTAGTGGGAGTTTCAAAAAGGAACTCCATCTCTCGCCTCCAAATCTCATCATACATTTCCGGCTTCTCCGAGCGGATAGCTATCCTGTCCACTTCCACCTCTTGAAGCCACTTCTTGTTTGCTTTAGTATGAAATGCATTTTCCGCCCTTTCATTGGCAAACCTAGATTTGTCATAAGTTGGTTGCCTGGATGAGCTAGCACCATGTCGTGGTCTCTTTGGAGCCATGATCCTGTACAATTAAGATAGCCAAAAAGTTTGTAAACCGTTAGTCAGTGGAAGGCTACTCAGACTTCGCCATCCTTGATAATTCACAATTGTCCATCAATTATGTGTAATTCCCTCATACACTTTATCTAACTATTTCACACATGCCCAATTGAGTACCCCACACTTAGTTCTTGGAACACATCTACGAGTACCTCATTGACTTAGACCATCCCCAATAAAATATTCAATAACCAATTTAAGAGTTGGGCATTATGTCTCCTAATATTCATTAGTCTATTATGCTCAAGGTAATGTGCCCCAACTTGGCTAATCAACCCATATATATGCTAGAACTACTATTGGGTCTCCAAATCATAGAATCAACATCATAAACACAATTGAAAAACCCAACACCCATTCTTTCCAAACATCAAACATATAACAAGGTTCCTTAAAGGAATTTCATGGCAAAATTAAATGTACAATGAGAAACCAAGCAATGTTCATGAATGGACCCAACACTAACTAAATATTTATACAAAATAAACAATCAAAAACTAAAAATAGAACAAAATAAAAGAGAAAAGTAGAGAAACTTACAAGTTATAGCAATGGAGAAGTAGGGTGGGAGAAGGGGATGACTTGGAGAAGAGGGGGTTGGGGATTTTTAGAGAGAAGGGAGAGGAAAAAAATTAGAGAGAGAGAGTTTTTTTAGGGGAGAGGGGCGGCTGAATGAGGGTTTGGGAAAGGGGGTAAGTTATTTTAGGGTTTAAAAGGGGGGAAGGAAAAAAAAGAAAAATAAAAACAAACTTTAAATTTGGCCGACCGCGGAACTGACCGCGATTGTTCGGGGTTCGTTCGCGGCCGCGGATGGACCGCGAACAGTCGAGATTCAGAAAGGTTATTTTTCCGCGGTTGGTTCGCGACCGCGAATGGTCCGCGAACAGAGAAAGTTCAGAAAGGGCATTTTTCCGCGGTTCATCCGCGGTCCGCGGGTGGACCGCGGACAGTGCTCCTTTCTGAAAAAAACTTCGACTGTTCAGAAAAAAAAAATTGTTTTTCTTATATTCCTTTATTACTAAGATTAAATTACTTACAACATGTTCGTGGGTTGCCTCCCACGTAGCGCCCGAGTTAACGTCGCGGCACGACTCAACTTAGCGCATTTTACGGCTCGCTGGACCTTTGAGGTTCATCCAACCGCAATTCTATCTTGTCCTCCACGTCATCCAGGCCTATGTATTGTTTCAACCGCTGTCCATTTACCTTGAATGTACGTGATCCATCCATAGTTTGAATTTCCACAGCTCCTGACTCAAATGCCTCAATTACCTTGAAGGGTCCTGACCACCTTGATTTCAATTTACCTGGAAACAGTCGTAACCTTGAATTGTATAGTAGTACCTTGTCCCCGTTTTTGAAGGTACGCTCAACGATATTTTGATCATGGATCCGCTTCATCCTCTCTTTATACAATCTTGTATTTTCGAATGCTAGATACCGAAATTCTTCTAACTCATGCAATCCAATCAACCTTGCTTTACCTGCTTCATCCAAGTTGAGATTCAATTGTTTCAGTGCCCACCATGCTTTATGTTCTAATTCAACCGGTAAGTGACAAGCTTTTCCGAACACCAATTTGTAAGGAGACATGCCAATGGGTGTTTTGAATGCTGTTCTATATGCCCATAGCGCATCATCAAGTTTCCTGGACCAGTCGGTTCTTGTGGCGTTCACTGTTTTGGTCAGTACACTTTTAATCTCCCTGTTGGAGACCTCAACTTGTCCGCTAGTTTGCGGGTGATATGGAGTGGCCACCCTGTGTTTAACATCATACTTGGCCAATAATTTCTCAAAAGCTCGGTTGCAAAAGTGTGTGCCGCCGTCACTAATGATAGCCCTTGGAGTCCCAAACCGGGTGAAAATATTCTTTTTCAAAAATCCCACTACCACCTTAGCATCATTGGTGGGTAGTGCTGCAGCTTCCACCCATTTGGACACGTAGTCAACTGCAACAAGTATGTACTTATTGCCGTATGAGCTAATGAAGGGCCCCATGAAATCTATTCCCCAGACATCGAACACTTCCACTTGCTGGATTGGATTCATTGGCATCTCATGACGCCGAGAGATGTTCCCGGTGCGTTGACATTCGTTGCAACCTTTCACCCATAAGTGTGCATCCTTAAATACCGTTGGCCAATAGAAACCGGCCTCGAGTATTTTGGCAGTTGTACGTATTCCTCCAAAGTGACCGCCATATGCTGAAGCGTGACATGCCTGCAAAACAGAAGATTGTTCTATCTCGGGGACGCATCTCCGGATCATGTTATCAAGACATATCCTAAACAAATATGGTTCATCCCAATAATAATACTGACTTTCACGAAAAAATCTTTTCCTCTGGACCGATGATAGGTCATAAGGAACAATGCCACTGGCTAGATAATTGGCATAGTCAGCATACTATGGAGCTTCCAGGAGAGTGGTGGTGAGCAATTGCTCATCTGGAAAGGTTTCCAGAATTTCCCCACTCTCTTTGACAAGTTCAGCTCCTTCAAGTCTTGACAAATGGTCAGCTACTTGATTTTCAGTACCTTTTCTATCTCTAATTTCGAGGTCGAACTCTTGGAGAAGTAACACCCAACGAATTAGGCGTGGCTTAGAGTCCTTTTTATCAATTAAATATCTTAAAGTTGCATGGTCTCTGTATACGATTACCTTTGATCCTATGAGATAGGACCGAAATTTGTCGAATGCAAACACAACCGCTAGCATCTCCTTTTCCGTCACTATGTAGTTTAGCTGTGCTCCACTCAGAGTTCTACTTGCATAGTATATTGGATGCATCAGCTTATCTTTCCTTTGGCCCAGCACTGCCCCCACTGCATAATCACTTGCATCGCACATTAACTCAAATGGTTGCTCCCAGTCCGGGGCAATGATGATGGGTGCTGTGACCAGCCTCTTTTTCAGTTCCTCAAAAGCCATCCTGCATTCGTCAGTAAAAAGAAAAGAATGATCTTTCTCAAGTAACTTACAGAGAGGGTTTGATATTTTGGAGAAGTCTTTAATGAACCTCCGGTAAAAACCGGCGTGTCCAAGAAAGCTTCTTATGGCTTTGACGGATGTTGGTGGGGGCAACTTTGCAATGATATCAACTTTAGCACGGTCTACCTCAATGCCTTTGCTTGAAACCCTGTGCCCAAGTACTATACCTTCTTGAACCATAAAGTGGCACTTCTCCCAGTTTAGCACTAAGTTTGTTTCCATGCACCTTTGTAGTACTCTAGTCAGATTGGCAAGGCATTCGTCGAATGAATTCCCTACCACTGAGAAATCATCCATGAACACTTCCATAATGTCTTCCACCATGTCGGTGAAAATAGCCATCATGCACCTTTGGAAAGTGGCAGGTGCATTGCATAGTCCGAATGGCATCCTCCTGAAGGCGAAGACACCATAAGGGCATGTGAAGGAGGTCTTCTCTCTATCTTCGGGGGCTATGGAGATCTGATTGTACCCCGAGTATCCATCTAGGAAGCAAAAGTGAGATCTCCCTGCCAACCTGTCCAGCATTTGATCAATGAAGGGAAGTGGGAAGTGATCCTTGCGAGTGGCTAGATTCAATTTCCTGTAGTCCATGCATATTCTCCATCCGGTGATGGTTCTTGTTGAGATCAGTTCATTGTTGTCGTTTTTCACTACCGTCATGCCCCCTTTCTTGGGCACACATTGGACCGGACTAACCCAGCTGCTGTTTGAGATTGGGAAGATGATTCCCGCATCTAGCCACTTTATTACTTCCTTCTTCACCACTTCCTTCATGTTGGGGTTCAGCCTTCTTTGATGTTCCCCGGAAGGTTTGTGTCCATCTTCCAAGAGAATTTTATGCATACAATAGGCCGGGATGATCCCCTTTATGTCTGCCATGGTCCACCCGATGGCAGTCTTGCATTCCTTGAGTACCTGTATAAGCTTTTGGGCCTGCACATCTAACAAACTAGATGAGATAATAACAGGTAATGTGGAGTTAGGGCCTAAATACTCATACCTGAGATGTGATGGTAGTGGTTTAAGTTCAAGCTTTGGTGGCTCTTCTATGGATGGCTTTGCTGGTGGGTTCTCTCTTGTTTCTAGGTGTAGGGGTTCGAATTCGATCTCTCGCTTCCAGAATCCCTTGCCTTCCAAAGATAATACCCATTCGGCCAAACTTTCCCCATTTACCTCTTCTATGTTCATCAGGCATGCTTGCAGTGGATCTTCGATAGTCAATTCTGCATCGTCGGTTTCCACTATCACATCAACCGCATCAACTAGAGAGCAATTGGCGAACTCACTAGGGCGCCTCATGGATTTTTGCACATTGAAGATGATCTCCTCATCATTCAACCTCATCTTGAGTTCCCCAGTTTCACAATCAATTATGGCTCTCCCGGTGGCTAGGAATGGTCTTCCCAGGATTATGGGAATTTCTTCGTCGACCTTGCAATCAAGAATGACAAAATCGGCGGGAAACACGAACTTCCCAACCTGGATTAGCACATCATCTATAATACCAAATGGACGCTTAACCGTCCTGTCAGCAAGCTGTAAAAGCATAGAGGTGGGTCTGGCTCTCCCAATACCTAACCTCTTATAAATAACTAAGGGCATGAGGTTAATGCTTGCCCCCAAATCACATAAAGCCTTAGTAAAAGCATAATTCCCTATAGTGCATGGGATGGTGAAACTACCTGGATCAGATAGCTTCTCAGCAATGGGTCTGGAGACTACTGCACTACAAGTCTGGGTGAGTGTAACTGTGGCCAAGTCTTGGAAATCAAATTTCCGCGACATCAAATCCTTCATCATCTTAGCATAACCAGGCATTTCTTTTAAAGCTTCAATTAATGGGATGTTTACCTGAATTTGCTTGAGCATGTCGAAGAACTTTTTGTATTGTTCCTCTTTTTGGTGTTTGGCCAGCCTTTGGGGGAATGGTGGTGGAGGCCTCTTCTTCCCGGTGACTTGGGATTTATCTTTGTCTATCGTTTTCTCATCAATCTGCTGCTCTACCTTTTCCGCTACTTTCTCCGTTCCCTGTTGTGCTTCTTTATTTTCAGCAATTGGCTGGACTGCGACTTTTGTCAACCCTGTGGATTCATCCAATTCAATGGGCAATGGAGTAGGTGTCTCAGCCTGTCTGTCAATTTTCTCACTTTCATTCTCAGCATCAAGATCTCTACCGCTTCTCAGCGTCACCGCCATTATTTGCTTTGGGATTTGGTCCTTTGGGTTCGTTTTAGTATCTGCAGGTAATGTCCCTTGAGGCCGATTGTTAAGTGACATAGCAATCTGCCCCATCTGCACTTCCATATTTTTGATTGCTGCATCATGTGCATCTATTCTCTCATTGGTTTTGGCATTTGACCCGATTACCTGTTGCATCATAGCTTTCAATTCTGCAAACCCATCGTCATGTCTACCCCCATGCTGTGGTGGGGGTGGATGATATCCCTGCTGCTGATTGCCGAAATTCTGAGGTCTAGGATATGGAGCCATGTTGTGCGGTGGCCTCATACCTGCTGCATTGAATTGTGGCTGGGGAGGTCTGTATTGCATTGGAGCCTGTTGGCCCCAGTTTTGATTACCTTGTCGCTGTCCTCCATAGTTAGCCACATAGTTCATATCTTCATGCTGATGATGATGTTCTTGGTCTGCAGCCCATGGATTACCTATGGGTTGGCTAATGCAAGATGTGCATAAACCACCATTGGTAGTATCTACAATGTGAACTTGCTGCTTAACCCCTGATTCTTCCACCTTCTTTGTCAGGATGCTCATTTGTGTCAATAAAGTTGCCACGTTCTCCTCCAGAGTGTTGGATGGATCCAGAGGTACAGAGTGTACTACTGGTGTGATAGGAGCATTCCTGGACGACCACCCGGAATTTTGAGCCATCTTGTCTAGCAAAAATTGCAAACAAAACAAAACTCTTTATTTTGAATTTTTGGGAGTAATTTTCGTATAGGGCAAAAATCACGTGCTCACACCATGTAGAACCTTTGACCCAACATCTGTTCAAGAATTCCATGGTGAGGACACATAACAAGCATGCCTTTGAATCTGCCCCAAGTTTCATGTAGTGTTTCCAGTGGTTTCTGCTTGAAGCTCACAATCTCATCAATTTGTTGAGCTATTTTGTTGGGTGGATGAAACTTGTTGTGGAATTGTTTGACTAACTCATCCCAAGTTGCAATGGAGTTTATTGGGAGTGAGTTTAGCCATATCTGTGCTGCTCCTGTAACTGAGAACGGAAAGAGTAGTAATCTGATAGCTTCCGGAGTTACATTCGGTTGCCTTTGTGTTTTGCATATTGATAGAAAGTTCTTGAGGTGTTGTTGTGGATCTTCAACCTGAGACCGAGAGAATAATCCCTTGTTTTGCAACAAGTGAAGCATGTTGTTAGTAATCTGGAAAGACTCAGCTTGAATTGCTGGCACAAAGATGGCAGTTGCCAAATTATCCGCTGTGGGTTGTGCCCAGTCGAACAATGCACCTTCTTGTGCCTCCTGTGCCTCTTGCATATTTAGCCCGGCATGCCGGTTTTGAGCGTTTATGTCACCCATGTCGAAGTCTAGTTTGATTGGTTGTTGAGATTGTTGAATTTGTTTGATGGCTTTGTTACGTGCCCGGAAGGTTTACTCGGGGTCTGAGAGTCCTTCAATTAGTTCTCCAGTCCTTGCAGATTTTCTAGGCATGCACCTGAATACCCAAATCAACAAACGTCAAAATATTCAATGTAGAGTGTATAAAGAACCTGAATACACAAGAATCTTGAAGTTCCGTCAATGGCAATTGATAATTCCGTTAATTCCCCGGCAACGGCGCCAAAATTGATTCACGTCCAAGCAACGGTCGTAGTCAATATAACTTGGTCTAATAAGTCCAAGATCGATCCCACAGAGAATTAACCTACCAATTGCAACTTTCACAACCCCAAAAGTACTTCCGAATCAAGTTCCCAAACTTTGAATATATATTTGTGTGTTTTCGAACAACTACTTTGCAAGAATTAAAGAATGCTTTAAACGAAAGAATTGAATATTGAATAAAATAATATAGAGAAAGACTAAGGTATTGATTTCCCCTATTGATGGAATCCCTTATCGTTATGCTCTTACAAATTGTTAATATATTCTATCAATCATGAACGCTATGTGTATCGTAACCCTCTCCCGAGCAATTACAATAATTTACTAGTGCACTCTCCCGAGCTACCCTAGCTAGCTTTAATTTGAATAGTTCACTTTAGATGGCACCCAAGACTTCGTTATTCCTAACCCCGTCTTTACGCCTAAAATTATAGATTCCTCTAATAACCTAGGTGTGGTGTTGTTCAACAATAAACCTAAATATGCACTCTTTTCCAAGTTATGCACACTAAATAGGCACCGCTAATTGGGAGCTCTACCAATTAACTACAATAAGAATGAAGTTGAACAAATAGAAATCTAAATCACAATTTGTAATCACATAAACGATAAGTTCATCTATCAATAGGTTCCATCAAAACCTTAGAAAAGAATTTAGCTACTCATGCTTGAAGAAACAAGAAAATAATAATAATTGAAATCATAAAGAATTACTTGATATAAAAATAAAGAAAGAGTTTAAGAGGAATCTCTCCTACTAAAACCTTGCAAAAGTATTGAAGAAATAAAGTACATGCCTCTATGGGGCAAACTAGGAGTTTATATAGAGGTTTTAGGGCTAAAAAGCTAAGTTAGAGTCCAACTGGGATTACTGCCGCTGGGACTTCCGCGGTTCGTTCGCGGCCGCGAGCGGACCGCAAACAGTCAAACTTCAGAGACCTTCGTTTTTCGCGGTTCATTCGCGACCGCGAGTGGACCGCGGATGAACAGCACTTATGTTTCTTTACTGCTTCTTCCGGACCTCTTCACTTTAGCTCTTCTCTTGGCCTTTTCATCAACCTATGACTTCAAAATAGCTTTTTAAGGCATCCAATGCATCACATGTACCTGTAAAACACAATCGAACACTAATCAAAGCATTTGTCCTCATAACAACATTAATCTCATAATAAAGTGTGATTATTTAGGGTATAATTATAGTCAATTTCACCTATTTGGGAAGCATATGGTCTGAGCACGTGCTGCAGCGTGACCACCCTACCGGCTAGTTCTGCATACTTGATAAACATTGCTAGCAATTTGTAGAGAGAAAGATTGAGCTGACTCGGGCATACCCCGTAATAACGACAGAAATCCACCACCAACATCGGGAGAAGAATAATAAACCCCAACCTGAATGGATAAACATAAAAGATGTAGTATCCCCTGCGGTCGGTGTGGACCGTCTCATCGCTTCTAGTGAGAACGATGCCTGCATAGGTGGGGATGACCCCCTGTTTCTGTAATCGAGCCATCCCAATTTCCCCCATTAACGGGGCCTCATCCATCGGATCCTCTCCACCATCGACGGTAAAATCAATCACCGAATCTCTGGGTCGAGGTACTACCTCGTCAACCGACGAAACTTCACCAGCCTCTACCTGTTCTGCACCTCCCATTGCCGGAGGTGTCCCTTCTACAACTGGAGAATTAGCTAGGAAATCCATTAAAAGAGCATCATGGGAAGAACTGCCTGTCATTATTAATTTACTAAAGAGAAAGGAAAAAAGTTTGGTTGACAAGACAAACGTTATCACGATCAAAGAAAGAAAGGTGAAGGTGAATTAGCAGGAGGAAAAAGTTTCTTCACAATCACTCTCAGATGAACAACGATGATATGAAAAGTGAATGCCTCAATCCAACCTTATAGGAAACATAAATGGCTTTCGCTAAACCGAATAGCCATCATTAACTGAATGACCAACCGTAAAAAGGTTCGATTCTGCCAAAACGTACGTCATTATGACAAGCTCCACGAAGAGACTTCTCGGTTATCCATCAATGTCTCGCCATCAGAATGATTGCAACGGCATGCGAACGCTGAAAGATTATTCCGTGCGCCTTCAATATTCTGGACGTTACCAGATACGTACCCAGCATACACTTATTTCCCTCAGCCATACCGCATACGGCCCATCCCCCATAGTCGACGGTTATGATCCCAAACAAATGTGAGGATCAAAATGTAACAAGTTCGTTCTTGCTCGAATTGTATTAAAATGTCATGTACCTTCGTCGAGAAGAGGCATTCGGTCTTGATCATACGACGACTTGATAACAAAATAACAGAATACTAACACTTTACAAGGCTAAGGGCCATTGCTAAAGAGAATTCGGCCTTGATCGAAGCGACATTCGACCTCCCTATTCGAGTTTCTAAAACCACTGTCGATGAAGTCCACTCATCGAGCTCGGCCAAGGCACAATCTCAATAAGCAAAATGACTAATTGTATGGGTCAGAATCTGACCCTAAGAAAATTAACGAAGTTAATACTGTCTTAAGATAATTCATGATTAATAAGTGGAACGACCACTCAGAATTAATGGTATTTAACCCTTATCTGGTTTGATCAACAAGGCCATGGCCCATCCGCCACCATGAAGGAGAAATCCCAACGTGGTCACGAACACTTCTTCACAACTATTCTCCGGAAAGAGGGAGAGAGAGAGAAGAGACAAAGGTACCCATCTTGTGGAAAGATAAAACACCACTATAAGGCTGTGAACCTCTTCATAGAGAGGTAGACCAAATCAATATTGTCAATAAAAGCTATTAATGTTTCTTCTCCTAATCTCGATTATTTATTATTATTTCTTTAAGTTGGTCCTTGAATTATTACGATTTTCTATGATTTGCCCGTAACTCATATTTATTATTTTTCACTCACAAAATGTGTGATAACTTTTGAGAAAACATGCATAATTTGACCATTCTAGCAACAACTCGTTATTTTTCTATGTTATTCACATACGTATGACATGGGGTGTTCATAAAAACCAGAAAAATTAAAAATCAAACCAAACCGATAAAAAATTTAATACTTTTTGGTTTGGTTTTGGTTTTGAATTTAAAAATCGCTAAAATTTGGAAAACCCGAACCAAACCGACTATAAGAATAGCTATTTCAAATTTATTATTACACTTATATAAATATTTATATTTTTATATAAAGTTTCAAAAATTTAATGACAAATGTTAATGGTTTGTACTTTTAGTATAGTTCTTTACCTTTACATTCTAGTTTGATTGATAGTTTTTATTGTTAAGTGTAAGAATCCATTTTGTGTTAAAAATAACATATTTTTAATTGAGTCCTTAAATTATTCATCACTATTTGATTCATTTATTATCAATATATCTTGGTAAATAATAGATTTCTTAAAGGGCAATTGATTTGATAGTGTTACGTTAAAATTATGGTTATCGGAATACGTGTTTGGTAGTATATGTCTTATATTTAAGAAAAAACCAACAAATAATTAAAAAAACCAACAAAACCCGACATAAAGTAAATCCAGAAAAATCCGACTTAATTGGTTTGGTTTGGTTCTAATTTAAAACACCGACTTACTTGGTTTGGTTTCTTTTAAGGGAACATCTGATCCAAACCGAACCATGAACACCCCTATGTACGATGTGTATAGGGGTGACAAACGTCCATGGCGTGCCGAATATGGGACGGGTTGAACACAGGTAATAAAAAATGGATAAATTATAAGACCTGACCCATATGTAATACAGATTATAAACAGGTTAACCAGCAGATCGTTTTTTAAATTTACGCCCTGATTCCCAATTAACTGTTTCCCCTAAGTTCATTTCTGCTATTGTGGTTTGCCGGGATGTTCGTTTCAAGAATTCAGAGTATTTTGGGACACTTAGTCCCTAAATAAGAGCTTTATAATTGAAAAATGGTTTTTATTCAAAACAGTATTAAGACGACCTCGGAACGGAAATTTGATGGTTCCGTTAGCTCCATTAGGTAATTTTGGGGTTGGGAGCACATTCAAAATGTATTTTGGAGGTCCGTAGCTCATTTAGACTTGAAATGTCGAAGTTTAAATTTTTTAAAATCCAGTTGATATGCGAGATTTTGATCCGGGAGTCGAAATGGAATTCCGACAGTTGCAGTAGCTTCGTTAGGTGATTTTGGATATCTCTATAAATTTTCAGGTCATTCGGACATCGTTTGGTTGGGCTTTTGATAGTATGTAGGTTTCGGATATTTTGGTTGAAACTTAGGCTTGAATCCTCCATAATTTGATAATTTTTGTGTTTAATGATATGTTTTTATGATTGGAACAAGTTCGCATCGTGATTTGGAGTAGGTTGGTGGTTTTGGTTGAAGTCCCAGGGGTCTCGGGAGTGTTTCCGGGGGTCAAACGGACCATTTCTAGTTGAAGAACGGGTTAGTTTTGCTGTCATGAGTGTTGCAGACGATTGCTCTATGCGATCGCAATAGGGTGATGCGATCGCATAGAAGGCTTGGGAGGAAGCTCAAAAAAATCTCTATGCGATCGCGGAAAGGGCTATACAATCGCATAGCTAGGGATGATTGTTCTTTGCGATCGCGAAGGGGTCTATGCGATCGCATAGTGGAAAGGTTAGGGGTCCCAGGTCCTATATTTTGTTCTATGCGATCGCGGAGTAGGCAGTGTGATCGCATAAGTCTATTTTGTGGAGCAGTGCGATCGGATTGTGTTCTATGCGATCGCATAAAGTAAAAATGTGAGGCAGAAAAGTGGTGTTATGCAATCGCAACAAAGGTCATGCGATCGCATAGAGTATTTCACTAGGCAGACAGAATCAGAATATAACATTTCATCCGCGAGGGTTTCACGATTTTTGCAAAAACTCAAGCTAGGGAGCTTGGTTTTGAGTGATGTTTCGCGTGTTTTTTAGAGACAATTGTTGGGTAACGATTTCTTACTCCCTTGTGATCATTATTCACTAATCTAAACTCAAATTCTTCCTTTAATTTCGGATTTGGGGTCTAAATTGGGGTAAGCTTCTTAGAACAAACTTTGGCGATTTGGAGGGGCAAACGAACTCCGATTTCGATAAGTTTTATATGGTTGGACTCGTGAGAGTGCGAGGGTTCTGAAAAGGTAAAAATATTTCGATTCTGTACCGATGGTTGGAGGGGTATTTTGGTTATTTTATCTATTTTCGCGTTGTAGCTTTAATTTTATGAGTGTAATTTGTACTTGCAATGTTATTTACACTATGTAATTGGTTTGAATAGATTTGGGCCACTCGGAGTCGAATACTCGTGGCAAGGGAGTCATTTCTTAGCGGTTTTGTACCAGGATTGAGGTAAGTGACTTGTCTAACCTTGTGTAGGGGATTTTCTTCCCTAGGATACATATGTGTTGATTTGAATGCCTTGTACGCGAGGTGACGGGCGTGTACTTACGCAAATTATTGTAAAAAATACTTTACTTGAATTGCTCAATCAGTGTTATCTCTGTTATTTGATTGGTTTAATTGCAAGATTTATCCTGTGTTAGCTAGGGAAGCATGATTAGATAGGATTAACTGTCTAAATGCTTACTTGTCTTAATTGAACTCCCTGGAACATGTCGAGATTGAATTTAGTTGTTAATTGTAGTAGTGTACTTCATCTTTGTAAGTGTTTTCTCTTATTTGATTGTGTTTGTTTAATGTGGACTGCGGATTCAATTCTCGGAGATTCGGTGCTACTGATATAAAGGACTGCGGGTTAAATTCCCGAAGGTTGTGTGATTCTGATATAAGGACTGCGGATTTAATTCTGGAGATCCTGTGATACTGATATAAAGGACTAAGGGTTCAATTCCCGAAGATCCTGTGATACTAATATAAAGGACTGATGGTTCAATTCCCGGAGATCCTGTGATACTGATATATGGACTACGGGTTCGATTTTCGGAGATCTTGAGTTGCTGAGTATAAAAGGACTGCGGGTTCAATTCCCGAAGATCCTGGATTATTGATTTGTACTTGTTGTGTTGATTTTTCTTTGTTAGCTTAACTGTAGACGGCTTGTAGTATTTATCTCGTTTGTTGTTATTTCAGACTTATCCCCATTTTGTGATGTTCGGTGTTATTATCATTATTTTTATTATCCTCGATTGGGCCCTGAGCTTCCTCATCGCTACTCTATCGAGGTTAGGCTTGGCACTTATTGAGTACCGCCGTGGTGTACTCATGCTACTCTTCTGCACATTTTTGTTGTGCAGATCCAGGTCCATCTGATCAGAGTCACTACCGGTGACTTAGGCACATTTTCAGGACTCGAGGTATGAATCTGCTACGCCCGTAGATCCGGAGGGTCTTCTTCTATTCTTCCTGAGTGATGTCAGTTATTCCTTTATTTCGGTTGTATAGATACTCCGGATGTATAGAGCTACAGTTATACTCTATTAGTCTGTATTGCTCGTGAGTTTCCGGGTCTTGCTGGTTGTAGCGGCACCTATTACATTTCTTTTATATCTTTCCGTTGTTATCTTAACTATTGTTCATAAGGAGTTGTACATTCCGCATTGTGTTAGGCTTACCTAGTCGCGAAGACTGCCGTCATGACAGGTTCACTATTGGTGAACTAGGGTCGTGACATAATATATGTGTAACCATATTATCCATAGTTTCTTGGATATGATCACTATTATGAGAATTATTAATCTTTCAAACTTGAGAAAACTCCAATTTGTGATTTTAGAAATATAAAAGTAGACCCATTAGTTATCAATTGGTTATCGAGTTTGTAAATGGATAATATGGTTCCTATTCATATTTGACCCGTTTTAAAAAAGTTGATTACCAATCCATTTTTAATAGATAATACAGAATATGGTCATATATGCGAGTAAACCATGCAAATCAGGACATATATGCCCATCGTTAATAGTTTAGCACATATATGTCAAATCCGTCCAATACTTGCTCATTTATGCCCTTATTATTTTTTTAAAATAAGTATTAACCGAACCCAACCAAAATCTATTGACCCATCCGTTAGGACTCGACCCACCATTATTTCAAAGAAATTTCTTATATATTATTTTTGTTTGATTGAGAAATTGAGTGACATCATATTTATTTATATAAGTAACTTGATAATCGATTTTTGTTTGTTATATATCATTTCGGAAAGTAATTCTACTAAAAGTAGTAACTAATATTTATTTATTATTTTAATAATATTAATATCCGAATTAGTTTGTGCTTTCTTTAATTATTTTCCCATCTATAATCTTCAAAGTACATGGTTTCAACCTTAAACCCTACGATAATCTTCAAAAAAATTTCCTTTTCCTTTTTATAATTACTATTTTTTAGTCTTTGTCACTGAAATATTTTTTTCCATATAACTGGATGAACTTTAGATAAAATTAATTTATTGCTTTTTAAAGAAAATTTGAAACCTTTTCCAAAGAAAATATTTTGTATGTTGAGAAATGATTTACTTTGGAACTCACAGATTTTTTCAGTGTCTAGTTATGTATAAAGGTCGCTGACATATGGTAATTGTATAAGTAGAGGATAGGGTGTAAAAATTGGAATTGCTTTTTCCTACTGTTTGGTTCCTATTTTTTGAAACTTGTATACTTTTGTTTTAGTTTATACTTAATATTAGTAACGGAGTTAAAAATTTCATCAAGGGTACCAAAATATAGAGAAGTAAAGAAGAAGGTAATGAAATTTAACATATAGTGTATTTACATATTAAAAAAATTAAACTAACTACACAATATTATTTTTCGGTAAAAGGGTATCGATTGATGGTAAAACAATTAAAGAAATCACAAACTAATTCGAATGTTACAATATTAAAATAAAAAATAAATATTAATTACTACTTTCAGTAGGTTTACTTCCCAAAATGATATATAACAAAAAGTCAATTATCAAATTACTCAAATAAATAAATATGATTATTACAAAAGGGTCATCACTTATTTTATTAATCGTTTCGAGCTTCCGAGGCCTCGAAAACCTCATTCTATGTTGCCTCGATTTACGTGCACAATCCGAGCATGTAGCCGGAAAGATTTTGTGATAGAAAATATGAATTCTATGAGAAATTTGGATAAAAATGATATTAATATTGATATGGTTGACTTCGATCAACATTTTTGGTAAACGGATCCGGACCCGAGATTGGATGGTCCCGAGAGGTCCGTAGGAAAATATGGGACTTGGACATGCGTCCGGAGTCGAATTCTGAGGCCTAGAGCCCAAGTTATGAATTTTTCTATGAAATTGTTTTTGATGTAATTGTTAAAGGAAATGATTTAATTGACCTTGGTATCGGGCTCGTATTTTGGTTCCGACGCCCGGTACAAGTCTTAAATATTATATATGTGATTTCTGCTAAAGTTTGGTGACATTCGGATGTCGTTTGAGATGTTTTGGACCTTGAGTTCCAAGTTTGAAAGTTTTGAAAACCAAAAGTATGAAAATCATGAATTTGAGGCTTGATTTGATGAAAACGATGTGAGATTGGCGATGTGATCGCACGAACAAGTTCATAATGTGTTTTTGAGGTTGTGTACATGTTTGGTTTGGAGCCCGGGAGCTCGGGTAAAGATTTGATAGGCCGTTGGATTAAATTCTGAATTTTTGCACTGCTGGTTTTTCACCCAGCAGTTGTCTTCGCAATTGCGAAGTATTTCTCGCAATTGCGAAGGTGGCAGGTCAAGGCAGGGTTCGCAAATGCGAACCCTTGGTCGCAAATGCGAAGGGTGCCCAGGACCGTTTGGGTTCGCAATTGCGAACCAAACCTCGCAATTGCGAGGCCTCCAGTGAAAAGGCATGCTACGCAAATGCGAAGCATTCTTCGCAAATGCGAAGGTCCCTCAGCCCAGCCTTGTTCGCAAATGCGAACAAACATTCGCAAATGCGAAAGTCCCTGGAAGCAGCCTAGTTCGCAATTGCGAACATATGTTCGCAATTGCGAAGCTCCCAGATTTGCCTTGGCTTCGCAAATGCGAACAAAAGTTCGCAAATGCGAACTTCCCAGCCTTAGCTTATTTTTCAAACTCCAGAAATTGGTCGGGGTTCGCAATTGCGAACCCATGTTCGCAAATGCGAACACAGAGACCTGTAAAACACGATTTTCAGTTCATTTCTTCACTTTTTACAAAACAAAAACATCCATTTGCGATTCTTCACGGATTCCTTCTTCATCAAAACAATTGTAAGTCACTTTTTACTTAATTCTTTCAATTCCTAACATCATTAAACATGTTTTTCAATAGAAATCAAAGGTTTTCATGGTAGAATTTCTTGTTTTTGTTAGAATATAGGGTTTTTCATAAATTGGAAATTGGACCTCGAATTGAGGTCCGATTTTGAAACAAATCATATACATGAACTCGTGGGGGGATGGGTAATCGGATTTTGGTCCTAACCCCGAGTTCCGACCATGTGGGCCCGGGTCGAAATTCACTATTCCGGGCAGAATGTTGTAAAAGTTGTAATTGGTCTTAGGAATTAGTTTGTTGAGTAGTATTGATGATATTAAATCAATTGTGTATAGATACGATTGGATTGGAGCCAAATTTGAAAGAAAAGACATTTCCACGGATTGAATTGTTCATAAACATTCGAGGTAAGTGTTTGTTCTATCCTAGCTTGAGGGAATATGGTTATGTGCTATGTGTTATGTGATCGAGTGCGGTGTATGGGCTGTGGTGACGAGCATCCATACACTGGCGTCTAGTATGACCGTGAGTCGTTGATAATACTTATTGTGAGACATATTTGCGGATGAATTGTTGAACCTTTGCCAGGTTGTAGAATTGTTATTGTTCTCCCTTGTCGGGACTTGTTGTGAAGATGATTATTGATTGCCCTTCTTGGGACGGTTTATGAATTACTGTTTCATTCTTTGCCCTTAACTGTGATTGTTATTTGGGTGAGGAAGAGTGATAATGCATGAAGGGTGATGCCGTGCCTTGATTTATTATTTATGCACGAAGGTTAATGTCGTACCATGTTTTATTATTTATGCACGAAGGTTAATGTCGTGCCATGTTTTATTATTTATGCACGAAGTTTCATGCCGTACTATGGATGTGAGGATGAGAGTAAAAGCACGAAAAGTGATGCCGTGTACTTTATTTGCTTATTTGGTGAGGATGAGAGTAAAAGCACGAAGGGTGATGCCGTGCAACTGTTTGCTATTCCTTGACTTGATATTACATGTGTTTCCATTATACTTTGTTTTTCCTTGTGAATTTATTAATTGTTGTTAATTGTTGAATTCTTTGAGATATTCCTTATTGTGTTATTACCTGGTTATTTCTTGTTATTCCGTGGTATACATATATATTGAATTGCACAGGTTTATGTGGGTGTCTGGTCCTAGGCTTGTCACTACTTCGCCGGGATAGGCCCGGCACTTACCAACACATGGGGTCGGTCGTGCTGATACTACACTTCTGTGCGTTTTTGCACAGGTCCAGGTTACGATCAGGAGCAGCAGTAGCAGTAAATCGATTGCGTGGGAGATGATCATATTTGAGACCGAGGTAGCTTGCAGACGTCCGCAAGCCCGACGTCTCTCTCTTTACTTATGTTACTAGTCGTAGTCTCTTTGTTCCGAGACAAACAGAATTATGTTATATTTCTTTCAAACTTTTATGTGTAGTATTCAGTAGTAGTTCGTGAGTTGGTGACTCCACGTCTTGGGTAGAGGATTTCAGTATGATTTTCATCTTGTAATTAGTTATCTCTATTTCGATAAAGTATTCCGCATTTATTTAATCAAAATTGTGTTAAAAACAGGATAGTATGAATACAGTGGCTTGCCTAGCTACCACGAGTAGGCGCCATCACGATCCCGATGTTGGGGGAAAAATCCGGGTCGTGACAAGTTGGTATCAGAGCTCTAGGTTACATAGGTCTCACCACTCAAGAACAAGCTTAGTAGAGTTTGAGAGGTAGGTACGGAGACGTCTGTACTTGTCCTCCAGAGTCTATTGAGTTAGGAAAGAGTCTCTCATTTGTTCTTTCTTGTCGTGCGACTTGTTCCTCAATTACCGATTGAATTTCTATTCTGTCCTTTCGCAGATGGTGAGGACACGCGCTTCTTCGTCCGCTGACCAGCAGCCTGAGCCCCAGGCAGCTCCCGTGAGGGGCAGGGGCCAAGGCCGTATCGTAGGCCGTGGTAGGGGCAAAGCTCAGCCCCAGGCAGCTACCCCAGAGGTGGAGCCTCATATTGAGATCGACGAGGAGGTTCCGGTCCCAGCAGCTCCAGCGGGCCCAGCTCAGGTCCCAGGAGAGGCTTTATTTACCCCGGATTTTCGGGATGCTTTTGGTCAGAATAGCGGGAATTATGGACAAGCATTGCCGCAGCCGGGCTTATTATCAGTCTGCACCAGCCGCTTCTCGGCCGGAGGAGGGGCCCGTACTCCTATTGCTCGTACTCCGGAGCCGCAGGCTCCTCGACCTCGTGTACCAGTGGTTCGACCGACCGTGGCCACTCGCTCGGTACCACGGCTCACGCACGGTGATGGAGCGGCCATGACTTCCGATTCGTTATGGAGGCTTGATCGGTTCTCCAAGCTATTTACCACTACATTCGGTGGAGCCACATCAGAGGATCCTCAGGGACTTCTTATTCAGTTGCCATGAGATTCTCAAGACTACGGGGATCGTGGAGTCAAATTGGAGTTGACTTCTGTACATTCATACTTGCAGGATCCGCCAAGACTTGGTGGAGAGATTATTGCTTGACTCGACCGGCAGGGTCCCCAGCTTTATCATGGGATCACTTTGCGGAACTATTTATGGAGAAGTTTCTCCCTGCTACTCAGCGGGATGTACTTCGGATGCAGTTTGAGCGCCTCCATCAGGGCACTATGACGGTTACACAGTATGAGACGAGATTTGTCGATTTGGCTCGTCGTGCAGTGGTGATACTTCCCACAGAGCGGGAGAGGGTTCGCAGGTTTATAGATGGGCTTAATCACCCAATTAGACTCCATATGGCTATGGGCGCGGGGAGTGACATATCATTTCGGGAGGCAGCAAATGCAGCATGCAGAGTTGAGATGGCTCTCGCTAGGGGAGGCGGTCATGCATCGGATAAGAGGCCTCGTCATTCGAGCAGGTTTGGTGGTTCTTCCTCCGGTGGCGGAGAATCCTTTGATAGAGGCCGGCTTCCGGTGCCTTTTCATTCCGCCCTTCGAGCTCACAAGGTGGACCGGGTGATCGTGGTTTTCGGGGCATTATTCAGACCCAGTATCCTATTAATGCTCGGCCTCTTCGCAGTGTTTGTGGAGGCCATTCGAGTCGTCAGGGCCAGCAGCCCTATCAGGTCTAAGAGTTGCTACGGTTGTGGTGACCCGTGTCATTTTATCAGGTATTGCCCTCTAGCAGTGGGCAACTCTCAGCAGCGAGGTCCTCGTCCTATGATTCAGGCCCCAGCTGACCCTCAGCCTGCCCAGCCAGCCAGAGGCGGGGTAGATATTATAGAGGTGGAGGTCGAGACCGTAGAGGTGGAGACCGTCCAGCCGGAGGTAGAGGTCAGCCAGTTGATGGTCGTCCTAGAGACGCAGCTCAGAGGGGAGGTGCAGATCCCCGATTCTATGCTTTACCGGCCAGGCCAGAGGCAGAGGCATCAGATGCCGTGATTACAGGTACTATTCTTGTGTGTGGCAGAGGTGCTTCAGTATTATTTGACCCGGGATCTACATATTCCTATGTGTCTTCCTACTTCGCACCGTATTTGGTCGTGCCCGCCTATGCTCTGGATATTCCAGTTTATGTGGCTACACCAGTGGGTGACTCCATTGTAGTCGATCGGGTGCATCGTTCGTGCGTAGTTATATTTGGGGGTCTCGAGACCCGTGTTGATCTGTTGCTTTTGGATATGGTAGATTTTGATGTCATATTGGGGATGGACTGGTTGTCCCCATACCATGCTATTCTAGATTGTCATGCTAAGACTGTGACCTTAGCCTTGCCATAATCACCCCGATTAGAGTGGAAAGGTACCTCAAGCCACTCCGTTCGCACTGTTATTTCCTATGTTAAGGCTCGACGCATGGTTGAGAAGGGGTGTCTAGCTTATCTGGCTTATGTTCGTGATTCCAGCGCAGAGGTTCCTTCCATTGAGTCAGTCCCTATTGCACGGGAGTTTCCTGAGGTTTTTCCTTCAGACCTGCCGGGCATGCCACCCGACAGGGACATTGATTTCTGTATTGATCTGGCACCAGGCACTCATCCCATCTCTATTCCACCCTATCGTATGGCCCCGCCGAAGCTAAAAGAGTTGAAAGATCAGTTGCAAGACCTTCTTGAGAAGGGCTTTATTAGGCCCAGTGTTTCCCCCGGGGAGCACCTGTATTATTTGTAAAGAAGAAAGATGGCTCGATGCGAATGTGTATTGATTACCGGCAGTTAAACAAAGTGACCATCAAAAATAAATATCCACTGCCGAGGATTGATGATTTGTTTGACCAGCTCCAGGGAGCGAGGGTATTCTCTAAGATAGACTTGAGGTCAGGCTACCATCAGCTGAAGATCAGAGCGGCTGACATTCCTAAGATAGCCTTTCACTCTAGATATGGGCATTATGAGTTCTTGGTCATGTCCTTCGGGTTGACCAATGCCCCGGCAGCATTCATGGAGTTGATGAATCGGGTATTCAGGCCTTACTTAGATCCGTTCGTGATAGTCTTCATAGATGACATCCCGGTGTACTCCCGCAGCCAGGAAGAGCACGAGCAGCACCTCAAAGTGGTTCTTCAGACTCTGAAAGATAACCAGCTATATGCCAAATTTTCTAAATGTGAGTTCTCGCTGAGTTCGGTAGCATTTCTGGGTCACATTGTATCGGTGGAAGGTATTCAGGTAGACCCAAAGAAGATTGAGGCAGTCCAAAATTGGCCTCGACCGGCTTCAGTGACTGAGATCCGGAGTTTCTTGGGATTAGCAGAGTTACTACCGTCGTTTTGTAGGGGGTTTTCTTCTATTGCAACCCCGATGATCAGGTTGACCCGGAAGGGTGTCCCTTTCATATGGTTCGAGGAGTGCGAGGAGAGCTTTCGAAGCTCAAAACAGCCTCGACCACCGCGCCCGTGTTGATACTACCTACAGGTGCATGGCCTTATATAGTTTATTGTGACGCATCCCGTACGGGGCTTGGAGCGGTATTGATGCAGGATGGTAAGGTTATCGCTTATGCTTCGAGGCGCTTAAAAATACATGAGAAGAATTATCCAGTTCATGATCTTGAGTTAGCGGCAATGGTTCATGCCTTAAAGATCCGGAGGCATTATCTATATAGTGTGACATGCGAGGTGTACACCGATCACAAAAGCCTACAGTACTTTTTCAAGCAAAAGGAGTTGAATCTACGATAGCGGAGATGGTTAGAGTTGCTAAAAGACTATGATGTTACTATCTTATATTACCCAGGTAAGGCCAATGTGGTGGCCGATGCTTTGAGTAGAAAGTATGCTAGCATGGGTAGTCTTGCATACATTCCGGTCAGTCAGAGACCATTAGCTCTAGATGTCCAGGCCTTAGCCAACCGGTTCGTGAGATTAGACATTTCTAAGCCTAGCAGGGTGTTAGCCTGCACGGTCACTCGTTCTTCTTTATTAGAGCGTATCCGTGAGAGGCAATTTGATGATCCTC
The DNA here is from genome assembly GCA_032618575.1 of Nicotiana noctiflora. NCBI lineage: Eukaryota > Viridiplantae > Streptophyta > Magnoliopsida > Solanales > Solanaceae > Nicotiana > Nicotiana noctiflora. The sequence continues at coordinate 82,088 of JASVEL010001109.1, forward strand.
ATTTGCGTGAGTTGAGAGATACAGTACAGCGGGGAGGTGCCACACGGGTAAATCTAGATGATGATGGGGTATTGAAATTGCAGGGTCGAGTTTGTGTGCCCAATGTCGAAGGGATTCGAGAGTTGATCTTAGCGAGGGCCCACAGTTCGTGGTATTCTATTCACCTAGGCGCCGCGAAGATGTACCAGGACTTACGGCAACACTATTGGTGGCGCGGAATGAAGAAAGATATCGTTGTGTATGTCGCTCGGTGTCTAAATTGTCAGCAGGTGAAATATGAGCACCAGAGACCTGGTGGTGTATTCCAGAGGATTGAAATTCCCGAGTGGAAATGGGAGCGGATCACTATGGATTTCGTTACTAGACTTCCTTTGACTCGGAGGAAATTTGATGCTATTTGGGTCATTGTTGATAGGCTGACCAAAGTCAGCACACTTTATTCCAGTATCCGTCTCCTACTCGTCGGAGAGGTTAGCGGAGGTTTACATTAGGGAGATTGTTCGTCTCCATGGAGTGCCGGTATCTATTATCTCTGATCGGGGTACGCAGTTTACCTCGCAGTTCTGGAGAGCGGTCCAGCAGGAGTTAGGCACCCAGGTTCAGTTGAGTACATCATTTTATCCTCAGACGGATGGCCAGTCCGAGAGGACTATTCAGATCCTAGAGGACATGCTTCGAGCCTGTGTTATTGATTTCGGAGGCTCGTGGGACCAGTTTCTGCCATTAGCAGAGTTCGCCTACAATAACAGTTACCAGTCTAGCATCCAGATGGCTCCGTATGAGGCGTTGTATGGTAGGCGATGTCGATCACCAGTTGGATGGTTTGAACCGGGAGAGGCTCGGTTGTTGGGTACAGACTTAGTTCATGAGGCCTTGGATAAGGTCAAGACTATTCAGGAGAGATTGCGTTCAGCTCAGTCCAGGCAGAAGACTTATGCGGATCGTAAGGTTCGAGATGTAGATTTCATGGTTGGTGAACGAGTATTGCTTCGAGTATCGCCTATGAAGGGCGTGATGAGGTTCGGGAAGAAGGGCAAGCTCAGCCCTAGGTATATTGGTCCATTTGAGATTCTAGACAGAGTGGGAGGGGTGGCTTACAGATTAGCTTTGCCGCCTAGCTTATCAGCCGTGCATCCAGTTTTTCATGTATCTATGCTTCGGAAATACCACGACGATCCCACACATGTGTTAGACTTCAGTACTGTCCAATTGGACAATGATCTATCTTACGAGGAGGAACCGGTGGCTATTCTAGACCGGCAGGTTCGACGGTTGAGGTCGAAGAGTTATCCTTCTATGCATGTTCAGTGGAGAGGTCAGCCTCCTGAGGCATCGACCTGGGAGTCCGAGTCTGATATGCGGAGCCGCTACCCACACTTGTTTCCTGACTCAGGTACTTCTTTCTTTTGTCCGTTCGAGGACGAACGGTTGTTTTAGAGGTGGAGATTGTGACGACCCAAAGGGTCATCACTTATTTTATTAATTATTTCGAGCTTCTGAGGCCTCGAAAACCTCATTCTATGTTGCCTCGATTTACGTGCACAATCCGAGCATGTAGCCGGAAAGATTTTGTGATAGAAAATATGAATTCTATGAGAAATGTGGATAAAAATGATATTAATATTGATATGGTTGACTTCAGTCAACATTTTTGGTAAACGGATCCGGACCCGAGATTGGATGGTCCCGAGAGGTCCGTAGGAAAATATGGGACTTGAACATGCGTCCGGAGTCGAATTCTGAGGCCTAGAGCCCAAGTTATGAATTTTTCTATGAAATTGTTTTTGATGTAATTGTTAAAGGAAATGATTTAATTGACCTTGGTATCGGGCTCGTATTTTGGTTCCGACGCCCGGTACAAGTCTTAAATATTATATATGTGATTTCTATAATGTTTGGTGACATTCGGATGTCGTTTGAGATGTTTTGGACCTTGAGTTCCAACTTTGAAAGTTTTGAAAACCAAAAGTATGAAAATCATGAATTTGAGGCTTGATTTGATGAAAACGATGTGAGATTGGCGATGTGATCGCATGAACAAGTTCATAATGTGTTTTTGAGGTTGTGTACATGTTTGGTTTGGAGCCCGGGGAGCTCGGGTAAAGATTTGATAGGCCGTTGGATGAAATTCTGAATTTTTGCACTGCTGTTGGTTTTTCACCCAGCTGTTGTCTTCGCAATTGCGAAGTATTTCTCGCAATTGCGAAGGTGGTAGGTCAAGGCAGGGTTCGCAAATGCGAACCCTTGGTCGCAAATGCGAAGGGTGCCCAGGACCGTTTGGGTTCGCAAATGCGAACCAAACCTCGCAATTGCGAGGCCTCCAGTTGAAAGGCATGCTTCGCAAATGCGAAGCATTCTTCGCAAATGCGAAGGTCCCTGAGCCCAGACTTGTTCGCAAATGCGAACAAATGTTCGCAAATGCGAAGGTCCCTGGAGGCCAGCCTGTGTTCGCAAATGCGAACAATAGTTCGCAAATGCGAACATTCCCCTATCCTGCCAGTGTTCGCAAATGCGAACTTCCCAGCCTTAGATTATTTTTCAAACTCCGGAAATTGGTCGGGGTTCGCAATTGCGAACCCATGTTCGCAAATGCGAACACAGAGACCTGTAAAACACGATTTTCAGTTCATTTCTTCACTTTTACAAAACAAAAACACCCATTTGCGATTCTTCACGGATTCCTTCTTCATCAAAACAATTGTAAGTCACTTTTTACTTAATTCTTTCAATTCCTAACATCATTAAACATGTTTTTCAATAGAAATCAAAGGTTTTCATGGTAGAATTTCTTGTTTTTGTTAGAATATAGGGTTTTTCATAAATTGGGAAATTGGACCTCGAATTGAGGTCCGATTTTGAAACAAATCATATACATGAACTCGCGAGGGGATGGGTAACCGGATTTTGGTCCGAACCCCGAGTTCCGACCATGTGGGCCCGGGGTCGAAATTCACTATTCCGGGCAGAATGTTGTAAAAGTTGTATTTGGTCTTAGGAATTAGTTTGTTGAGTAGTATTGATGATATTAAATCAATTGTGTATAGATACGATTGGATTGGAGCCAAATTTGAAAGAAAAAGACATTTTCACGGATTGAATTGTTCATAAACATTCGAGGTAAGTGTTTGTTCTATCCTAGCTTGAGGGAATAGGGTTATGTGCTATGTGTTATGTGATCGAGTGCGGTGTATGGGCTGTGGTGACGAGCATCCATACACTGGCGTCTAGTATGACCGCGAGTCGTTGATAATGCTTATTGTGAGACATAATTGCAGATGAATTGTTGAACCTTTGCCAGGTTGTAGAATTGTTATTGTTCTCCCTTGTCGGGACTTGTTGTGAAGATGATTATTGATTGCCCTTGATGGGACGGTTTATGAATTATTGTTTCTTTCTTTGCCCTTAACTGTGATTGTTATTTGGGTGAGGAAGAGTGATAATGCACGAAGGGTGATGCCGTGCCATGTTTTATTATTTATGCACGAAGGTTAATGTCGTGCCATGTTTTATTGATTATGCACGAAGGATCATGCCGTGCCCTGTTATTGAACCATGTACGAAGGATCATGCCGTACTATGGATGCGAGGATGAGAGTAAAAGCACGAAGGGTGATGCCGTGTACTTTATTTGCTTATTTGGTGAGGATGAGAGTAAAAGCACGAAGGGTGATGCCGTGCAATTGTTTGCTATTCCTTGACTTGATATTACATGTGTTTCCATTATACTTTGTTTTTCCTTGTGAATTTATTAATTGTTGTTAATTGTTGAATTCTTTGAGATATTCCTTATTGTGTTATTACCTGGTTATTTCTTGTTATTCTGTGGAGGCACTTACCAGCACATGGGGTCGGTTGTGCTGATACTACACTTCGGTGCGTTTTTGCACAGGTCCAGGTTACGATCAGGAGCAGCAGCAGTGAATCGATTGCGTGGAAGTTGATCACATTTGAGACCGAGGTAGCTTGCAGACGTCCGCAAGCCCGTCGTCTCTCTCTTTACTTATGTTACTAGTTGTAGTCTCTTTGTTCCGAGACAAACATAATTATGTTATATTTCTTTCAAACTTTTATGTGTAGTATTCAATAGTAGTTCGTGAGTTGGTGACTCCACGTCTTGGGTAGAGGATTTCAGTATGATTTTCATCTTGTAATTAGTTATTTCTATTTCGATAAAGTATTCCGCATTTATTTAATCAAAATTGTGTTAAAAACAGGATAGTATGAATACAGTGGCTCGCCTAGCTACCACGATATATAACAAAAAGTCAATTATCAAATTACTCAAATAAATAAATATGATTATTACATAATTTCTCAATTAAATAAAAATAATCTATATCTATATCTATACTATATTAAAAGCACGAAGGCCCTTAGCGAAATGTCGTTCGCTTTTTTCATCCTCTAAAAATAAAATTCACATTGAATATAATTGTAATTTAAGTTACTTTCCTAATATTTAGATCAATTAAAATCACCTGAAATTTTGGTAATTAAATATTTCCTTGTTAAACTAAGTACGAAAATCCTAATTTTTAGCCTTCACCATAACATGTTAATTAAACAAAAGACATACTCATGGGCTACTTTTATTGAAAATTTTCTACAACTTACTTTTATTGATTTAATAGTTATTTAATTATTATTTTAATATTTAAGAACTTAAAATTAATTAAAATTTAGCTTATTTATTTATTTATTTTCCTATTCGAACCATGTAGAAAGTTATAACATTTAGAGATTATTAAAATATCACTTCGTATAGGTCTTGCACGCAAGTTATATAAAAATAATCTAAAAATAAAGATTTAAGAAAGAAGAAGTACGGGCTCTTGAACAATAACGTAGATAGTTCAGTTTATAAAAAAATACAAGACTACTACACCAATAATCTTATTCAGTATTTTACTTTTAACTTTCAAAAGTTTTAAGCGCACAATTAACAAGATAATTTATGAGATTACTGAATTATTAATCCATGATATATTTAGCTAAATATGAGCGGGTTTATCAGCTAGCTTTCAATTGTAGATTCTCTTACTAGCTCATTTTTTTTATTCTCTTTTTTGTTTATTATTACACTTTGATTTTGTATTATTTAAAGTTTGTAGACTATTAGTTGTCTAGTTGTCTGCTTATATGATATAAGTTATATCCTTCAAGATTATTTACAATTCCAAGGTTCTTGCCTATGAAATTGAATTATAAAATTATTAACTTGGAATAAATCTTAAGTTGAATTATTGATTATTGAGGACTTTTGAGATAGTATCTTTAATTATTGATTTAGTTACACAAAAACAATATTCATGATCATCTTAAGGAACTTATACTTTTATTTTATAACTCAATATTATTTTTAAAAATAAATTTATACTTATTAAGATAGAATTCACGCGCATCGCACGTACCCTAAGACTAGTTATTATAAAAGTATGAATCTTAATATGGGATTATCAAAATAATCTTAAAATATTAAATATAATAACTCTCAAGGATAGACCATAATCTGAATGCTAATGTTGGCCCACTAATCCTAGTAGTCATAGGATCCTATTCTTACATTAAAATTAAGTATAAATAAAAATAAAAATAAAAATAAATTATAAAAATTTAAAAAGAAGAAACACAGGGTTCTTGGGTGATATCCTATTTGCCGTATGACATTGCACGTTAAACATGATCCTAGAAACAAGTTATTGAACTTAAATATTCCTTTATAGATAAATAGATCCACACGTCCTAACCTAGGATAGGAACATTGAAACTTAAATTTTTTTTTGCATTTAACACCTAATTATATTGTCCGAATCGTAAACTAATACCAATACCTCTTGGAATCTATTCTTATAATAAATTTAATAATTTGAGAGCTTATTCTATTGTCTGAATCCTTTAGGAATAAGGACTCAAACACTTCTATAAAAGAAGCCACTATTTTATATTTTTCATCATAAAGTTTTTGAGGGGTATTACTCCATAAGAAAATTCTGCATCAAAAGTTATTATTTCTTCCTCTTCGCTTACTATTGGTTAGGCCTCTAACTCTTTGTTACTAGCAATTTGTAACTAGTATTGTCCGTACAAGTTGCCATCACACAGTGCCGGTTCAAGCCTAAAGCAAGTCAAACACTTGCTTTAGGCCCCCAATATTTTAAGGCCTCAAAATTCATATTATTATATTAAAAATTAAATTTTCATCATTTATAAATATGGTAATACAATCATGCATATCTAATAAGTAAAAATATTTCAATTTATTTATATTTCTTCACATAAATCAGATATTTTTAGACTCGTGTTTTAACTGGGAGGCAGTGAACCTACTAGTGACCAAAAAAGTATTTTTTTTCTTTCTTCAATATGCTGCTAAATCAGTTCTTGTTCTTTATAAAAATTAAATTTTCTTGTTTCTCTCCTTATACTAGCTCATCTATTTATTCTGCCAAATAACAAGGGTATATATAATTTGAGTAGTATAATTTTTTTTTTCTTCTTCACGCTTTTCTCAAACTCTCAGTTTTGATAAATATATATATATATAAAAATTATTGAATATTTCTTAAGCCTCTTAGTAAGGTTTTGCTTTAGGCCACCGTATTGATTGAGCCTCCTCTGACCACACATTAAGAAGGTTTTTCCTTTTTAATTAAGTGAATCAATCCTATTAAATAATAAAATTATTTCATCTTTAGAAAAGATACTTATTGTCTTAGTTATTATTACATGTATTTCAAGAATGGAACTGAAATCAGAGTTGGCGAAGCAATTTGTACCTATAAATAATCTAAGAAAATCCAATGTTGAATGGGTGATAAATGTATTAATAATTGAAAAAGGACCAATAATAGAATATAAAAATGAAAGAGGCGAGAGTTCGTGACTGCATTTGGTATTTGTGGATGAAGAGTATTCATTTGTATATTTATATTATATATTTTACTTATTTTATTATTTTCTTATTAACGTCAAATTATGTTCGAATAAATTTATAGGGAACAAGATCCAGACCATACTTTTCAAGATATCCTTATTAATTTAAAATTGATCTTCTATTATATACAGGTTGATTTTGATGAAAAATGCACCCATCATGTTACTGAGAAACATGGATCCATCAAATAGCTTATGCAATGGTACAACGATGTATGTAGTGGTTTTGACAACAATATCATACATGTAGAAATCATGATTGGTCAATGTACTTCCAAACATGTGTTCATCCCCAGAATTCAACTTTCGCCTCTGGAAAATGAAGGATATCCTTTTAGATTTATCCGAAAGTAATTTTCAGTACGCTTGTATTTTGCAATGACAATAAATAAAACACAAGGGCAAACAATTCCAAATGTTGGATTGTAGCTGCCGCAACATGTTTTCTCGCACGGACAACTTTATATTGCACTTCAAGAGGAATATCATTCTGCATAATAAAAGTTCTGGTTATGACAGAACAACCAAAGCATCGGAAGGGAACATACACAAAGAACATCGTCTATCAAGAAGTCTTACGTAAACAATCATCACAATACATAGTTTTATACTATAAGTATATAATTATTTTGTCTAACTAATATGACAAGGTTGAACATTTTTGTAGGTTTAGATGATGATGTCCAATTAGTTTGAATTCATAACTCTTGCTAATGTAACGATATTTTCTGGCATTGAATGATTGTTGGATCCTATATAATTCTCTCGTTAGTTAAATTGCATACTCCTTTATATACATAATTGCCTAAATCATTACGTGTTATTATCAATGTGCAACACACATTCATAGAAACTAGTATATCAAAATATATCTTTCAAATAAGGGTAGGTCGGGTCCTAATAGATCGGGTCAACAAATTTTGGTTGGATCCAGTTATTAATTATTTAAGAAAGACAAAGTAGTGATTCCGTTAAACTAAGGGCATGAATGAGCAAGTATTGGACGGAATGGGCATATCTGTGTCAAATTATCAGCGACGGGCATATCTATCCTAATTCATATAGTTCACTAGCATATATGACCCTTTTCTGAGTGGTTAACTATTTTTTAACCATTTTGTCATCCCTAGATGTATACAGTACCTTTACTTAACTCTAAAAAGAATGTCGATAGTGTAAATGATTATAAAGCTAACAGATAAAAATCAAATACTTCTGCTTATTATCCACATGTAAATCAACAACAACAACAACAACAAATCAGTCTAATCTTACAAATAAGGTCAGGAAATTAAAGATACCAATTAGTGGTGTTCAACATGGTCAATATCTAATTGTGCATTCTAAACTACACACAAGTAATATGGATTGTAACAGTGCGGTCTAGCAACTTTTCAACCCTGTAAAGTAAAAAAAAAAATCCAATATTTTGAAATTTTATATGTGAAATTTAAAACTTCATGACGTGGCTATTTCAATTTTGAGGGCTGAAAAGTGGTTAGTGATGAATTTTATCCAAATTCCGTCTGTCAGCCCATAGACAGATCTAGCTTTGTGAGGCCCTTTCCTATAGTCCACAGTATGATCCACATAGGCCTTACTTGTTGATGCTTATAAACTGGGACTTAAACCAGGCACTGCTAGATTCCCCTATGACTAGCCTAGATTAAGGGGAAATGCACCGTTAACCACTAATAATATATGTATTTATTTTAAAGTCACAGTTTAAAATATTTTTAGTCTTTAACCACTGTTTTAATAAACTTTAACTGCCCGGACAAAAATATTCTCTGCTTATGTCCTTAACTTTTGAACTTAACTTCAGGACTTCAGGACTACATATCCTTAACTTTTGAACATATAACTCTAACCTCAAGACTACATGTCCTTAACTTTTGAACTTGTAACTGTAAGTTCAGGACCAAGTGTTCTTAAATTTTGAGCTTGTTAGTCTAAGTTCAGGAGTTCGAAGTGCAAATCTCGTCCTTAACTTCGGACTCTAAATTCAACATTTCGAGCTAACACTGACGTCCCTTTGTTGAGTATAAAACTGTAATATCTCGCCCCGAACATTGCCTTGAGGTACAACATCTCCCAATGTTTGGAGCAAGATATTATAGTATTATACTCAACAAAGGGACGCTAGTGTTAGTTTTGAGGTACAACACCTCCCAATTTTTGTGCAATTTATTAAATAGATATAAAACAAAATGAAGATAAAATTATGAAATTGATGAAATGCACACAATTGTATGACCAAATTCTAAGAAACTTACAAAATATACGACAAATTATAATCAAATGCTTAAAGTAAAGATTAAGTAGTTTCAATGGCTTCTTTGATCTTGTCCGCGCCATTGAACTTTTTGCTGCTCTCGTGTAAAATTTTTCATTCAGTTCAACTTTCATACCAAATACAACAGTTAACCAACGCATTTAGCATACCATAAAATTCATCTTAAGATCTCATGAAGCCCACGCACAGTGTGTCAATTTTCAACCAAACATCAAGTCAACATTAAACCATATACTGGGAAGAACTCTTCTTAAATGCTCCAATCGTATAAAAACCATTATACTTACTTTCCACACCACAGTTGTTCTTACACGAGATGAAAAAAATACCATATGACGGAGTAGTAGGCCGAGAAGGTACAACATCCCATTAAAAGAAATACATAGATTCTAAACAAAAAACCACTGCTATCTTCATTCAGATGAACATTAGATTCACAAAGATTAAAAATAATATCCAGCCGTAAACGTATAACATATGTCCTGCCAGCAGTACGGAATTAAGAAATAGAAAGAAATTGATTTTGCAGCTCATCAAAATTTCTGTATAACCACTGAATTCGCCAGTCCTGCTTGCTCAATTGTTTGGGTTGTGTCACTGAGGATTCTAGGAGGAAACCCAACCGTTTGCAGTTGATAGGCCCTGGTGTCACTTGGCCTTGAAGCATCAATGAAGGCACGGATATCACCAACAGTCTGCTGGAAATTGAAGTGTGCCACCATGCGAGTTCCATCAGCTAATCTAATTTGAAGCGATGTTGACGGCAATGAATCGTCCAGAACGCTTGTAGGTGCCGAGGCAGTGCTTATAGGAACCGAAGCAGATGGCTCGGAGGTTGCTGGAATTGAGCTGCTTCCAAGTGTTCTTCCCACTCCCTGAAATGGTACTTGGCGTTTCTCTGGTTCCTGAAAGTGCACCGGAAAATAAATCATGATTAAGGTTTGTGTCAACTGTTGAATGACACGTTTATTGACCTTTTTTTTTAAAATTCTTTTGCGGTCAATATAAGAGAAGGGATTTTGCATGGTTTTAAACCCCTGCTGCTTAAAAAGGACGAAACCTCACGGGTATCTAGGGTAAGGGCAGAAATAAACACTTTCCAAATAGATTAGTTGCCATGTTTTTTTTCCTATCATATATAATAGAGTACACATCCACTAAAAACCTAACGTACTATGGCCAATGATATGTGTTACTTAGCTTGTTCCTCTTCCTCTTTATATCCCCTTTTCCATATTCGGCGTGTCGGAGGAGATAAAAACGAGAAAAATGGTGGACTGGACATGCAATACTCACAGGACAGTTCTCATCCCTCCTTATGAGGTTGCAGTGCACCTGGGACCTAGTATCTGCAGGAGCCAACTCTCTTGGACATTCAGACTTTGTGATACTCTGCAAATGAAGCACCAGTACATTAGGAACCCAAAATTATCCAAAACTGAACATTTTAGCATAAAAAACACTTCGCAAAACATTCAGAAAAAACGAAGTGGCTAATTTGCATATGAAACAGATGAACAATATGCAAATGCGAGATTAAGCTAAGAGCGTGGTCTTAAACGAAAATCTAGCTGTGGCTAACTCCGGGCATTTACTCCAAATGGGGAGTTTAAATTACAAAAGCCATCTGCAGATGTCATGCCCCTAATCTCCTGATAATAGGAAGGTAGAAATTGTATGATAAGAAAGGACAATTAATATTAGCAGCATGAGAATTTGTAAAGCTGGAATACACGCTGACTACTCACTATCTAGTAGGATCGTGCGACCCACGATGTTTGTTCCTTTTCATGAATTTTTATGTTAGTATTACAGTTACCTCAAGAAAAGATGCATTTTCAGGATCATCCAGCCTTCTCAAAGGGCCATCATTTACAGTGAAACCATTTCTCCAGAAGATAATATTGTGTACAATGGACTCAGGCGGTTGAGGAGCTGATGTTGGTACTGTCTCCCCTGCAAGTGTTCTCCCAGTTCCAGTAAAGCTTGTTGAGCTTGAACTAGGGACAACATTTTCCAGAGGACCTTGCGTGGCACCCACTTGCCTAGCTCGGTCAAAGATGGAGTCCACATCATTATGCTTTGAAGGATCTTGAACAAGCATTCCACTACAAACCATAATCATAGGTAGAATCAGGGATACAGTTATGCATCAGAAACATGCTGGCCTCTCTATATATATCAAATCTTCAATGTGCACAAAATAGCAAAAAAGACAGAAGATGCTTCATGATACAAGGAACATACTAACATTACTTAGTTGTTAGAATCGCCAGTTGCGACACATTTAGCAAGAACACATATGACGTACTCAAAAGCTACCTTAGATCGAGATAAGAATAACATTCAAGCTGAATAGTAGAAATCAAGATACAGCCAAAAAATATAGGTATAATAACAAACAAATTGACATGCATTTTTTGAGATGAGAAAAAAAAGAAAAAACTTGCTTATGGACTTCTCCACAAAAAAAAAAAAAAAAAAAAAAAAAAAACTGCTCATGGGATGTCTAAATATATACTTGTCATATACACAACCTGAAAATAAGGAAAAGCTTGACGATATATGTAAATAACAAGTTGAAATAAGTTTGTGGTCTGACATCATCGAGTTACAAGATTGATATGAAAATTATAGCTCGAACGACCGAAAAAAAAGGAAAACCAAAAAAAGAAAGGAGCACCGAGGAAGGTAAGAATAAAAAAGGCTATAGAGAAAAACCGTGTGATTCCTAGAATCAGAGTATTAGCAATATACGATTGCAGGTCTTAGCATAAACCCCAAGACCACTGCACTGACCATCAACTTATTGCCTTCATCCCACACTACCTTTTGTCGAAATCATTTCTTCTCATTCCAAACAATAAAAATACCTTTTAGCCACTACAAAAACACCTAAATCTCAAGCAAGTTGAGGTTGGCCATATAAAACTCATCACTATCCAATCTGCTTCATTTTAACCCGAAGATTCTTCCCCCTCCCTTCAACCATAACCTATCCATTTTCACCACTGTATTTCCTAGGAAACACTATGTTCTATATAAACACATGATCAAGAAAATCATTCTCAAAATATAAAGACAACAATGGACCACAGGTTTACCAGCTTAGCACTAGCACAAAACAATCACTGCTAATTACAACTAAAAATCAAACCTTTTTTCCCTATAGTGCCCGCTATCAAAAATAAATTCACAAAGTGCACCAAAATGGTAAAATAAAATGCTTTTTGCGGAGCCTAACATAGCAAAAATACAATTCACATAAAATACATCGCTTTTAGCAAACTCTAACACATCATTCCTAGTTATACTTGCAAACATGTAACGCTTTACTAATTCAATTCAACAAAAATAATTGAAAAGTAAGCAAGTAGAATTAGGATTAAGACTCATGAAAATTACAAATCGTAGTAAGTCAACAGCAATAAATGTGTAAAATTCACAGCTGATTGATCAATTAAGGAAGGTCAAATATTAATAGAGGAAGCTAGGGTTTGAGGTTTTGATGCCTTTTTTCACCACCAGTGTAGTACTCTTGGGGGCCATCGGAATCGCTATCGGAATCATCGCGACCAGAAGGACGATTCAGATCGGAAAGTGTGCGAATTCCGCCGGCACGGCTTCCCGACGTTTGCCTAGAGGGCTTTTTACTATCGCGTGAAGCCATTTGATTCTACTCTCTGACTGTGTTGCTGCTGCAACTTGGCGAAATTGGGGAATTTGATTCGATCTAATGATTATGCTAATCAGCTATTATTCGGGGGTTGGGGGGGGGGTTAGGGGGACGGCGTGGGGATATTCTTTTTTTTTTTGTTTTGTCACTTTCTGGGGAGCCAATTTCAATCACTTTTGGGACATGCAATTTTAATATTCGGTCGCTTTTATATTGTTTGAGTTAGGTTTACTCGAAGTTTAAGAAAAAAAAAAATTTAAAATTTTAAGGGGTAAAAGGTTTGTGGAGTCATATTATTCACGTGGCTATAAAAATTTCTCATTAAGGATAAATAGAGTAAAATGAAAAGTTTAAAATTAAATTATTTTCAAACTTAAAAATATGTTATATATTTTGTAACAGACTAAAAGAAAAAGTACATCATTTAATATAAAACGCAGGGAGTATTAAAATAATTCACGAACTAGTGTAGACCCGGGAATGTTGTGAACTATTGAAAGTTAAACCTAAGTAATATAAGATGGAGTAGTAATTATTGTTTGGTAATAAATGTGAATATTACCATAACAACCAACTGCTTTACATCCTAAGAGCTTCCGATGTACTAGCTCTTGTAGTACATCCAGGTCTTAAACATCAAAAAAATCTTTCTAAGTACAAACTTTCATGATTGTTGAAGTAATAACTATAAGATCCTAATTACATAGTACTTCCTAATTACATAATCTTTGTATCATCAGTGAACACTGCTTTGCTCTTTTGTACTCCGCATATATGCCTAATCTATCCACCATCTCCTTTTTAATTTGTCCAGCACAGAATTCCAGATTCAAGGTAATTTGTCTGAAGATCCTCCAGTTCCTTACTTGCCAAGTGTGGTATATAATTGCTCCTATGATTGTTGTTGCAACCTCCTTCTTAATTTGCTTTCAATTTTTTGATCCATTGTAACATCTCTGGTATTGCCATGTTTGGTAGCCTTATTGTTGCCCAACTTGTTAATGCATCTCTCATGTTTTTAAACCAACTGCAATCCCCAAATAAATGTTGTTGTGTTCAATTACTCCCTGATCACATAGGCAACATTCAACATTACCTATTATAGGAATGTTCAACTGTATTAATGTGCTTTTTTGTTTGCATTTTTTGTTGGTATGACAGCCACAGGACAAACCTGTGTCTTGACAGTAATGTCCTACTCCATACCAGCTCCATTTCCCTGCATCTTGGCAAATGTCCTAGCATTCCATTATAGCTGCTAGATATTGAATACTACCATTGCTAGTCAGCCTATATGTACTTCCATGATACCACTGTGCCATATTTTGTTTTAAGCTATTCAACTTCTTCCAGTACCAACTGCAGTCAAATGGTGGCTTATGCTCCCTGATGCTTCTACATGATTTCACATACACCCTATGTGCCCATCACACCCATAACACTTCTTAATTTGTCACTAATTGTCATAGTAGTTTCCCAACTGATGATGTATTCCAGTTTTTACATCCATTCATGACCAGCACAGAACATCCCATGATACCAATGCTATATTCTTGTGTCCTTCTGTAGTTCCTCATATATACTCCCTACACTTCTTATCAATTGCTTCTATAACACTTTGAGGAAGTATAAAGACAACCCCCAAAAGTTATATATTGCAAATAGTACTGAATTAATCACTTGCAATCTACATGCATATGATAGAAGTTTAGCATAGCCTGCTTGGATGTTTGTAGTGATCTTCTCTACTAACTGGTGATATTCTACCTTGCTCCATTTCTTTGATGTTAGTGGTAGTCCCAGGTATCTCATTGGTAGTGTGCCTACTGAGAATCCTGTAACACTCACTATAGCATGTTTATTTATTTCATCCATTCCTCCTATATATATGTTTGACTTCTACATATATGCTACCAACCCAGACACTTCACTGAAATGATTCACCATTTCCAACATAGATTGACTATTACCTGTACAAAATAACATCAGATCATTTGCAAATATCAAGTGTGTCAGTTTGGTATTTTTACACATATGATGGAATTGAAATTGTGACAATTCACTCATTTTGTTCAACCCTTTTGTTAGGTATTCCATGACAAGTACAAATAGTAGTAGAGTCATAGGATCTCCGTGCCTCAATCCCCTCTTTCCTTTAAAGTAACCATATCCTGCACCATTTAACTTGATAGTGCAAGTAAATTTTGTAACACATATCATTATCAATTGGATGAATGGCATTGGAAAGCCATAGTCTCTGAGTACTTCTTCAAGAAATTCCCATCTCACCATATCATAGGTCTTTTCTAGATCAATCTTCATCAAGCACCTGGGGGTTGTCTTCCTGTTGTAGTGTCTTAGAAAATCATGGAATATCAGGACATTTTGAATAAGTGATCTTCCTTCAATAAATGCTACTTGATTATCAACTACAATATTTGGAATAACTTTTCTCAATCTAGTATAGATGATATTGAAAATACATTTGTAAATGATAATACAACAAGCAATAGGTCTAAATGACTTGCCTGCAAGAGATTTTTCACTTTTGGTATAAATGCTATGCTAGTTGAGTTGATATGAGTGAGTAGTTCTCTTTTCTCAAAAAATTCCAGCACTGACTTGATCACATCCTCTCCAATTATTGTCTAGGATGCTTTATAAAAACCACTCCCATACCCATCTGGTCCAGGGCTTTTAGTATCTTTTATGTTGACATTGCTTTTTTCACTTCTGGCCCTATGTAAGGCCTTAAGAGTTGCAGTTGTTGAGTAATTGATAGCACTTTCCCATTTTTCAAAAACCCTGAATAGTATGATCCCTGAACCTTCCTTTTGTCCTGATAATAGTCTACAAAAAATCATGCTATATATTCCTGCTCAATTTTTATGTCTCTGGCATTATCAGTTAGTTGAATGATTGCTTCTTGCAACCTCCTATGCTTTATAACTGAAAAGAAGTACCTATTATCATCATCTCCCATCTTGATCAAAGAAGCTTTGCTCTTTTTTGAAGATATACCTCAGCCAAGTATGATGATCTTTTGAATTTTTTTATACTTCTGCTTTTCTTCTGGCTGTAACTCTGCATTCACTGGATTTTTATGAAGTTCTACTTGAGCTGCATCCAAAGCCATTCTATCTGTATCAGCTTCTTCTATAATGTTGCTAAAATACCTCTTATTCAACATCTTCAAATCATTCTTCATCATTTTTAACTTTCTGACCACTTGAAACATATTGCATCATTCAACTTCCCTCCTTCATCCTTTTTTAACTATATCTATAAAGTATGGATGTGATTCCCAAATATTACAGAATTTAAAAGCATCTTTTACCCTCCTAAGTGAGTTAGATATCGATAGCTTTAGTGGGCAATGATCACTTATTTCTTCCTCCAAGTAGCAAGCCATATGTACTGGCATTATATTGAGCCATGTTGTGTTAATGAAAGCCCAGCCTATTTTTGATAGGATCATGCTATCTCCATGTCTATGTATAACTGCTCCTACTAGTTGGCATCAAGCTTACAGGAACTCTCCCCCCCCTCACCACTATATCATCAGTATGACAAACACAGAATTGAAATCTCCCATAACTATCCATGGGTCCCCCACATTCTTACTTTCATTATCTAGGTAGTTCCACAAATTCCTTCTTTCTTCCTTTGTGTTGAAAGCATATACTATAGTCATCATAAAGCCAATCTGCAGCTTTTTATGACTCATCATGCATGTTACTGCTTGATCAGTCATTATGTTCATAGTTACTTTGAAACAGTCATGTCTCTACGTCACCCAAATTCTGTCATTATAGTGTTCACTCAAATTTGTTATAATACCCCATTCTCCAAATAGCTTTTTTGCCACTTGGTTTATTTTATCTGACTTTATTTTGGTTTTTACCATGCCTATCAATCCTATCTCTTCTTTATTATAGAGGAGTTTTACCTCCTATTGTTTGTTAGGGGCATTCTTACTTCTAACATTCCAGCATAGAATGATATCTATTACTTATAAGAGGTGATGCTCTCCCTCTCATATTCCCCTCCCATTTCCTTCTACCCTCAGCTCCATCAGTATTCTTTGACTCCAATAGTAGAAAATTGTTATAGTAACTTCTATCTCCAGCTCCCCTCCCTCGTTTTGCTTGTTTATTTGTAGTTCTTGTAGTATTGCTTGGTGTTATCCACCCAACATTATCTTGATTTTCTTGCATTTTTTGTTTCCATGTCTCCATACTATTCTCTGGTTCCTTCCCCTTCCTTACTGACTGATGTTTTGTTCATTTGTTCTGTTGGTCATTCCTTTTTTTTTCATTCTCCTCCTCTGTTGGTTTAACATCTGCAACTTGTTTTTTAGTTTTACACACCTATTCATCGTGGTCATATTTTCTACATGCTTTGCTAAATGTTGGCTTCCAATCATATTTGTACTTTCTGCTCCATTAGTAGCATACGCTCATTCTTGAAGAATACTTTATCTGGTAGTTTTGTATCTATCTGAACTTCTACTAAGAGACGTGCAAAACTTAGCCTCGTCTTCTTCTCTGTATTGCTATCTACCATCAATGGTCGACCAACTAAGCAGCCAATCTTACTCAATCCCTTAGGGCTCCAATATTTGAAATCCAGTCCAGGTAGTTTGATCCATATAGGCACAGTTTATAACTCATCTTTTGTGAATTTCATGTCCACATTCCATGCTTTTACCATGAACGGCTTGTTATCAAAATGCTATATACCACCTTGTAGTACCTCATTCTTCCCTATGTTAGTATCAAATCACACTATCATTATCCCATTTTTTACAATAGAGACTTTATTAATACCATATTTTCCCCAAATTCTTCGTATATATGCATTGAGTATTGTGAATGGTGGGTAAGCTCCCAAAACATAACACACAACTGCATTTTTTCAGTACTCAATTCCAGAGCTAATGTCCTCAATTTTACAAACAAGTATCTTATCATGTACAACAGATTTTACAAATTCGAGTTTAATTCCAGCATTAGTTACCTTTGTTATTTCAAAATTTTGCCACATGTATCCTCAGTGTTCAATTCCGGTGCAATCTCTACAATCTCTGCTTCGTCTGCCCGCGATAATTTTCCACTCCCAACTCCAGATTCTAGTGATTTTGGTGATGTCTTTGAGGAACCATAACCCAATTCTGTAATTTTCGTAGATGATATTCCAATTGGTGGAGTTTCACTTACTTGCGCTTCAGTTTCCTTTTGCTCCATCATCTCATCTCTGAATGTTACTATTTCATTGCTTTTTCCTTTTTCAAGCTATTTTTCTGGATATTGACCTTGTTTCCATTCTTTGTTCTTCTTCCGTTGCTGGAATTCCATAGTTTTACTCGCCATTATCGCCTTCTGCGATGGATTTCGAGCTCTCTTCTCCATGGCGCACGTTAAGCTAACATACACTAAGAGAGAAAACCATCGAAGAAGTAAATTATTAATCTCATAATATGTAATCTATCCCTCTGGTAGACATTGTCATGACTGATATTGGACAAGATGACAACATGGATTATGGGCCAACATGAGAACAATCTGATGGGCCAACTGGACTGTTGAGGAGAAGCAAACGAAATAAACGAGCAGCCCAAAGATTAAAGGACTACGTGTGGAAACCTGTGTAGTGGGGAATATGGATGAACTGTAATGGATAGTGGGAAATACGGTTAAATAGCAATGTACGGGAATCAGTTAAATATCATATTGGTAGCGACGTAGCATAGTATAAATAAAATTAATTTAATGCACTATAGAAGAAAATTCAAACTTTCTGTTGCATCTTAGATTGGATGAGAGATATCGACTTTTTAATCTAATGCTAAACCAAAAATAAAAGTAAACTCCTTTATCCTAATTTAATGGTAACTAATAAATTCTTTCGCGCTTCACGTAATCACAAAAGATAAATAAATTATAAAAAAATAATAGTAACGTCTTAAATTTTATAAAAGAAAAATTACTAAGAAAATATATGTTCCAATTCTACTATGTGTTATAAGTATTACAATTAATGTAGATGACCTGGTATAATTGATTAACATATGTTAACATAGAAAAATCTTCTATAATGTTAATCCTTAACCTTTCTTCTCTAAGCATTTGAAAGTAAAGAAATTAATTAATTATATCAACGTCTTGAATTGTTAATGCTCTTGTCATTGTATTTTAGATTTGAGTATATATTGATTAGAGCAAGTATGCGTGTCGAATTGATTATTCAACCTTAAATGTCTTCTGTTTACACAATTATAAGTCCATTAAACTCTTGAAATTTGATATTTTCTTAATCATTATACTCTTTCTTTTTACAAAGAAACACTTACTGAATGGCAGAGAAATATACTCCATCCATTCTATTTTATCTGAACTCTTTTTTTTTTTAATCCGTTAAGTAAATAAACTTTTGTTTATTCAAAAATTATTTTACTTTAAACTTTCTATTTATTCTTTCATAGCTATACGAAAAACTATTTTTTCGGTATAAACATCTGGTATCCGAAATTCCTCGCGTGGAAAATTTTGATATATATCTTGAAGGGGGAATCACTCCCTATAAAAAAATTCTCTAGTAAATTATTTTTTTGCTTAACTAAGCTCAACTAAACATGTTTAATTATATGAAAAGAAAGTTAAAATTAGAACATATTATGCAACGGAAATATTATACATCACACTTTCAAAAAAAAATCTTGAACACTATGCTATGATTCATATAAAATAAAACCGAGGGAGTACGTATTATACAACATAATGATGTACATAATGTTGGAAAATAACATATTAACATGTCTCTATCAATGTCAAGAAAAATACTACTTTGAGAAATTGTACAAACTTACAAAAGGTAGGAAAAAAAAAAGAAGGTGAGAGTGCTTATTATTCGACTACGTTTAAAAATCATGAACAGAGAAATACCACAGTAAGGAATAAGATCAACACTTAAAGTATTTAACGCAAAATGCTATCAAACGACAATTAATGTGTATATATATATATCTAGTATTGACACTCAAATCATTCTCCAACATGTATAAATTGACCTTGTCGATAGAAGAGTTACCTACTGCCAATGCATATTCTTCACTAACTAAAATCTCAATTCAATCAGTCTCGCATGAAATTCTCTATTGTTTCTGGGAATGTTGATTGCATGTGCACTTATTTGTGGGAAAGAAGATAAATAAAAGAAAAATACTAAAGAAAATTAATGGAAAGAAGAGGAGGAGACGTTCTTTTCAATCAACATTGATGGAATTCCCCTTTATTTTTGGGAATGTTCATGCTACTGTACTTGTTTGTGGGAAAAAAGATAAATAAAGAGCAATAATGAAGAAAATTAATGATAAGTAGAGGAAGAGACTTTTTTTTTATAGCTTATTTAGGAAAATGCAAATGGTTATTGTCACGCCCCAAATCGAGGGATATGATCGGCGCTCCACCGGGTAGCCCCAGTCAAGCGGACCCGGGTGCCTTTCCTATCCCACGTGTTACCCCGTATTTTCATTACGCATTAATTAAAGGATTAACCATTATAACCCTTTTTCAAAATATACATAACATATACTTAACAAAGTTTACAACATTCCCGACATACAATTACCTAAGTTCATAACCCAGATTTACTGTCTATGGAGCCTCTAAAGATACGACAGGATAATACAGTACTTGCCGGTAACAAGGCTCCGACTATACCTTACACAAAACCAAAATAAGACTCCAGAATAGAAGCGGCATGAGCCACACAGGTCCCCAAGAGGAAAGGGGCTCACCAATACGACCAGTGGAAGATGAAGGAGTGCTACTGCCGGCGAACTAGAGTACCTGCTACGGATCTACCTACAATCATAACACGAATGTAGCACCTCCGGCAAAAGGGACGTCAGCACACTGGAATGGTACTGGTATGTATTAACAAACTTTGCGCCAAGGAAACTCAAGCCATAGACAAGTAAGTAACAATAACAGAAATAACAATCAAATACATAAATAAAGAACAATCAAGCCAAACAAGTTTTCAATCTCTCTTGTTTTCCTCCTTCCACAATTCTACACCAATGATTTCACAATTTGCTAAAATGTTGATTTCAATAGTGATTTTGATCACTTTCCACCCTTATTACCTCATCAACCCTTATTACCTCGGCCACCCTTATCACCACAACCCACACCTTATAACTTCATGCTGTGGTGCGCAACCCGATCCCACCGTATAGTTTCAATTCACAACAATCACAACAACAACAATGAACAATTCACAAAGATCACAACAATAACAATGAACAATTTACAAAGATCACAACAACGACAATAAATAATTCACAAAGATCACAACAACACTTCTTAAGGAGTAGCAACAATAATTTACAAGTGTTCCCATAACCATCACTACTATTTCCGTCAGATTCCACAATTCACAAGTGTTTCATGTTACAATAATACTTGCCCCCGATAAGCCGTAGATGTTAATAACACAATTATTTCAGTTGCATCACTTACAATTTTCTTACGTCATTTGCTTCTTGGCTAATACCACATATCATAATCACAACCATGTAAATCACACAAACTTCATAATTTACCCTCGTAGATGTCACGTACCAAACATTTGAACACCAACAAGGCAATTTTACAAGGTCAAGATTAGCCATACATACCTGGAGTCAAATTCCTTTTTCTTTTATCTTCTACTTTCAATTCACCCAACAATCTAGCAACGTCAATCTAGGTCACAAGTTAACACGTATATCTTAGAATTGAAGTTTATAATTACTACCCAAATTTATCTAGGTTGTCAACTTCTCTTTTGCAACCTTTACTTCTACCCAACTCCTCTTACTAGCTTTTAGGTATAAAGAACATGCATGTGTGTTTTGACTTCCATTTTCAAAAATCAATGCATAAAAATCTCCCTTTTTATTAAAATCTGAAAATCAAAGAAAAAGGGTTGGGGATTTTACCTGCAAGAATGGGGATGAAGATAATACCCAAAAATTTTCGGGCCTAGGTGACTTTGGAAAATCAAATTGAGGAAAATCACTTTCTCTCAGGAACTCTCTCCTCTCCCTCTCTTATTATGTTCGGAAAATGTGTAAAAATGAGGGGTTCAGTATTTTATTACAAGGGGAGGGGGGAGGGTCGGGTTTTAAAAATTAAAAAAATGAAGCCCGAGCAAGGTTTGCGGTCGTATTCTGCGATCGCAGAATCGAAATGCGGTCCGTAATTGGACCACAAAAATGCCCTCAAAACTCTTAGGGGTCTGCTTAGGCATGCGACATGAATGCAGTCCGCATTCTTATTATGCGGTCGCATAGTAGACCGCATTTTCACTTCAATTTTTGACAACTCTTCTACTTCACTCTACGGCAGGAATGCGATCCGCATAGCAGATCTGCGATCGCATTCTGGACCGCATAAATGACAACTTTCTGGAACTTGATTCTTTTCATTTTTAAAGCTTAGATCACTACAGGGTCCGAACCTAATTCTACACATTCCTAACACATATGCGAAGTGGACACCACGAGTTACTAAGTTTTGAGCCTAAATTTCACGGGGCCTTATAGTTATACTCCTATTGTTTAAGTTTTTATTTAATAGACACTTTATGTTCTTTAATTTTTGTTACTCTTCATTACCTTGATTACCGTTACAATTCTTTAACGTAGTTATATAGATAAGAGGACAAAAAATATCAAAAATTTGAGATAATAGATAAATAGGATCCTTGGCCAAAGAGATATGACAACTCATCTTCCTATTTACCAACTTTATATATTTATAAATATGAATGTTTCGCGAGAAGGCCCTAAAATTGAAGTTTTGAGATTTTCAAATTTTTATTGATTAAGTTAAGATATACTCGCTCATGTCCACAATAAGCTGACCGATCAAACTAGCCGGGACAAATGGGAAAAAAAAATGAACAATCAAGAAGATGAAGTTTCAGGAGGTATCATATATGTAACAACACTGATAAAAAATTCTAAGTGTTGCAGTCATGAGTTGCGCCGATCAAACCACGGTCATATACAATCTTAAGAGTGGTAGGTCCATCTTTGGATACAATTGGAATAGTTCAACAGTTATGTAATAATACAAAGAAAGATTTAGGTTTCCAGTTAGTTGAATAAATAATGAGAATGAGGCATATAAATTAGTACTAACGTTACTGTTTACTTTATATTCATTTTGCATTCTTGCATTTCTAGTGCATATTTTCACAGGCTAGAGTGAACCTATGAATATCTTTATCGCTTTTAACTCTTCGAATAACCCATGCTGTTTTGACCTAAAAATGATAATGCCCATGCGTAGGCCAAGCCCAGCCAAAAACGCTAGTTATTTTTTGATTATCAATCCGAGATTTTTTTATAAGCCGCGCATCTCACGAATACATATACAAATATATATAACAATAATGATAAAATTTCTAAAGGGTTGCTTCAATTCATGAATCATGGTAGTAATTCTAATGATGCAAGGAACTGAAATATCAGAAACCAGCCCATCCATAATTAACTCATTAGACGTTTTATAGCCGAGCGTTTTTGGCTGGGCTTGGCCTACGCATGGGCATTATCATTTTTAGGTCAAAACAGCATGGGTTATTCGAAGATCTCGGATTGATAATCAAAAAATAACTAGCATTTTCGAAGTCATTGAAAAGTAATCATTATTTTGCTAAAATACAAAAAATTTTAATATGCGGGATTATGGACCTCCTTCATATTAATTTCCAGGATATTATATATGATGGAAGTCCAGCTCATTATAAAAATCTATTATAGTATGCTGGAATATTTTAGGATTTTAACAATGTTTTTGTTCAGAGGGGTAATTTCACAAATAATATTCTGCTATAAATATGGTTGTTGCCGTTATTGGGTAGAACGATGTTATATAGAGGTACAATATAACTTAAAAATTTGATTATCAGAAAATTTTGACTTTTATCATATTTACTGTTATATATGAATGCTGTTATGGAAAGGTTCATATTTTCAAAACGGTACCAACTACCAACCCTGACATTTTAAGCCCTTACACTATGTTATGTCCTACTTACCGGTTATTTTCTTCTCTTTAATTATCCTTTGTTATTTTCTTCTCTTTAATTATCCTTTGTCATGAAGTGTGATTCGGATCTTATTTTCGCATATGTTTCTAACGGTACAGAAATAAATGGAATATACAAAAGAGTAAATGGGTTGAGGGATTTAGATAGGCCCCAAATAGAACATATTAAGTAATACACAGAGATTTCATCCGCCAAAATGAATCCATGGTTGATAAATTATACTATATTTGATTGAGTGCAACGGTAGAAAGATTCAGCTAATACGAAATAATAATAAGACATTAAAATGTCTATAAAGTTAGATATTATGGTCCAGCTGAACTCAGTGCTTCGAGACATACTTATACACACGTACAAAAAGACGTATATATAGAGTAAAATATACTCCCTTCGTTTCGATTTATGTAAACCCATTTGACTGGGCACAGAGTTTAAGAAAATAAAGAAGACTTTTAAACTCGCAATGTAAAATGAGGCACGTATATTTTATGTGGCTATAAATGATTGCATAAAGGAAAATTATTTCTAAATAAAGAAAGATGTCATTCTTTTTGGCATGGACCAAAAAAGAAATAGTTTCACATAAATTAAAACGGAGTTAGTATATTTCTAAAAAAAATATATTGTCTTAAAGTCAGAACTGATGACATTCAGTCACTATGTCTATGTGCAGATACTGAACTTCTCTAGACACTCAGCCAACAACTTGACGGTTTGTGTACCAGCAGAAATTAAAACAGAGACTCGGGCTTAGTACTGAATCCAACAACAATAACCACCCCCAGTGTAATCTCACTTAGTAGGGTCTGAGGAGGGTAATGTGTACACAGATCTTACCTATGCCCTAAAATATTGAGGCTATTTCTAAATACACCATCGGCATACATTCATCCAAAAACTTCTCACTTTACTTTTGGTATTAAATCCAAAATCATGAATTCGTGGCTATTATTGGGAAAAAACGTAGACGTATGTAGAAGAACACGTGGCTGGACCGAATGGTAGGCGATATCAGTCTACTAAAGTTTTTTCTTGGTTTCCCACCCGGTGTCCGGTACCCACATTGGAGCCCGACTATATTCAAATTCGCGCCGCGTAGGGCACCTTTCGGGGGGAAGCGTTCCCTACCAAGTATTTTTCCATACCCAGGGCTCGAACCCAAGACCTCTGGTTAAGAAAACAGCAGTCCCATCCACTGCACCACATTCTTTGGTGGTCAGTCTACTAAAGTTATCAGCAGTTAAGGGTCATTATGGCAATATACGAACAAAAACCTGTAAAGGTATAATTTTGCGGGAAGGCTATGGCTGTAACGTAACGAAAGAGGAGAGTGAAAGTAATGTCCAACGCCTCATGGACCATGCCTTAGCCCCTTAACTGGCAAGTGAAAAGCATTTTGTAACGCCCGCTGCTGACGCTGTCTTTTCTCCTAGCCTTAATTTATGGCTGTTAATAACTGTATCCAATACGTTCAAAACCTTATCACGTTGTCTCATTTTCAGCCTTAAATTCACCAAAAACTTCTACAATTTAGAGTTGTCCCCAATGGTAAGTCCCTATATGCTCGGTAAGTTCCATATCCAATACAAGTGTGTAACAGAGTACCAGTATCAAATATTGCTATTTTTTTTTATGTAGACGTTTGGCCATAAGTTTTTTTTTCTAAAAAAAGGAAAAAGAAAAAATCAAATATATGTTTATGTATTGAATCATTTTAGAAAACTAAAATTTTAAATCCTAAATATAGCTCAAATCATGACCATTTGGGATTTTTTAGCTGATAAAAAGAAGAAAAATGACTTGTTAATTCATGTCCAAACATATTATTAATTTCAAATCAAACTTCATTCACATCAGTTTTTTCAAAAAATATTTGGGAGTCTATGGTCTTATGCATAACGAATCACGATGAATAACAGCTGCATTAAAAATTAGTCCTGCCGTCAATTAAGCTAAATAAAATATTTAGAAAGTAAGGTAGATGAAACAAAAATATTAGACAATCACAGAATTACTCAATATTTGTGTTGATACGAAATCGTAGTATTAGCCGAGATATATACAAGTTTGCACACTACCTTTACACCAAAAAAAAAAAAAAAAATCACACAAAATACCACACTAGTACCATCTGATGAGCAAGAAGAATTCATGTAAAAATTAAAATTGCCTCTGCAAGCATCGTCGTTAAGGTAAATTATATCAACCTCAATCACTAGCTTAATAATTAAAACAGTTAACAGTCAGCTGAAAATTGAGTTTATTAGAGCAAAAACTAAAGTAGGATAAATTATACTGGTACAATGAATAATAGCAAGAGTGTATGACTACTGTCTACTGAACAGAAGTAGCTAATAAGATACACAATTACAGAGTTGCAAACGTCAAAAGTTAGGATTTTACATATACCAAAAAGTTACATATCAGAATATAGAGACAGATAACGATAGATACACTAACATATTCAAAAAAAAGTGTGTAATTACTAATTTGGATTTACCATTATTATATTAATAGACTTTCTTGGTAAATAAGCTTTTGATATTAAATAAATTACTACCGCCACGTACCCCTTCACTGCTCCCCGCGATACTATCCCGATCACCACCGTCCCCGGCGGCAGCCGCGGCGACACTAATGGCACTGTTTTCATCACTTCTGCAACCTAACTGATTCCTGTAACCAATGCACATAGGAACATTCAAGTTCAAGACTCTAGATTTAGGCCCACCGCCGGACGCCGCCGCTGACGACACTTTCCGGCGGTCGTCAACGCCTTCTTTTTTAACTACATTTTTGTTGATGCTGCTTTCATTTCGGGGCGCTTCTTTTCTGAGTGCTTTTTCAGCAGTTTTGACGAGGTTATCGGAGCTCCGGCTACCGGATCCTGGTCCAAGATTCCGGCGGACCTGCCAAACTGGGCTACTGCGGCCCAAATGAACCCCACCACGGCTAGGACTACTGGGCCATTTTCTTGACTTGGATTCACCGGCTGAGTTACTCCGGGAACACGGAGCACTACTCACCTTTCGATTCGCCAAACCAGATCCACCCGTAACCCGAGGCCTACTTCCGCCGTTTCCAGCGGATCTACTCCTCGAAAAGGGCCAAATATTGATATTTAGCTCAGCACCAGTACTCACCCCATTGCTTCCACCTACAACTTTCTTCTCTTTCCTCTTCTCCTTCTCCTTCTTCTTCACATCATTACTCTCTAATTTCTTCTCGGTTTTCTTGAAAATGTCCTTCCAACGCTTTGATGACGTAAAAGAACCGCCGCTCGCCGACGTGTTGACTATCGACGCAGAGAGTTCTGTTTCTGGTTCGGGTCGACCAGAACCGGACGGTTCAGGCTCAGTTTTATGGTGTGAAGAAGAAGTATTAGTCCCATTTGCTTCAAGTGGGTCCTCCGCAGAAGGGCACTGGAGAAGGTCTAAAGGAAGAAGGACGCCATCGGAGAAGAGCTCGTCAGCAGAGAGTTGGTTGGGCTGAGGAAAAGACGGATTTCGGACCATCCAAAACTCGAATTCGGGTGAATGGTTAGAGTCACAGCTTCTCCTTCTTCCACTGTTGCATGGTGTAAGCCTTTCAGGCAGTTTCTGAACTTCAACCTCTACCTCTTCCATTCTTTACTTTCCAGAGAGAGAACAAAAAAAGACTCTTTCTTTATATGCTTTTGAGCTTTTCTTTCTGTTCCTACGAGCAAAGAAAAGGAAGAGAAATTGGTGGGGGGTGGAGAATGGTGACCCTACATGCAATAAAGAAATGAAAAGATGAGTAATAAAGAGGCCAGGGAGTGATGAAGCTTGTAACTAAGGTTGGTTGAGTTTGCATGTGGGTTGGATGAACGCAACAAGTTAATAAAGGGGTAAGAAATCTTATCACTTTACCTTGAAAATTGACAAAGTTTTCACATAGGTATATGAGAACCTTGACAGAGATTGTTCTTTATTAGAAGTTTGTATATAGTGTAATGGTTGTAACTTGCACGATGACCTAAAGATATTTATATGTAGTGTTCATAAAATTATTAAATTAGTAATGTTAATTTAAGTATTAACAATTTATAAACCAATGAATTTTGAATATTCACTACTAAGTTCAGGCCCACCATATTTATGGTCAAAGTCTTCGAGATATGACTAGACAGAGCGAAAAGGAAGGTGAATTAGAAATGAAAGTTTGACCTGATACAAAGTCAATTTTATATTTAGGGCACGATGGCCTAGGAGATTGTCTCATTAAAGTGGTCAACATAATATAATTTTAAGGGATGCTAGTACATGATTTAAATATTAGTATTAGCATGATTTTGGACCTATTGCATGAACATCGGCGGGGAGGAAGCCAAGGGGAGTAACTCCTAAGTCCTATTGAATCTCACAAATGAGGAATGATAGACGCAATTTGAGATTCTAATTGGTCCAAAGCTATTTTAAGGTAAAAAATAAGAAAAACATTTCATGGAAAAAGAAAAAAGAAAAACAGATTTTAAGCTAATAATTGCCATATATAATTATAATTTTTACTATCTTATGGATGTAAAAGTATTTTTTTTAATTATAAACTACTTATATGTGTATTTAAAATGGTAAGTAGATTGTGCTTTCACATGCTGCGAACATATTAAATTGTTACGTTGAATACCAACAGTTAGTGGAAACATACGTAAAAATTTATCAAAACTGGAATAATGAGCTGCTCTTCCTTTGTTGCTGCCCTAGTCTCTAAAGATACCAAATACAATGAATTTTTTGCAATATCTTTGTTTTTTAAAGTACAAAATTTTAATGCAAGGATTAGGAGTAAAAGTAAATGGTCTATTCGTGATAATGATTATAGGCTAGTCGAGAATGGCACTTATCTTCTCATTACTAAATTTGATACTAGAGTTTACACCAACCACCAAAGCTTCCACGTCCCCGTGGTTAAGACCCTCATCGCCTTTTACTTAAAAATTCTGGAAGATTCTTTTCACCTACTCGACATCAGTTGTGGAAGTGCTTTGTGTTCAGGTTTAACCTTAAACTCAGAAAGTAGTTCGCCGGCACTGATTGTGTCAGTCTTAAAATGATTTGTGTTTACCCAAAAAATCGGAGTAACAATTAAATTTGTTATGTGATTTTAAGGATACATGATTTTACTTAATACCAATTGATTAATTTAGAGATAAGTGAGAAAATTGACAAGAATATCAAACAAATCGATGTTTGGACAGTGTCCTCGAGCTGATGAACCTTCGAGAGTAGTAAAGCAAGAACAATTAAAGAACCATTTGAACACTCAAACTAGTTTTTTCCATAACTAATAAATACATCTGACAATAGACCATGTGCGCGTGTATTACACATACACATACGTATCCATCCAGTCAGCAAATGACCAATGAATGTCTTACACGTCAAGGGCGTGAAAACCCTAACCTCGGTCCCCTCTTTAATGCAAGCCTTTTGAATGAGCATGATTAATAAATTTGTGTGTTAGGAAAGATCTGAAAATTTGTTTACCTTGTGGGGTGAATGTACAAAATTTTAATGCAAGGATTAGGAGTAAAAGTAAATGGTCTATTCGTGATAATGATTATAGGCTAGTCGAGAATGGCACTTATCTTCTCATTACTAAATTTGATACTAGAGTTTACACCAACCACCAAAGCTTCCACGTCCCCGTGGTTAAGACCCTCATCGCCTTTTACTTAAAAATTCTGGAAGATTCTTTTCACCTTCTTCGATTGCTAAATTCCAGAATCTTCCACATTCTTTTCACCTTCTCCAACATTCAAAAAGGACTTGTTTATGGTGGTAGATATGGCGCAAGGTCAGTCGTGCTGATAATCTTCAAAAATCGATCATAATCACTCACCCCCTTCTAAAATCGATCATAATCACTTACCCAATTTTTTTGTTTTTGTTTATTATATGTTAATCTTGTTCTAATAGATCTTCATTTGGTCCAAGTGATACAAAATTTAGCTTCAACTTTAAAATGACAAAATATACAATTTTTATCATTTTCACGGTCTGAAAAAATAAAAAAATAAAATAAAAATGGAGCTTCAAATTTTAAAAATGGAGGAAGAGGGTATTTTAGAAGGAATAAATAAAAAGACAATTAAATACAACCCATTTTGTATTGTTGGGCGTTGAGAAGGGGGTTTTCACGCTCATGTGCGTTGTGTTCCTCACGCTGCCTGCTGATTAGGACCAACTAACGCCACATGGACATGGTCAATGGTCAAATGTGTTTATTAGTTACGAAAAAAATGAGTTCGAGTATTTAAACGGAAAAGTTGAAAGTTTATGTATCGGCTTTTAAAATTCCGTCAAATTTAAGTGGCTAGGTAGCCATTCTGCTAGTATAAAACAAACTGATATTTGGATAGTTTCCTCGAGCTGATGAACCCTCGAGGGTAGTAAAGCAATAATAGTTGAAGAACGATAGTTAAAGAGCAGTAAGCTAATGAGCAGAAGAAAGAAATATTATATTGACATGATCTCTACAAATGTGAGAGCCTTTACAACTGATGGGGACCCTCTTTATATACTAGAGAAATTCAAGGCATTTGCTTCTATATCCGCTTTTTGGGTCACGTTTTAACTCGTGCCCGCTTTGCAAAAAAATTTTAATTGTACCCACTTTTTCATGTAATTTTAGCATACGGAGCTGAAGTAGCAAAAGTAATCATGCAAAATTTCAGCATTCTAGTAGACGGGGATGAAGTAGCAAAGGCAATCACGCAAAACTTCGGCATTCTAGTAGACGGGCCTGAAGTAGCAAGTAAGTTGAACCAACTATACTGAAGTTTTTATTTGTAAGGGCCTAACTTAAGCATAGTAGCTGAAGCTAAGGGTGTACAAACCGAACCGAACAGTCGCACCAAGCCGATTTTTTAACTGGCGAACTTCAACTCTAGAGCTGAAGTTTTTGTTTTGTAATTGGCAAACTTCAGCTCTAGAGCTGAAGTTTTTGATTTGTAACCAGGGAACTACAACTCTAGAGCTAGAGTTTTTGTTTGTAACTGGCGAACTTAAGCTCTAGAGCTGAAGTTTTGTTTGTAACTGGTAAACTTCAGCCTTATTAGAATTACGTATGGATTGATTATCATCGTAGTCGCTCTGACTATTATAAAAGGATTCCGTTAACTGAATTTGGTCGAAGGAGCGGTCCATATGAATGATTTCCTTCAGCCATCAGTAACTAAGTTCTTTAGCCATTGTTATATGATGGGATGTAATTGCTTGTAACAGAATCCTTTTTCAGTATAGCCATATCCATAATTCTTTATCAATTATTTCTTGCAAATTTAGTAGAGATTATATGTTTTGAATGACTAAATTATCTAATATGTTGTAACATATGAATTCATTAGGTCGTCAAGCCTCTGCCGCATGAGAAGACAAGAAATAAACTGAAAAGCTTTGAATTTCTTCTAATGGAACTATCAGATTGAGGGCGGATATAACTTTAAGTAGGAGAAGAATGAGGGGAATGGGGGATGAAGTTGTTTAAAAAGTGGGTACACATTAAAACTTTTAAAAAAATGGGTGTAGGCTAAATGGGGGTGACCAAATAGGGCGCCCCGTGCAATTTTTACGAGAAATCCTAATTGAGGTACAATTTTAAATACGGAAGTAAATCCCATGATTGACACAAATAACCACCCTTGATTTTGTTGGGCACATGCCCATGTCGTCCAGTCAAAGGCCCGATGGCCTAATCCTATTCTCTTTTGGTTTCTATTCCTATTTGGGATTAGATTCGGTTTATTCCTATTTTGAATGAGTTTTGGCTTTAAGAGAAAGCACCACTCATGATCTATAAATAGGACAACCTTGGAGAATTATTCTATACTCATTGATATAAGTCTTTGAGAGACCCATGCACATAAGAGTGGTGAGAGAGCTTTCGTCAAGAGAGAAGAGAGAAGAAAAATATTTATTTTGTTGCCGATTTTTATTCAGACCAGCCAACATTCAAATCACATTTACCAGTTCATTAATCGTTGGATCGGGCTAAAATTTTAACTGAGTGTTCGTAACATCTTAGACTTGGATTTGAATGGTGGAGATCGGATTTGAGGCTCGTAGAATTTGATTTAAAGCCTCGAATAGTAGCTTCATTTTTTTGTACTCTTTCTTCAACTAATTAGTTGTTGTTATTGTTGTTCCGTGTTTGGAACTTGTTATGTAGCCAATTTGGAGAACTTTTGTAACCCTCTTATTTTATAATAGAGGTTTTTTGAATCCTTGTGATCCCATGGTTCTTACCTTCAATTTGAAGGATTTTTCACGTTAAAATTTGATGTTCTTTATCTTCTTTATTTTCGGGTTTGCCTCTTCCTCGATATACAGTGGTATCAGAGCCTTGGTTATTTATCCTGGTTGTTACGGAATGGAGGCAAATATAAGCAAGATGGTATGTTTATATGGGATAAATTATAATGATTGGAGAAGCAAGATGAAAGACTTTTTGTTCGTAAAGAAGATGCTTCTACTCATTTTTTCAGCTCATAAACCCGAGCGCATATCCTATGAAGATTGGAATTTTGAGCACCAACAAGTATGTGGATATATACGACAATAGGTTGAATATAATGTTCACAATCATATTGTGAATGAGATACATGCGAGATCATTGTGGGAAAATCTAGAGACTCTTTAAGCTTCAAAAATCGGGAACAACTAATTATTTCTGCTAAAGCAATTGATGACCTTTAAATACAAGGAAGACATCCCTATTCTTGATTACATAAATAATTTTTAGGGCGTCCTTGATTAACTATCCGGAATGCAAGTTAATTTTGATGATGAGATAAAAGGACTTTGGCTTCTTAGTACTTTGCCAGACTCTTGGGAAACTCTTCATGTTTCTTTGATAAATTCAGCTTCTAGAGGTAAGGTGATCATGGAATATGTCAATGTCATAACCCCAAACCGGACCCGATCGTGATGGCGCCTCTCGTGAAGACAAGGCCATTCGACATAATTCCCAAATTCATTTTTATCAATTCAATAAGTCAATTTAAGTCATTTATAAGAATGAATCCCCAAAAAGTATAAATGTAGCGAAATAGAACAAGTGCGAAAAAAGATACAGCCCGATATAAGGGTGTATTTAGACCTTAGTCACAAACATCTACTAAGGTCTAAATACAACGAAAATTCTAAAAATATACTAAATACTATCTAATAAAATTAAAAGGACAAAAGCAGTGTTGCGAACATCGGGCAGCTACCTTGCTAAATTCGATGACTCTGCCTCTAACCAACTAATGCCCACTACCGGGTACAGAAATACCTGAACCTACATACAAGGTGCAGGGAGTAAAGTGAGTACTCCAACTCAATGAGTAATAAAAATAAATAAAGACTGTGCGATAAGAAATTACGTAAAGCATATCAACATGATGTATAGAAGCAGTATAAAACCATTTATGAAAGCAATAAAGCTGTGAAATCTCTTAAAAATATATTAGCTCAGTTTAAACTTCGTTGAAATGCCTTTTTAATAGCTAAGCAATTAAATACAAACAACTGGAACAGGTAAGCATAGAAAATCTGCCCCTCGGGCTCAAATACGCAATTAAACAGGTAATTGACATGCAAATAATAAGATAAACACATAAAGGTTCGCCGCTCGGGCACAATGTCAACAAATCTTCTCCTCGGGCAACATCTCAGAACAATACCAGTTCCTCGGGCAATCACATATAACAATACCAGCCCCTCGGATTATATCTCACATCACAATGGGGTACCCGTGCTCGCTGAGGTTGTGCGGACTCCTGGTGGGGACCCTTACGACCCAAGTGCAATATCGTGTCATCTCATAGAGTCATCACTAGACTCTCGGCCTCATATCAATGAAGCCACCTCGTGGCATACATATCTCAGGCCCTCGGCCTCAGATCTATATTAGTGTTTCCTCACAACACAGGACCTTGGCCTTACTCAGTTAAAAATCCTCAGAAGTCACTCGGGCAATAGTAAAATATGTAGCTCAGCTCAAAATATCTTTAAAACATAATCTAAGGTTTCTAAACATATTAACATATCTGCGTTTTGAAAACATTAAAAGATATAGCATGACTAAGCACAACTATGAAATTAAACTGTGAGAAAATATCAATAAAAATCCCCGAAGGGCTCAATTAGTTGGCACGAAGCCCAAATATGGCATTTATTCCAAATAATAATGATAGCAAATAGATTTCAGTCAAATATGCGGTAAAATCATCATTTGGGACGGACCAAAACACAATCCTCAATATTGCACGACCTCACGCTCGTCATCAAAGCATGCGCTTCACCTCAATATAACACTACGATGTGCAATCCGGGGTTTCGAACCATCAGAACATTATTTACAATGATTATTCACCTCGTCCAAATTCTTGCCTATTTTCTCGCAAGAATCACCCCTAGATGCTCCAAATCTAGTCACACTCAGTACATAATCATTAAAAGGTGCAAAGGAAATGAAGCCCACTCAAAAATATGGTTATAAACTTATTATGTTTCTTAATCTAAAATTATAGTGAAACTTACTATTATTATGTTGGAATTTGACATATGCTAAATAATTTTTTTTTTAAATTTTAAATTGTGTTATATTCATGGTTCTAATTTACTTGTTTTAGTAGTATTGGCTCACTCGCATGTAGCTCATTTTTTAGTTAAAATTGATAGATCAGTTTTGTCAAACATTTGAATAATGTTATGACATTATATTTATAAATATTAATTTATTTTATCAAATATGAATTCCATAATGCTTACAAAATAACATATATTTTTAATTTTTGTACGTATCTAAACTAAATATTATTAATTTAAAATATATAGATAAATTTTTATAATATTAGTTTATATATGATTACTTATTAATGTATATTTTTGAAAAATATACATCTTAAATATCAAATATAATATTATTTATACTTATAAAAATTTATAGGCATATATTTAGTATATTAACTTTTATGTTTTGATAATTACTTAATTTAAAATTTAATCTAATTGTGTAATTACACTTGTACAACCAAACAGTAAACTTGTAATTACACTGTGACAAACAAACATGCCGTCGTAATTACTAGGCTGTGTAATTACTACCCTAGTAATTACACCAATTCCAATTACATGGTGGCTTTCCAAACAGACTCTAAAAGTATATTAAAGGAATCGACATAGTGTATAATATGCAAACTGTGAGAAAATATCAATAAAAATCCCCGAAGGGCTCAATTAGTTGGCACGAAGCCCAAATATGGCATTTATTCCAAATAATAATGATAGCAAATAGATTTCAGTCAAATATGCGGTAAAATCATCATTTGGGACGGACCAAAACACAATCCTCAATATTGCACGACCTCACGCTCGTCATCAAAGCATGCGCTTCACCTCAATATAACACTACGATGTGCAATCCGGGGTTTCGAACCATCAGAACATTATTTACAATGATTATTCACCTCGTCCAAATTCTTGCCTATTTTCTCGCAAGAATCACCCCTAGATGCTCCAAATCTAGTCACACTCAGTACATAATCATTAAAAGGTGCAAAGGAAATGAAGCCCACTCAAAAATATCCAATTTACAACAAAAATCCTGAAATTGCTCAAACCCGTCCCCTGGACCTACGTCTCAAAACTCGATAAAATTAATATCAATTGAATTCTCACCCTCTCACGAGTCTATACATACCAAGAACATCAAAATTAGACCTCAAATGGCCCCTCAAATCCCCACTCAAAAGTCTCTTAATCTCAAGCCCTAATCCTTCAATTTTCTTCCTTAATTTCCCTTAATACCATAATTAAAAAATGGAAAAATAATCATAAACATGAGTAATGAGTCTTAGGGAACTTATCCAACTGTTTCTCTTCGATTTTCCCTTGAACTCACTGCCCTAGCTCGCTTCCCGTCTTAAAAAATGGAGAACTTAGCAAAAATTTACGGAGGAACATTATATACTTTCTAACCTATTTATTTCCGCTCCTACGGTCCCATTACTGCTTTTGCAGTCCCGCTTCTGCAACTATTCCACTGCATCTGCGGTCTTCATTAAAATGACAATCTCTACATCTGCAGTTAAACACTCGCACCCATGCTACCGCAGGTGCGCCCACGACACCGCTTCTGGGTTCTTGAAGGACTTCACATTGGCAGTATCTGCGGCTGCTTTACGCATCTACGATCATCGCACCTGCGGCCTCTCAACCGCAAGTGCAGTTATGACAGAACCAAAAGCTTTAGCTGCAACTCAAATTCCAAATTCTTTCGTCAACCATCCGAAATCACCTCGAGGCTTCCGGGACCTCAACTAAAAGCACAAAAATATCCCAATACCTTATCTAAACTTGTTCCAATATTCAAAACACCTCAAAAAACATCAAATCAACCAAAATACATCGGATTCAAGCCAAACTTTCTAAAATCTTCTAAATTCTATTTTTTGATCAAAAACCCAACCAAACCACGTCCGAATGACCTGAAATTTTGTACACACATCCCAAATGACACAACGAAAACACTGCAAATTTCAGATTTCCATTCTAACCTCAATATCAAAATCTCTCCTATCAACCGAAAAATGCCAATATCTCAATTTTGCCAATTCAAGCCTAAACCTTCCACGGACTTCCAAAATGCATTCCGATCATGCTCCTGTGACCCAAATCACTCAAAGCTGACCAAATCATAAGAATTCTGATCCAAGATCATATACAAACAAGTCAAACCTTTCAAATTTCAAGCTTCAACTGAGAATTCTTTTTCCAAATTCATTCTGATTACCTTGAAACCAAAACCAATGATTTACATAAGTCATAATCCATCACACGGGGCAAGTCATGCCCTAGAACTTACGAACAAAGTGCAAATATTCAAAATGACCAGTCAGGTCATTACATCAAAGAGTGGTGTGTTGAACTAGGAAGTAAGAAAAAAAAATCTCAGTCCTCACAAGAAGATATCTTAGTTACAAAAGTCCGGGGGAGAGATAGAACAAGAGGCTCAAGGAATAGAGGTAAAAGTAGAAGTCAAGGTCCAAATACTATTATATTACATGCAACCCCTGTGGCAAGAAAGAACACATCAAATTGTTTTGCCGCAAGTTGAATCAAGACACTAGAGAAGGAAAGAAAGCTGAAAATAACGAAAACAATGTTGTTGCTATTGTTCGAGATGGCCTTCTTTTTGCTTATGATGAAAACGTCATCAATTTGGTATCCCATGAGACGAGCTGGATAGTAGATTCTGGAGCTACCTCACATGTCACACCAAGAAAAGATTTTTTCTCATCTTATACTCAAGTTGATTCTGGAGTGTTAAAGATGGGAAATGCCAGGGAAGTTAAGGTGTTTGGTGTTGGCACAATTTGTTTGAAAACTAATAATGGTTCAACGTTAGTTGTTCAATATGTCAAGCATGATCTAGACTTTGCTTTCAATTTGATCTCCGTAGGAAGATTAGACGATGAAGGTTACCATAATGCTCTCTTTAATGGACAATGGAAGCTCACCAAGGGCTCGTTAGTAGTGGCTCGAGGAGTCAAGTCTGGTCAATTATATATGAAACAAGAAGGGGGGGGGGGATTACATGTTTGGAATAAGAAATTTTTTTTTTCTGGAGTAAAACAAGCAAAGCTGAAAAGGTGTATCCATTGTTTAGCTAGCAAACAGAAAAGGGTTTTCTTTCATAGCCATCCTCCTTCAAGAAATCTTGAATTATTTGATTTAGTACACTCTAATTTGTGTGGTCTTTTTAAAGTAAAGTCAAAAGGTGGTGTACTTTACTTTTTGACCTTCATTGATGATCAATCTCAGCTCTGGGTGTATCCTTTGAAATCTAAATATCAAGCACTTGGCATGTTTAAGGAATTTCAGGCCATAGCTGAGAGACATAAGGGGAAGAAATTAAAATATATTCGCATGGACAATGATGGTAAATATTATGGTCCATTTGATAACTATTTCAAGGAACAAGGAATTCATCATTAGAAAACTCCACCAAAAATACCTCAATTGAACGGTTTGGCAGAGTGGATGAATAGAGCTCTAATTGAGAGAGTTAGATGCTTACTTTCAAAGGCTAAACTTCCAAATACATATTGGGCGAAAACACTTAAAATTGTTACCTATGTTATCAATCCTATTATTGCTTTGGATGGTGATGTCCTAAAGAGATGTTGGTTTGCAGAAGATATTTCGTATGATCACCCGAGAGTTTTTGGGTGTACAGCTTGTGTGCATGTTCCTACATATGAGAGATCTAAACTAGATATCAAAACTAAGCAGTGCATTTTTATTGGTTATGGTCAAGATGAGTTTGGGTATCATTTTTATGATCTAGTTATGTAACCTTGTGTAAACACGTGATTTTTGACCCTCCCCGAGATTTTCTACATTTTTAGCGTAAAATATTTAGTTTAGTTTTAATATAGTTATCTTAGCTAATTTTGACTCTTTTACTTTACTTTTACCTTAAAATGAAAAATAACAAAAATATAGTTTTATTAATGTTTCGTAGTCATTTTTAAATTTGAAAAATATAAAAATAGTACTTTATATTTTTTATCTTTTTATAAAAACGAAAATAATAAAAAAAATAGTTTCATTAATATTTTGTAGTTATTTTAAACTTGAAAAATATAAAAAATAGTTTTATTTTAATTATGAGTATTATAGTTATTTTGATTACCTATGATTAATTAAATAACACCATTCTCGGTTCCGAGCGAAGAATAATATTTGGGTTCAAACTACCCGGTTTTATAATTTTCGGACATAGCCCATGATAACCCGACACTACACTAAGGGGAGGGATGGTACCCGGTTTTATAATTTTCGGACATAGCCCGTAATAATCCGAGTCCACCACACGTGGGGGGACACACATGGGGGACACGGACAGAATATTATGGGGGACGGACGGGCTTTTAAAATAAAAAAGGGGGGGTCTTCATGGAATGATGGTCTCGGGCACGACAAAAGAAAAGGAAACAAAAGAGGCAAAAACAAAAACACATGCACACACTATAAGACAACACATGCACACACTACTCTTAAAGCATTTGAAAAAGGAATAAAAAAAAAAAGAAAGAAAGACAAAATAATACATGCACACATGAGAGCTGGGGGGGCTTATAACAAAGGAGAAAGAAAAAGGAAGCAAAAAACGGGCAGCACAAAAGAGAAAGGAACAAGAACAAAAAATACTACAAATATTACACATTTTCTAACGGAAAACAGGGAGAGAAGAGAAGAGACATTCTCTTCTTCATTTTTGAAAGGAGACATTCTCTTCTTAATAAAGAAGAGAGAACGGACGGGGACAGCAGAGAGGAAACGAAGATCATCTTCTTCATTGAGCAGAAACAATACATAAGAAGAAACTGTTCATTTTCTTCTTCTGGAGGCAGACGGCAACCATTCTCGTCATCTCCCTCGCCATTAACGACCTCCCGTCGTCACAACCATTCACCTTCAGCCTCACGACCAGCTGTTGCTGCGTCGTTTCTCTTCGTCCAGCAACGACCAGCAACCCACGACCACTCCATCTCCTTCACCAGTCGAACGACTAGGAGCCAGCCCTATTTCCACCATCTTCCCCAGCGTTCCGGCGAGCTAGAGTTGCCGAGTCGAGGTCACTGTCTTGTGTCAAGTTCCGGTCAAGCGATCGTAATTTTGTTGTGGACGATTCACTGTTGAAGAAATAAAAGGTCTGTTTCTCTTTTGTGTTCTTTGATTCATTATGTCAATATCTTAAATCCTATGGTAGAGTTTTAGTTAAATGATAATATGAGATATTAAATTAGCTATGTTAAACTTAGCTTTCTGTTAAATGATAATGTGGGATATTAAATTAACTATGTTAAACTTAGCTTTCTGCTAATCTTTCTGACCAAGCGCATTGTTCAAATGTCATTTTAATATAGCATGTTATAATTTAGACAATATTTTAATGTAAGTTGATAAAAGCTAGGTGTTAGATAAATTTGAATAAGTTTTTTCGCTGGTTTGGACTTTCAGTGCATTTGTAGATTTTGGAAAATGTGGTCCCACTTGAATTGATTTAAATAACTTAAAATGCTTAGATCGCGGGATTGGTCGTTTAGTGAATTTTCACGACCTCCTTAAAATAACAACGCGTTAGTAGCTTTAAGCGCGTATTTAATAATTATATCTCCCCAAATACGAGTGTGCATTTCATGCAACTCAAATCCAAATCCAACAACGTTGAATAAGAATGTGTCGAGGATCCGGGTGCATTTCATGTGACGTGATTCGAAACATATTTTTAGGCAACATTCTCTTTCGTAAATAATAATAATAATAAAAGCGGTAAGGGATATTAATTTGCATTAAGTATATAACTGTAAAAAGCAGATAGATAAGCCAAACACGACGGTTGAGCGACCGTGCTAGAACCACGGAATTCGGGAATGCCTAATACCTTCTCCCGGGTTAATAGAATTCCTTATCCGGATTTCTGGTTCGCGGACCGTTAAATAGAGTCATTCTTTTCCTCGACTCGGGATTTAACCGGTGACTTGGGACACCATAAATCTCCCAAGTGGCGACTCTGAAATAATTAAATAAATCCCATCTCGATTGTCCTTTAATTGGAAAAACTCTTTGCATCCTCGCGGGTGCGTAAAAAAGAGGTGTGACAGCTCTGGCGACTCTGCTGGGGAAATCTTTAGAATTCGAGCTCGGAATAACTGTTGTATTTGGCATATTTTATTATCTGATTCTTTTACATGTTGGCATCAATGTGCAAAATGTTGTTTTTATTGCTTTGATATTTTGTGAACTGTACATATAAATTGTGCCGGAACCAATCTCCTCTCTGAGTCTTCTAAATCATGAAGAAGGGTGCACTTCGTGTGACTTCTTTTCTGTATAGTGTCTGATTCCCATTTTAGAACGAGGTTTGGATAAGTTGCAAAACCGGTGAAGCTTCTGTATTCCCGGGTTGCTGCCTCCTCCTCGGCTCGAGCCGTCCGCTCGGGTAGGCCAGGTCTAGAACAATAAACCCAGGTTTTTAAACCTAGAATAACAAAGCTGCATGTCGGATCCCTAGTAGGAACGTTTATTTGCATCATGTTGCATTTGACATAGGGGACTCAACACAGGGGTTGGGTCCGTCTAGGACAGGTGACCCGAAATGAAAAGACCATCCTGCTGCATCCTGTTTGTTTTATGTATATATTTGCTTCAGACTTGCAGGCTAACCGTTTTTTTTTATATTGAGGAAAATGAAAAAAATAGTCTCAAAATAGTTTGTTTTTTTACTTACTTAAAAAGAAAAAAAAAACATTTGTTGTAAAATAAAAAAAATATGTGATTTCAAAATAGTTTGTTTTTTTTACTAAAAAAAAAAAAGAAAAAAAATTTTGTTTTAAACTTAAAAAAAATGTGTGTGAAAAAATAATAAATAGTTTGTTTCCTTTAAAGATGTAGTTTGTTTGACCGAACTACGCAGGTTTGATTCTCACCACTAGGTGAGATACGTAGGCAACCCTCATCGGGTTCAACCACCCCTTTAAAAAATCAAAAAAATGTGTGTTTAATTTTGTCAATAAAATCAAAGTGATGCCGTTTTTGCAAATAGCCGAATGTTCCGAAAGGACGCCGGAAGGTTGTTTTTGCAAAAATAGCCACTTTGAATCTTTATAAATAATTTTTGGGCACAACCTTGAAATATTCCCTCGCGAAAATGTTGAAAGGTCGTAGCCGCAAAAATCAAGTTGGGGTTACCACCCTTTTTCAAAAAAAAATCAATCAAAAATGTTGAACGCTGTTTTTGAAAATAGCCGAATGTTCCGAAAGGACACCGGAAGGCTATTTTTTTTTGCAAAAATAGCCACTTTGAATCATTTTTAATAATTTGCGGGCACGACCTTGAAATATTCCTTGTGGAAATGTTGCAAGGCCATAGCCGCAAAATCAAGTCCGGGTTCATACCCCTTTTGCAAAAATAACCAAAAAATGTCAAATTTTTGATTTTGTTATAAATAAGTCGGGTGATGCTATTCTTGCTTAAAATAAGCCGAATGTCCCTCGAAAAGACACCGGAAGGCTGTTTTTGCAAGAATAGCCACTTTGAGTCATTTGTAAATAATTTTGGACACAGCCTGGAAATAATCCCTCGCGGAAATGTTGAAAGGTTGTATCCGCAAAATTAAGTTTGAGTCATCAATCAACTTTACAAAAATAACCACTTTATCAAATAAGCCATTACATGGCGGAATTTTGCTGAAATAGCCACATTTTTGCATTTTAACTTCCTCAGTCTTGTGTTGGCCTGTGTCGTGCTGAACGATGCCCCATAGGCCCCAGGATAAAATTTTTTTTTGGCGTCTTCTTAAATAAAATTTTGCAAAAAGAGCCACTTTGTCTAAATAAGCCATTACATGGCCAATTTATGAAAAATAGTCTTGTGTTGGTTTATGGTGATGCCGAACGATGCCCCATGAGCCACGAAGATAAAAAAAAAAATTTCAAGTTTATCTTTCTTAAATAAATTTTGCAAAAATAGTCATTTTGTCAAATAAGCCATTATGTGGCCAATTTTGTAGAAATAGTCATAACTGACACCAAAAAAAAATATTCTTTTTCTTGTAGAAATCTCCTACACAAGTTTGTAGTTGGAGTCGGCTTCTATAATTTTCCTTCAAAGAAAAAAAAAGAAATCAAAAAAAAAAAAAAAAAAAAATCAAATAAACATTTCTTTATTTCTTGCATTAATTTGCAAGAACTACGCTCGGTCTGATTCATGCGGGGTCATGATACGTAGGCAATCCACATAGGATTCGACCATTTCCATAACCAAAAAAAAAAAAAAAAAAAAAAAAAAAAAAGAAGAATGATCAATAAGCGGGATACCTTAATGCTGACATGCTGGCTTTGTTTTGTTGTGTCCATTTCCAGAAAGGTGGTTGGTTGTGGTTCGGAAATAACTCTTCCCCGTAAGACGAAGTCAGAGGACAATGGCAGATAATCTCAAGACTGAGTGGGTTGGTACAGGTACCCGACAACAGTGAGAAATCAAAACAAGGGTTAGTAGAGGAGGTCAAGATATTGAGACAACACGTGGCCGATATGTATCGGGCGTGGATGGATGGAAAAGCACCACCTCCGCCACCACCTAGCTTCCCTGGACTCTGTCCTTACCCGTACCATGAACCCGATGCCGGATGATCTCCCGCACTCTCCATATATACCCGCCTATCACAACTTCTCCGGCCATTCGAGTAACTCAATTACTCGTCCCCCGACTATGTTTTCACAACGCTACTCCCGTCCCCGACACCACTACTCTCCCGGGACAACCAAAATCGTACTTCACCTTCCGGGTACCCACTCCACAAAAGGCTTACCAACCCCCGCGAACATACCGGAAGCCCCGGGTCAGGTTTCGGGCCAAATAAGGCGTTTAGGGAGGAAAGGTTGCGCCGAAGCGAGAAAAGGCGCTCACCCCTATCGGAGAGTCCTATGCAAGTCCGTTTGAAAAGTTAAAACATGTCGGCCCGATTACGCCGCTCCCCGAATACACTCCCGATCCACGTGCGAGAAGCTTCGATCCTACTGCACGATGTGCATACCATTCCAATGTCGGAGGGCACGATATTGAGAGTTGCCGTACCTTGAAAAAGGAAATAGAAAGAATGATTCAAAAAGGGTGGTTGATTGTGGTCGATGATGATGACATGGAGCACACAAATCCCCTGGGGGGTGTACCGACTGGAGCTAAAAATGTTGAAGCAGTTGGCAGCCTTGGCAATATTGATGCAGAACTTAGTGGCTAAAATGTGGTGCTTGGCAATTGGGAAGATACTCCATCTTTTGGTCAGCTAGATGGAGCTTTGGTGGTTCGTTTTTGTGGTCATTTTGTTGCCCGAGT
Source organism: Nicotiana noctiflora (assembly GCA_032618575.1). Classification (NCBI taxonomy): domain Eukaryota; kingdom Viridiplantae; phylum Streptophyta; class Magnoliopsida; order Solanales; family Solanaceae; genus Nicotiana; species Nicotiana noctiflora. The sequence goes on from JASVEL010001109.1 coordinate 126,013, forward strand.
TATTTTCAGGGTTTTCTTGTGGTCAAACCCTTTTGTCCTAGCAGTTTGCTTTGGTTTTGCCCAGTTTTGTTTCAGGGCCGTACTCTAGTTTGTTTTGTTTGTTTTGTCATTGAACCATTTCGTCATTAGTTTAATGAAGCTTTCGGTCTTTTGTTACTTCGGTCATTTTATTTGTTTAGTTCTTTTACCCTTTAGATTTGTCTTGTGCTCAAACGCCGAATCTAGTGACACGACATGCGCACACATAATTATGGCTTAATCCTAAAAGTTAATCATTAAGCAATTGGAAGATGATCGGGTCATCTAAAGGAAACAAAAACAACTTGAGACTATTTGGATCCCGAGTCATCCGAAACCGGGGCAAGTAAAAAGAAACAGTCAAAGGCAAGCTGGCCAAAATTGACATGGGGTCGTTCATAATGAGAGTGTTTCCCAACAGTGCTTTAAAGATATGACGAATATTAATTGTGTTGTTTACACTTGGCATGTTTTGAAGATTGGAATGACGAAGGCATTTTGTTATGCTATCCAAACACTTTATCCATCGTCAACCCTTTGAGCCTTATTTTAAATTCTTTCATACCCCTCCTTCGGAATTAGTTGCAAAGACTAGAAACACAAGTTTGAAAGGTAAGAGAAGAAATGGCTAAAGAAAAATAAAGAAAAAAAAAACAACAAAAAGAGATAAAGAAAAGAAAAGAAAAATGTGTGAAAAAGAAACTTGAAAAAGAGGAATTGGGAACTACGTTTGACCTGATTCCTTAAAGAGGATACGTAGGCGCTTCACAACTCGGTCATAGTGTAAATAAAGAAATAAAAATCCCCAAGTATAAAACTGGGGCAAAGAAAAATTGTGTTTATTGTAAATAAATTTAGGTCCGAAGGTTGTAAATTTTGAACCCAAAATTGATTTTGTTTTGAGCCTTCAATACCCTTTCTTTCTAGCCCTATCCAAATCCCACATTACGGTCCAAAGAAAGACCTTCCGATCAATCTTCAAAAGATGCCGCGTCAGGCGAGGGATAGAGTCCTATCATAATATAACACGCTGATTCTCAGCAGAAAAGACTCTGATTCTCGGCAGAAAGGAAATACGAGAGAGTCTTGGCAGTGACACCCCAATCCCCAGCTAAAAGTAATACAAATGAGAGAGTCTTACCGGTGAAAACCTTCACAGGCACCATAAGACGACGAAAGCTGAGAGAAAATCAAAATGAGAGAGGCTTGAAAGTGAAAACCCTTCGGGCACTACAAGTCAAATAAAGGGGATAATCAGATGGAAATCACGAGACCGAAATCGTGAAAGGCAATTAACGACGGAGGATAGGCCATATGTGCATGTCATGACCAGTAGAGTTGGTATCCGCGTTTGATAAGTTTTATAGTTGTTTCTGGTTAGAGAGTCAGTCCTCCCTTGTCTTCTATTTGTTGTTTCTTTTTATCTTTCTCCTTTTGTCAAAATTCTCCATCAAAGTCGGTCTAGTCAAAACATAGTGAGAAATGACTTCAAAACTGGCCACCAACTTTCCAATTATTATGCAAGGCGAGGAAATGCCATTGACGACAGAGAAGTAGGGTGCGAAGAAGATTATTAAACTGGGGCAGAAAATTTTCTTTTCAGTTTGAAAATTTTCTGGAAGTCAATACCCACTTGGGGAAGAAGGAAAGTCTTAAGGGAAATGGTCTTCGAACCAGTGTCATCCTCAACAACCTTCAAGAAGAGTGAAACACCAATTTTGAGGAAATGAAATATCTACCGGCAGTGTTATCTTCAGCAAGTTCCGAGGTGGTCGGACAACACAGAGTGGTAAAGGAAGAAAGGAAATCTCATCTTCAACAAAATAACCCCCAGCAAGTTGAGAAACACAGAACGGGGAAGGGATAAATGGAAAAACCCATCCCCGGCAGGAATATCATCTCCAACAAATGAAATCATTCCCCAACAAGTTTTGGGAATCCCGAGCGAGGAAAATGGGAAAAGGAAAAACCACCCCCAGCAGGAGCACCACAACCAGCCACCACATTTTAAAACTAACCAATTTTTCTTTGATTTGAAACAGGGAAAAAAGGGGTTGTCGACAGCAAAGCATGCCACGAAGAAGATTCTCAAACTGGGGCAGAAAATTTTCTCCTGTTGCGAAAATTTTCTCGAAACCAAATACTTGGTTAGGGAAAGAAGCTAGATAACGCGAGGAAATGATCTTTGAACCCGGTTATCCCAGCAGATTTGAAAGAAAGAAAACAACAAACTGTGATAGATGAAATTATACCCCCAACAGACAGGACAAGACGAGGAAGCTTGCGTTCCGAAAGGCAAGAAGCCGGTATCATCCTCAGCAGTCCTCGGAAAATGAAACATTGATTTCGAGATTTCACCGGCAGCATTATATCCTACAAGTTTTTCAAGGGAGCGAAGCGCGAGCCCCGAAGGAGGTTTGGAAAGAGGAAGAAGGAAAGGGGATCCCCCGACAGGGTAATCCCCAGCTGATGACACTTCAATCCCCAGCGATCTCGAGAGAGAATAAAGGTTCTGAAGGAAGTAGAAAAGGAGGAAATAAAGAAGATTTTCCCCGGCAGCATTACCCCAGCAGGTAAGTAATTAGTTCCAAAGACATCCCCAGCAGTCAGGAGGGAAAGCAACACGACCCAGGAGGAAAGCAATTCCGAAACAAGGTGATTTAGGAGAAATGATGGCTCAAGAGTCGATGCAGCAAGAATAAAATGGTACGAGAAGAGAGGAATGGCGTTTAATTTTCAGAATTGATGTTGAAGTCAGGAGCCCGCCCGAAGAGAGGAATGGCGTTTAATTTTCAGAGTTAATGGTTGAAGTCAGGAGCCCGCCCGAAGAGAGGAATGGCGATTTATTTTTCAAAAGATGTTGTTGAAGTCGGGAGCCCCGCTTGAAGAGAGGAATGGCGATTTATTTTTCAAAAGATGTTGTTGAAGTCGGGAGCCCGCCCTGAAGAGAGGAATGGCAATTTATTTTCAAAAGATGTTGAAGTCAGGAGCCCGCCTGAAGAGAGGAATGGCGTTTAATTTTCAAAAGTTGATGTTGAAGTCAGGAGCCCGTCTGAAGAGAGGAATGGCGATTTATGTTCAAAAGATGTTGTTGAAGTCGGGAGCCCGCTTGAAGAGAGGAATGGCGATTTATTTTTCAAAAGATGTTGTTGAAGTCGGGAGCCCGCCTGAAGAGAGGAATGGCGATTTATTTTTCAAAAGATGTTGTTGAAGTCGGGAGCCCGCCCGAAGAGAGGAATGGCAATTTATTTTCAAAAGATGTTGTTGAAGTCGGGAGCCCGCCCGAAGAGAGGAATGGCGTTTAATTTTCAGAGTTGATGGTTGAAGTCGGAGCCCGCCTGAAGAGAGAATGGCGATTTATTTTCAAAAGATGTTGTTGAAGTCGGGAGCCCGCCTGAAGAGAGGAATGGCGATTTATTTTTTCAAAAGTTGACGTTGAAGTCGGGAGCCCGCCTCTGAAGAGAGGAATGGCGATTTATTTTTTTCAAAAGATGTTGTTGAAGTCAGGAGCCCGCCTGAAGAGAGGAATGGCGATTTATTTTTTCAAAAGATGTTGTTGAAGTCAGGAGCCCGCCTGAAGAGAGGAATGGCAATTTATTTTCAAAAGATGTTGTTGAAGTCAGGAGCCCGCCTGAAGAGAGGAATGGCGTTTATTTTCAAAAGATGTTGTTGAAGTCGGGAGCCCGCCCGAAGAGAGGAATGGCGATTTATTTTCAAAAGTTGATGATTGAAGTCAGGAGCCCGCCTGAAGAGAGGAATGGCGTTTATTTTCAAAAGATGTTGTTAAAGTCAGAAGCCCGCCAGAAAAGCAGAACGCCGTCTCAGTTTCCAAGATTTGATAAGGATGGTGAACAATCGAAAGTGACATAGTGTAACGGAAATCCCCAGCATGAATCAGAAGCCCGCCTGAAGAATGGAGTGGCGATTTATTTTGAAGTTGTAGTGGAAGTCAGGGAGCCCGCCTGAAGAATGGAGTGGCGATTTATTTTTGAATTTGGTTGAGGAAAGCGGTAGAGTGTAACGGAAATCCCCGGCATAAATCAGAAGGAAGGCAACAAGGATCAGAAAAGATAGATTCAGACTTCGAAGGAGAATAGCTCGAAGATCACAAGTAAGGGAAATCATTTCGGAGTGCAATGCAAGTTAGCAACAAAAGAAGCTTGCGACCAGAATGCGAGTCAACGATCCGAGATGATCAACAGAAGATAGTCACAATGAAAAAAACAGGCAAGGAGTTATGAAGCCAATCCAAAATGCAGAAGTTGATGAAAGATGTGGCATGCTCAAGACATGGCCGAAGTCACAAGCACTGTATACCTGGTCTTGATTCGAAAAGCAGCACCTGCAACTAGCAAGCATCAAGGTTCAAATTTAGAGTCCGCATGAAGCACCAACCAATACTCAAGATCAAGCTTCAGAAGACTTATAGATAGGAATCTTGTAACTAGTAGCTGATAGGCTTAGTTAGTCTTTCTCATGTTTTGATTTTTGATGTAATAGCAGGACCACGGACCGGAACTTCGATGGAACAGAACCTCGACGGAACGGCACCTCGACTGGCTCTCCACCTCGGTTACTCCATATTCTTACTCACTTCGAACTACACGTGGCCTGATTCCTTTATAGCCAAGGATATGTAGGCAGCTCAGATACAAGGGCTCGGTCACATTCCTCTTCTCTTAGTTTAGTCCCTCCCAATAAGGGTCGGGTCAAAAACACTTGTCTAGTCGTTCTTTGTCTGAAAACTCTTTGTGTTTTCAGTCAAAGAGGGGCAGCTGTAAACGCGTGATTTTTGACCCTCCCCGAGATTTTCTATATTTTTAGCGTAAAAAATTTAGTTTAGTTTTAATATAGTTATCTTAGCTAATTTTGACTCTTTTACTTTACTTTTACCTTAAAATGAAAAATAACAAAAATATAGTTTTATTAATGTTTCGTAGTCATTTTTAAATTTGAAAAATATAAAAATAGTACTTTATATTTTTATCTTTTTATAAAAACGAAAATAATAAAAAATAGTTTCATTAATATTTTGTAGTTATTTTAAACTTGAAAAATATAAAAAATAGTTTTATTTTAATTATGAGTATTATAGTTATTTTGATTACCTATGATTAATTAAATAACACCATTCTCGGTTCCGGGCGAAGAATAATATTTGGGTTCAAACTACCCGGTTTTATAATTTTCGGACATAGCCCGTAATAACCCGACACTACACTAAGGGGGAGGGATGGGAGAATGATTAAAAAATAAAAAGAGAATAAAAAACAAAAAGAAAAGATAATAATCCGAGTCCACCACACGTGGGGGGACACACATGGGGGACACGGACAGAATATTATGGGGGACGGACGGGCTTTTAAAATAAAAAAGGGGGGGTCTTCATGGAATGATGGTCTCGGGCACGACAAAAGAAAAGGAAACAAAAGAGGCAAAAACAAAAACACATGCACACACTATAAGACAACACATGCACACACTACTCTTAAAGCATTTGAAAAAGGAATAAAAAAAAAAAGAAAGAAAGACAAAATAATACGTGCACACATGACACATCCGAGCCCACCGCACGTGGGGGACACACAGGGGGGCTCACAAAAGAGAAAGGAACAAGAACAAAAAATACTACAAATATTACACATTTTCTAACGGAAAACAGGGAGAGAAGAGAAGAGACATTCTTTTCTTCATTTTTGAAAGGAGACATTCTCTTCTTAATAAAGAAGAGAGAACGGACGGGGACAGCAGAGAGGAAACGAAGATCATCTTCTTCATTGAGCAGAAACAATACATAAGAAGAAACTGTTCATTTTCTTCTTCTGGAGGCAGACGGCAACCATTCTCGTCATCTCCCTCGCCATTAACGACCTCCCGTCGTCACAACCATTCACCTTCAGCCTCACGACCAGCCGTTGCTGCGTCGTTTCTCTTCGTCCAGCAACGACCAGCAACCCACGACCACTTCATCTCCTTCACCAGTCGAACGACTAGGAGCCAGCCCTATTTCCACCATCTTCCCCAGCGTTCCGGCGAGCTAGAGTTGCCGAGTCGAGGTCACTGTCTTGTGTCAAGTTCCGGTCAAGCGATCGTAATTTTGTTGTGGACGATTCACTGTTGAAGAAATAAAAGGTCTGTTTCTCTTTTGTGTTCTTTGATTCATTATGTCAATATCTTAAATCCTATGGTAGAGTTTTAGTTAAATGATAATATGAGATATTAAATTAGCTATGTTAAACTTAGCTTTCTGTTAAATGATAATGTGGGATATTAAATTAACTATGTTAAACTTAGCTTTCTGCTAATCTTTCTGACCAAGCGCATTGTTCAAATGTCATTTTAATATAGCATGTTATAATTTAGACAATATTTTAATGTAAGTTGATAAAAGCTAGGTGTTAGATAAATTTGAATAAGTTTTTTCGCTGGTTTGGACTTTCAGTGCATTTGTAGATTTTGGAAAATGTGGTCCCACTTGAATTGATTTAAATAACTTAAAATGCTTAGATCGCGGGATTGGTCGTTTAGTGAATTTTCACGACCTCCTTAAAATAACAACGCGTTAGTAGCTTTAAGCGCGTATTTAATAATTATATCTCCCCAAATACGAGTGTGCATTTCATGCAACTCAAATCCAAATCCAACAACGTTGAATAAGAATGTGTCGAGGATCCGGGTGCATTTCATGTGACGTGATTCGAAACATATTTTTAGGCAACATTCTCTTTCGTAAATAATAATAATAATAAAAGCGGTAAGGGATATTAATTTGCATTAAGTATATAACTGTAAAAATCAGATAAATAAGCAAACACGACAGTTGAGCGACCGTGCTAGAACCACGGAATTCGGGAGTGCCTAATACCTTCTCCCGGGTTAATAGAATTTCTTATCCGGATTGCTGGTTCGCGGACTGTTAAATAGAGTCATTCTTTTCCTCGACTCGGGATTTAACCGGTGACTTGGGACACCATAAATCTCCCAAGTGGCGACTCTGAAATAATTAAATAAATCCCGTCTCGATTGTCCTTTAATTGGAAAACTCTTTGCACCCTCGCGGGTGCGGTAAAAAAGAGGTGTGACAGTAGCTCCGTTAGATAATTTTGGATATGTGTGTCCCTAAGTCCATTTCTGCTATTTTGGGTTTGCCGGGATGTTTGGTTCTAGAATTTGGAGTATTTTGGGACACTTAGTCCCTAAATGAGAGCTTAATAGTCGAAAAATGGTCTGTATTCGGAACAATATTAAGACAACCTCGGAATGGGAATCCGATGGTTTTGTTAGCTCCGTTAGGTGATTTCGAGGTTGGGAGCGTGTTCGGAATATATTTTGGAGGTCCATAGCTCATTTAGGCTTGAAATGCCGAAGTTTGAAATTTTTGAAAAATTTGGTCGTTAGGTGAGATTTTGATCGGGGAGTCGGAATGGAATTCCGACAGTTGCAGTAGCTTCATTAGGTGATTTTGGATATGCTTGCAAATTTTCAGGTCATTCGGACATCAGTTGGTCGGGTTTTTGATAAAATGTAGGTTTCGGATGTTTTGGTTGAAACTTAGGCTTGAATCCGCCATGATTTGATGATTCTTGTGTTTAATGATATGTTTTTATGATTGGAACAAGTTTGTATCGTGCTTTTGAGTAGGTTGGTGGTTTTGTTTGAGGTCCCGGGGGTCAAACAAACCATTTTGAGTTGATAAATGGACCATTTTGAGTTGATGAACACAACTGAATTGCTGTCATGAGTGTTGCAGACTATTGCTCTATGTAATTGCAATGGGTATGATGCGATCGCATAGAAGGTTTGGGAGGAGGCTCAAATTTGTTCAATGCAATCACGGAACGGGTGATGCGATCGCATAGTTGTGGATGTTGTTCTCTGCGATCGCAGAAGGTGCTATGCGATCGTATAGCTTATTGGCTAGGGGTCCCAGGTTCCTATTTATGTTCAATGCGATCGCGGGTGTATGAATGCGATCGCATAGGTTGTTAGGTAAAGCAATGCGATCGTATGGTGATTTGTGCGATCGAATAACGTAATTTTGAAAGGCTGAAAGTTTCTTCTATGCAATCATAATGAGGGTGATGCGATCGCATAGTGTTATTAAGTGGGCGGACAGAACAGTTATATGTTATTTCATCCGTGAGGGTTTTTATTATTTCACCATTGTTGGGCACGTTTTGGAGCTAGGGAATGTGGGATTAAGAGATTTTCACCTAGATTTCGATTGGAGGTAAGTTTTATGCTGTAATTATGTGATTTTATCCTAGAATCTTCATCTATATCACTGAAAATTTGAGGATTTAAGGTGTAAATTGAGGTTTTGCTTGAAGCCTAAAAAAATAAAAAATCAATAATTTGAAGGGGCAAATAAACTCCAATTTTGATAAATTTTATATGGTTAGACTCGTAAGAGTGCGAGGGTTCTAAAAACGTAAAAATATTTTGATTTCAAGCCGGTGGCTAGAGGGGTATTTTGGTCATTTTACCTATTTTCGCGCCTTAGCTTTAATTTTAACAATGTAATTAGTTACTTGCGATGTTAGTTACACTATGTGATTGGTTTGAATAGATTTGGGCCACTCATAGTCGGATACTCGTGGCAAGGGCATTATTTCTTAGCGGTTTTGTATCGGGATTGAGGTAAGTGGCTTGTCTAACCTTGTGCGGGGGACCTCTTCCCCTAGGATATATTATGTGTTGATTTAAATGCCTTGTACGCGAGGTGACGGGCGTGTACTTGCGCAAATTGTTGAAAAATCCACTTTACTTGAATTGTTCAATCAGTGTTATCTCTGTTATTTGATTGGTTTAATTGCAAGATTTATCCTGTGTTAGCTAGGGCAGCATGATTAGATAGGATTAACTATCTAAATGCCTACTTGTCTTAATTGAATTTCCTGGAACATGTTGAGACTGGATTTAATTGTTAATCGTAGCAGTGTATTTCATTTCTCTCTGCGTATTCTCTTGTTGATTGTGTTTGTGTTCTGTGGACTGTAGATTTGATTCCCGGAGATCTGGTGCTACTAATATAAGGGACTGTGGGTTCAATTCCCGGAGATCCTATGATACTAATAAAAAGGACATCGAGTTCAATTCCTGGAGATCCTATGATACTGATAAAAGGACTGCGGGTTCAATTCCGGGAGATCCTATGATACTAATAAAAGGACTACAGGTTCAATTCCCGGAGATCCTCGTTACTGATATAAAGGACTATGGGTTCAGTTCCCGGAGATCCTGTGCTATTGAATTAAATGGACTGCGGGTTCAATTCCGGAGATCCTATGCTATTGATTTTGTACTTATTGTGTTAATTTTCCTTGTTAGCTTAACTGTAGATGATTTAAAGTTTCTATCTTATTTGTTGATATTTCAGATTTACTCCTGCTTTACACTGTTCAATTTTTTATTATTATTATTCTCGGTAGGTCCCCGACCTTCCTCGTCACTACTCCATCGAGGTTAGGCTTGGCACTTATTGAGTACCGCCATGGTGTACTCATGCTACTCTTCTGCATACTTTTTGTTGTGCAGATCTAGGTACCTCTGATCAGGCACATTACCGGTGATTGAGGAGTACTTCAGGAGACTCGAGGTATACATCTGCTGCGTCCGCAGATCCGGGGGGTCTTCTTCTGTTCTTCCCTAGTGACACTAGTTAATTCCTTTTGTTTCGGTTGTATAGATACTCTTGGTGGATAAAGCCACATTTTTACTCTTTTTAGCCTGTGTTTGCCCGTGAGTTTTCGGGTCTTGGTGGTCATATATTCTAGAAATTTTGGTAAAGTGTATGTGCCGAGCGGCACCTATTACATTTTTCTATGTTATTCCGCTGTTAAATTTTAGTTGTTCGTGAAAGTTGTAATTTCCGCAAATTATGTTAGGCTTACCTAGTCGCGAAGACCGGGTGCCGTCATGACAGGTTCACGATTGGTGGACTAGGGTCGCGACAAGTTGACAATAAATTTATTAAAAGTTATGATGCATTATTCTTTGAAGACCAAACTATTGAAGATATTGACAAAGCTGAGAAGATAGATTCTCAGAGTAATAAGCTTAGTTGATATTGATCTGGTATCAATTGCTAAGGCACCTATTGCACACGAAGGAACCCAAGACAATGATGAAGATAGTAATTAAAATCAAAATGATCATCATGGTGTAGATGTTATGGATGCTCTAGTTGATGAAGTTGTGGTTGATCATCAACCAATTCCTGCACAGGTAACTACTTTGAATAGTCCTAAAATATCTCTTAGAAGATCTACATGGGAGAAGCAAAAATCTATGCCCTATCCTCCTGATGAGTATGTACTTTTGACTGACATGAGACAACCTGAGAATTATGTGAAACCATGCAAGATACTCGCAAAGATCAGTGGATCAAAGCGATGGAAGATGAGATGGAGTCACTCCATGAGAATGGCACATTTGAGTTAGTGAAATTGCCGAAAGATAAAAGAGCTTTATCTAACAATTAGATATTCAGAATAAAGAAAGATAACCATACCTCTACGCCTAGATACAAGGAAAGGTTAGTTGTTAAAGGTTTTTTCCAGAAGAAGGGAGTTGACTTTGATGAAATTTTCTCCACTGTTGCGAAGATATCTTCTATTCGTATGGTTCTAGGCTTAGCTACAAGTCTAGATTTAGAGGTTGAGCAGATCAATGTCAAGACTGCTTTTCTTCATGGTGATTTAGATGAAGAGATTTATATGGAGCAACCCGAGGGTTTTGTAACTAAGGGAAAAGAAAATTATGTCTGCAAATTGAAAAAGAGCATGTATGGATTGAAACAAGCTCCAAGGCAATGGTATTTGAAGTTTGAATTTGTCATTGAAGAACAAGGGTACAAGAAAACTTCTTCAGACCACTGTGTATTCTTCGAGAAGTTCGTTGATGATGATTTAATTATTTTATTGCTTTATGTGGATGACATGCTTATTGTTGGCAAGAATAAATCCAGAAATGCTGTCCTCTAGAAGCAGTTGAGAAAATCGTTTGCGGTGAAGTACTTGGGGCCAACAATGAAAAACTTGGGCATTCAAATCCACCGACATAGAGATAGAAATGAGTTATTTCTGTCCCAAAAGCAATACATTGAGAATGTACTCAAGAGGTTCAATATGACATATGCAAAAGTGGTTAGTACTCCTCTTGCTAAACACTTCAAATTGAGTATTAGTTAGCGTCCATCTACCGATAAAGAGAAAAAGGAGATGTTTCGTATTCCTTACTCTTCTGTTGTTGGTAGCTTGATGTATGTTATGGTTTGCACTAGACCAAATATCGCACATGTCATTGATATTGTTAGTAGATTCCTTTCTAATCCCAAAATAGACTACTGAGATGCAGTAAAATGGATATTAAGGTATTTGAAAGGTACTGCAGATTTAAAGTTGTGCTTTGGCAATAGCAAGCTTGAACTTGTTTCTTACACAGACTCGTATTTAGGAGGCAATCTTGATAATTCAAGATCCACTTCCGGTTATTTGATCACTTTTGCAGGGGGGGCTGTTTCTTGGCAATCTAGACTACAGAAATGCATAGCTCTATCCACAACAGAAGCTGAATATATTGTTGTCACAAAAGGTGTCAAAAAACTATTATGAATAAAGGAGTTTATTAATGATCATGGATTTGATCAGCCAATGTACATCTTATTTTATTATAATCAAAGTGCTATCTGTCTCACCAAGCACTCCACTTTTCATTATAAGACCAAACATATAAATAAAAAGTATCATTGAATAATAATGACCGTAAAAGAGAAATTATTTAAGGTTAAGAAGATACACACAAATGAAAATCCTTCGGATATGCTGACAAAGGCGGTGGTTGCAGATAAACATGAATTTTGTAGAAAATTGGCAGGCATGAAACCTGTCAATAGTTCCTCTACTTAAAGACACATTTAGCCCCTTAGCTGGATCAAGAGTTTGTTAGGCACATGCTCATGTTGTCCATCCAAAGGCCCAATGGCCTAATCCTATTCTCTTTTGGTTTTTATTCCTATTTGGAATTGGATTCGGTTTATTTCTATTTTGAGTGAGTTTTGGCTTTAAGAGAAAGCACCACTCATGATCTATAAATATGATAACCTTGGAGAATTATTCTATTCTCATTGATACAAGTCTTTGAATGACTTAAGCACATAAGAGTGGTGAAAGAGCTTTCGTCAAGAGAGAAGAGAGAAGAAAAATATTTGTTTTGCTGCAGATTTTTATTCCGACCAACCAACAATCAAATCACGTTTACCGATTTGTTGATTGTTGGATCGGGCTGAAATTTTAACTGACTCGTAGCATTTCATTTCGAGCCTCGACCAGTAGCTTTGTTTTTGTGATTATACTCTTTCTTCAATTAATTAGTTGTTGCTATTGTTGCTCCGTGTTTGGCACTTATTGTGTAGCCAATTTGGAGAACTTTTTTAACCCTCTTATTGTTATACTGGAGTTTTTTGGATCTTTGTGATCCTGTGGTTCTTACCTTCGAATTGAAGGGTTTTCCACGTTAAAGTTTGGTGTTCTTTATCTTATTTATTTTTGGGTTTTCCTCTTTCTCGACATAATAGATTTGATCCGTTCCAAGATTTCCGCCGTGGTCTCCGATTGATTATGGATACTTCGCCCTTGTCGTTATTGCGCTCCGCTCAAAGTTGATCACATCTGGTCTCGATTGTCAGGGATCTCGATCTCGACGGGTACCTCGATCTCTGAACTCAGTACCTTGTCTTCGTGCTCGGGCCTGATCTATTACGAGGCTGACTCTCGATGCAGTTCTCCGACCTCGAAATAATGAAAAATCGTGCAAGCCCCGTTTTACCCGAATACAATACACTGAATCACTAATTTTCTTTAATAAAATTACCATTTATTACTATTTGAATGATGAGTATATTCCAAATTGGAGGAATTTCAACTTGCAATAATTTTTGTGATTCTTCATTATTATGTTGAAGAGAAACTAAGAGGAAAATAAATGAACCGAAATCTATAGATGGTAAATTGAAAAAAGTGGTTTAACAAGGCTGTGTAAGGTTGCTTTCCTTTGCTATTGGAGAATGGATAAATCATGTCAATATTGGAGAAAAGGGGATCATTTCATCATATGCATTAACTGTTACTTTTCAACTTTCACTTTCAAACTCCTTTCAGTTACATGCTATTATTAATTTATTATTCCCCTTACCGTAATATTTGTGAATTTGAATCTAATATAAGAAAATAATTATTAAAATGCAGTTTTTATAAGTACACTCTTAACATTAAATTTTAAATTCGTATTCATTGTCGACAGAAAAAGGATATCCTCTTTTGCTTTTATAATTGAGAAGAAGGGAAGCAAATTGGAAAAGGAAAAAGCTGAGGTGAAAAATGTTACTAGGATGGAAAACATGATAGCGTTGACATTCCAGCTTCATTATTGTGTTTTCTTTTCAATAATACAATAATTTCATCTTCTTCTCATCTCACACGTTGATTGCAACTCTGATAGTGCTACTCATAAGCTAAATTGATTTACACCCGGTGGCGGAGAAGTAGACTGAACACCAACCCAATCTCGAAAAATAAAGAGAAGTATAAGCAAGGATATTTTCTCGATCAAGAAGGTATTATTGATAGGGATTTTACCGATGCTGAAGATAGCTTGCTTACCAAGCCGCCCACTTGAGAAGCTAGTCACCAGGAAAGAAGCGAGGAGGAAGCGAAGCTGTCTATGAAGCTTTGCTACTCCACCTGTAGTTGTAATACTCGGCTTGTCGCTACTTTGATTCAAAAGGTAACCGATGTTTCCTGACTTTCTCCACTTTCCGCAACCGTAACCACTTGTCATTCCGATTACTTCATTCATAAACCTGTAAATAAGACAAGCGATCAAGCTGGCAAGTTAGGGATACAGGATGGATTTTTCCACGGTGTGTGAACTTCCTTATATATTCAGCCACATGTGCGGGTGTGAAAGGATTTTATGGTCTCGGTCATTCTTCTATGAAATATCGATTCTATCAATCATTCCATTTCAGAATCAAGTCCCCCTGAATAAGTAAGGCCCCGTGATTCCCCAAACCAGCTCCTGGCCTTACCCGGCGGAATCGGCCGGGGGTATTCGGCATGGGCGGAGAGAGCATCTGAAGGGTTACTTCACCTTTGGTGATCACACACCGACCCGGGCAATCACTAGCTACAATCAATGAATTTAGTTTAAATTTTAGATGGCCAAACGTGATCATAGTGGGTGTTCGCGGTCAATTATTGAATTTTTCTAGGTATTATTTATGAATGTATCACATTATTTGGCCAAAGCCAATGGGTACTTCAGCACCCATATCTCCAAGTGTGGATCTGCCACTGTTTACACCAATAATAAAATAAAAGAAATTATATTGTCAGCATGTATGATTTAAATTATTTTAAGCTAAAATAAAATATAAAATGGAGAGAATTAGACTAAGTGCATTAAATGCTAAATAAAATGTCCAAATTATGACAGCTCTTGTGGGAGGGGGGGGGGGGGGGAAAGAAAGACGAGTACTATTTCTGTGGAATTAAAATGTTTTAAGTGTGAGTAGGGACCTAATAATCTAAACATCGATATGTTTTGTTAATGGCATTTGTTTTTGAGGGCAAAAATAATTGGACTCATGTGCAAAGGCCAAAAATACCATCATTTTTAATCAATTAATATCCATTTATTGCGTCTCGGGTCCAATTCCACAAGCAGTCCATGCTTGATAGGAACTGCCACGTGCCACAATTATTGGCTCTTCTTTTCTTTCTTTATATTGTGTTGTTTTACTCTAAACCTTTAACCCATCACACTCATAATTCATTTCCCTCAATTTTCGTTCTTTTTTTGAGTACTTTTCTTCTTTTACTAATATGCTATTTGTATAAGTCAATCCGATCACAGTGATGGATCAAGCTGAAAACTCATTTAGGTGGCGAAATAGCAAGAGGCACCATGACCAATCTCAGTCCAATCATGGACAATGTATATCAAGTAAAAACGGTACTCGAATAAAGACAAAATGGATCGTCGCGTGATAGCATTTTGGTCAAAAACATAGTAGGTTCTAAGAACTATATATAGAAGGGAAGTTATTGGAAAAGGAGCGTTGGACTTTTCTCCTCTACTCTTCCTCTTCCAATTTCCTTTGTGAAGAATGTAAACTAATGTTTCTTTCTTCTTATCAAAGATGAGACTATAATATCAATAAATCAATGTTCCTACTTTTCATTCCTTATCTCACTATACATTTTTAGATCTGAAGTTGATTATGCCTGGCTAAGATTTTCCTCCTCTCATTGATAATTGATTTAGTTTAAAGGTTTAATACTTTTTCCTCAAACAAATTGGCACTGTCTGTGGGAATTTTTTAGCCAAATTTTCTAGTCTCATTCAGATCCAAAATCGGTAAAATATAATCACCCACCAGAAAGAATAGTAAGTAAACCTCACATGCTAATCTAGATCATGATCCTACATGAAAGTAGAAGTTACAACCAACATCCACGCAAAGCTCACAAGAGGAGACGGCACCTGCTGCATAATCCTATACAAAATTGAGGACATCTTGCCCTACTCTGACACCCCCCCCCCCGAACGGTCCACGAGCAAGATAAGGCAAACTAAACCCACACGGGCCAGGGTATTTGTACAAAAAGGGAGAAAAGAGAGCTGAATACGGCTGCCGAATCTGAAAACTACCATTCCATCAACCACTTAAACGCCAGACAAAGCGAACAATGGTATAACGCTACCCTCGTTCATCAACTCATTGGATCGAGGTAAGAAAAATCTCATCTTGGTTTACCTTCTGCTGTTTTCTTATACTGGAACACACGCGCCGCGTGGGCAAACTAACAAAGAAGCATTCCAACTGGAGAGTGGAAGAAGAACTATTACAAAATAACTTAAATATCGCCCCTCTCAGACATTTTAACTTCTAGAAAACGACATCCCCTAAGTCGTATTCCCTCTCCTCACCTAGGTGTTGTCCCTATTGGGTTTTCTTGGGGAGGTTTTTAACGAGAAGATGAAGAAGATGTCACTAAGTTCAAGGGATAGTTCATCGCCCCGCTTATCGACGAGCTCTCTAGGCCGAACGATGAAGGGGTTAAATTGGGAAATTCCAATATATGCATAAAACGAGTGTTAGAAAGATAGCAACGCTCTATAATCTTCGACATCGCACTCTCCAATACAGACAAAGTCAAGCAAACTGGGAATCACCTAGGGAACGCAAGAAGTAAAAATTGGGACTCACCCAGGAACGCACAAGTTAAGCAAAACTGGGACTCCCCCAGAGGACACCACTAGTCATGAGATGATGACAGAAATTTGAAGGCAAGATTTGGCGGTTACAATTTCAATGTGAGCACTTCCGAACTCGTTGTTATCTTGAGAAGCATGGGAGACAAAGTATGATGGACAAAAGAGATGAGGCCAAATCCAAACAAGCAGAACCCTGATCATTGGTGCGAGTTTCATAATGACCTCGGGCATAAACGACAGACTGTAGGTTTTTACAAAGTGAAGTTGATCATCTATTAAAATAAGAGTATCTCACCGAGTTATTCAGTAAGAAAGGTAAACAAGCTTACATGAAGAATAGATAGGAGCCCCCTAAACCACCTTCTCCCAAAAGAACCATCAACGTTATAAGTAGGGGTGAAGACGTCAATGGCGTATCATACACCGCAGCTAATAAAATTTCCAAAGTTACAATTACTCAAGGGAAACGGGTACGACATGTCTTAGAGGAAGACAATATTACATTTGATGGTGCAGATGCGGATGGCATAGTAACCCCTCCAACGACGCACTGGTAATATCTCTAATTGTACATGATACTAATGTGAAACGATTTTTGATTAATCCAGGAATTTTCGTGAATATTATTTTGCTAAGAGTATTACGTGAGATGTAATATGAGGATAGAATAATACCAAAAGTGCATACTCTATCTGGATTTGACAATTCCAGTGTTGTGACGAAAAGAGTGGTAACACTCACCATATTTGCAGAAGGAGTCGTCAAAGATACAATGTTTCCGGTAGTAGATATAGAGATGACTTACAATTTGATTCTAGGGAGACCATGGGTCCATGAAATGGATGTTGTTCCTTCAACCTTGCATCAAGTCATTAAATTTCCATCACCATGGGGAATCCATCAAATTCGTGGGGATCAACATACATCCAGGAGCATCAACTCCGTAGTAGACACAAATACAAAAAGCAAAGAAATATAGCAATCACGGAAGACATTTGAGGGAACCACAACACAAACCCCAATTAAACAAAGGCGAACAGATGCGAATTCAAGGTCTGATACCGTTCAAGAACTAGAAGAGAATGAAAATATCAAAACAACAATTGAGGAATTGGATCCTATTGTATTATTTGCTCAATGGCCAGATAAGAAAGTCTACGTTGGGGCCAATCTTAGCCAAGGCATGAAAGGTAAGTTAATTAAAAATTTTAAAACTAACGTGGAGTGCTTTGCTTGGTCCCACTCAGACATGACAGGGATACCGCCAGAGGTGATAACTCACAAATTAAATGAAGACCCATCATACCCTTCTGTCAAACAAAAGAAAAGAAAGCAAGGAACCTTCAAGAATCAGGTGATTCAAGAAGTGGTTCGAAAATTGCTACAAAGTGGATCCATTTATGAGGTAAAGTATCCTAACTGGTTAGCTAACAGTGTTGTAGTTTCAAAGAAGTACGGTAAGTGGCAGGTTTGTGTAGATTACACAGATCTTAATAAGGCATGTCCTAAAGATTCTTTTCCACTACCACACATAGATCATTTGATTGATGCAACTGCAGGTTATGAACTATTAAGTTTTTTAGATGCATATTCAGGTTATAATCAGATCAAAATGGATCCGGGAGATAAAGAAAAAACTTCACTTATAACAGACAATGGGACTTACTATTATAAAGTAATGCCTTTTCGTCTCAAAAATGTTGGTGCAACATATCAGAGGCTGGTTACTAAAATATTTCAAGAACATTTGGGAAAAACCATGGAGGTTTATATAGATGACATGCTTGTTAAGAATCAGCATTCAAAAGATCATATATCGCATTTGTCTGACACGTTTAAAATTTTACGAAAATATAATATGAAGTTAAACCCAGAAAATGTGCATTTGGTAAGTTTTTAGGTTTTCTTGTTTCTAACCGTGGTATTGAAGTGAATCCTGCACAGATTAAGGCCATTGAAGAAATCCCTGATATACTTTCGAACAAGAAAGAAGTTCAGAGATTGACATGGAGGATTGCAGCATTGGAAAAATTTATTTCTAAACCATCAGAAAAGTGTTTTAAATTCTTTTCAGCCCTTAAAAAGCAAGATCGGTCTGAATGGACCAAAGAATGTCCAACAAGCACTCAAAAATTTGCAAATGTACTTATCAAATCAACCATTGCTTGCAAAATCAAAGGTAGGGGGAAGATTGCTTATTTACCTTGCTATTTCAGAAGTAGCGCTAAGTGTTGTTCTAGTCAGAGAAGACCAAGGTAAACAATTGCCGATCTATTATGTTAGTAAATCTTTGTTAGATGCGGAGACACGGAATCCTCAATTAGAAAAGCTTGCACTTGCATTGATCATGACATCAAGGAAATTAAGAACTTACTTTCAGTGTCATCCTACTGATATAGTAAATTCTTATCCCTTACGTAATATACTACATAAGCATGAGTTGTCAGGTAGGTTGGCTAAGTGAGCTATAGAATTAAGTGAGTATGAAATCATGTAACAACCTAGAACTGCTATAAAATCTCAAGTGTTAGCTGATTTCGTGGCTAATTTTAGCTAGGGGATGCAATTAGAAGCAAAAAAAGAACTACAGGTGTTCAATGGAGCTAACCTAGAAACTTGGACTTTATTAACTAACGGTTCATCTAACATAAAAGGTGCAGGTTTAGGGATTGTTTTGGTACCACCTACGAGTGAAACCATTTGACAAGCTATCAAATGTCATTCTATAACTAACAATGAGGCAGAGTATGAGGTTGTGATTGCGGGCTTTTAACTGGCACGAGAACTTGGCATATATTAGGTTATAATCAGAAGCGATTCACAACTCGTGGATAGTCAAATGCTGGGGACTTATACATCCAGGGACGCAAGGATGCAAGAGTATTTAGAAAAGGTACGGGAATTGATAAAGCAATTTCAATCCTGGAAAGTTACACAAATACCAAGGGATAAAAATGTTAAAGCGTACGCCTTAGCTAATCTCGCATTTGCTGCTCACGTGGCAAGAAATGCAAACGCCTCAGTTATTCATTTATTTCATTCAGTTCTCGACCCCGACAAGAATGAGGTAAATTTTAATAATTTAACTTGGGATAGGAGGAACGAGATTGTTGTTTTTCTGCAGTATGGTACCGTCTCTGATGATAAGAAAAAAGCTCATGCGCTTCGAAAAAAGACTGCTCGGTACTGCTTAAATCAGGGCAACCTATATCGTAAAATGTTCAATGGTCCCTTAACCAGATGCCTCGGACCTTCTCAAATGAAGTACGTAATGAGGAAAATACATGAGGGGTATTGTGGGAATCACATCGGAGGGTGATAACTGGTAAGAACCCTAATTAGGACAGGGTATTATTGGCCTAAAATGGAAGAAGAAGCAAAATATTTCGTGGCTAAATGCGATAAATGTCAAAGGTACGGTAACGGTATGCATAGACCTGCGGAATTACTACATCGAGTCATCGCACCATGGCCATTTATGAAATGGGGAATGGATATAGTGGGTCCATTACCACAAGCAAAAGGACATGTAAAATTTTTGCTTGTACTCACTGATTATTTTACGAAATGGATAGAGGTAGGAGCATTCAAACAGGTGCGAGAAAAGGAAGTTAAATATTTCATTTGGCGGAATATCATATGCCAATTCGATGTACCAAAGGAGATGGTGTATGATAATGGCCCTCAGTTTATAGGAGCTCAAATCACGGAGTTTTTTCAAAGTTGGCAGATTAAAAGGATTGCGTCTACACCATATCATCTGGTGGGTAATGGTCAAGTAGAATCAACAAATAAAATCATTCTCAATAATTTAAAGAATCATTTAGAAGAGTCAAAAGAAAATTGGCCAGAAGTGCTACCTGGTTTTTATGGGGATATTACACAACAACGAAACAAGTACAAGAGAAATACCATTTTATTGGTTTATGGAGCAGAAGCTTAATTCCTGTTGAGATAGGAGAGCCAAGTACAAGATTTACACTCACAACAAAAGAGTCTAATGACGAAGAAATACGTGTAAATCTCAATTTATTTGAAGGAAGAAGGGAAGCTATGTTGATAAGAATTGTAGCACAGAAGCAGGTAATAGAACGGTACTATAACCAAAAACACGCCTCAGATTCTTCAAAATTGAAGACTTCGTGCTTAAAAAGGTTTTTCAATCTACGAAAATAGCTAACACATGTAAATTAAGTCTAGCATGGGAATGACCCTATAGAATTCTTGGTATTGCAGGTAAAGGAGCATATGATCTAGAAATAATGGATGGCAAGATACTATCTTTACATTGAAATGTTGTTCATTTTAAGAGATATTACTTCTAAGAAATACTCATGGTCAGGTATCTATTATTTGAAATTCTATTTTTGAATTGTTAAAATTTTACTAACGATTTTAGATGATAGGCAAAAAGCTAGACCGTACTAAATGATGAGCCACGACCTGCAAGGCATGTGGAAAACATTAAACTTCCCGGCCTAGGGTTACAAATATTCTGATAGAAATTCAAACAGGTTATGCAATCTTCATCTATAATCGCACCTCCGAGTCCCGTATGTTTTTCATTTTTCAAGGAAAGGACTAAATAAGAGGAATAATAAAGTGCTCAAAGCTTCATACTTCAATAATCAAACACTTGGGAGACTACATAATATACCCAAACATGTGTATAAAGGCAAAGAAGATTGAGAAAAATCAAAGATTAAGCCTGAAAAGTTCACTCATTGAATAAGACAAGTGCAGAAGTCACGAGCTAAGGCCAAAGAAAACATTATTATTGTTAGGGTAAAGGCTATGTACTGAAACGAGTTATAAAGAAAACCCTCGTGTTTATTATTTTTTCTTTTATAAATCTATTACAAGAAAAACAATTATGAGAAAGTCATAGATGTAATCCAAATACATGTAAAGTGTTATTCAAAACTATACAAAATTCAAATAAAAATTTGTCAAAGTTACTTTTAAGAAATGTGTGTATTCCTATTTCTTTTACCTATGTTAACACCATTCTGAAGTTGAGACGTCTTCTTCATTAAGTGTCGAAAAATAAAAGGCTCCTCTTTTATAAAATTCATATTTAATTTAGTTATTCATGAAGATAACGGTAGCATTTTCTAAGAATAAAAATGCAGATTATTCTACAAGTCCTTAGAAATAAAGGGAAGAATAAATTAAATAGAAGCTCGCGATAATAATGAGAAAACTTCTAAAATATTAAAAATCTTAAGACTAAGTAAGAACTTAGTCATAAAACTACAAATTATTTATACAAATTGCCTCATGAAAGGTCTGGGGACTTGCGTTTCCAAAATAAACCCTCAAATGAAACCAAGGATTTGGCCACAATTTTTTAAATAAAGCAAAAATAAAAACAAAGACATTCAAACAGCTAAAACATGTCACTAAGAAGTTGGAGGTACTAAAGCATGTGCATCAGCAACAGCGGGCTCAACTTGGATAGGTGCATCAATAGTTGTTAGTAGAAGTTGACTTGCAGTAACATGCTCGACTGGGCTTGAAAGAGTTGGGATACTCGTATTAACTTTAACATTCACGGAAGCTTCGGCCACGGAGAAGGAAAATCTTGTATTTGCTGAGCTTTCTCAATAGTTTCATTGATCTTGGCTAACCCAGGCTCTAAGTTAAAATTTTCTTGGCCAGCTTCAATTAGGGTATCACAACGTGAATTTAAAAACACCCAACTTACTTTCATAGCATGCTTATCCTCAAGGATCTCGTAATCCCTTTCCCAGTCAGCAATCTCGTTCTTCAATTTCTCATTCTCAGTCAAGGCAGATGTATAGGAGGCTTGAAGAGAGGCATGAGATCTTTCCAAAGCACAGACCTTATCAGAAGAAACTCGGAGGTCTTCTTATGCTTGATTTAGATTTTGCACGAGCTCTCCAGCATAAACCTTTTCTCGTCCAAGAGAACCTTCAATGCCCTAATTTCTTCACTATCCTTGGATAGCTGCTCTGAGAAAGAAGTCTCGAGATGGTTTTTTTTATCTACCTAACTTGAGGTAGCCTTTTTAATCGCCAGCTTCGAAGTCAAAGCGTGTACCTGCTGCTCCAAGGTACTCTTATTATCTTCCAAATATTCCATATCAATTTGCAAGCTTTTGTACTGTTCCTTCCAATTGAATGCATCTTGCTGAGAATCACGTGCAATCTGCTATGAGGAGGTAACTCTTTTCATCATCTATGTGCCGATAATATTGGCCTAAAAAAAGAAGGTCCATAATAATCCCAAAGATAGAGAAAACATAAAGGAAAAAAAAGAAGGTGAATACCTTCAAAGTGGCATGCACAATATCATTCATCCGTCAATGAACTATGGCTTTGAAGCTTAGCTTTTTCGATTGGGCCAATTAAAGGCTCTAGCCATGCATCCGATTGACTAGATTTCCTTAAAAGACTACTCTTAGCAGGAACTTCAATAACTATCCTCATCATAGCAACGCTCCTCCTAGAGGAGCCCACTTTAGTATAATGAATGATTTGAGAAGCAATTGCCAAAGGAGGGGTAGTATAAGAATGAAGACAGTTTGAGAAGGAACACAAATGGCTAAGGCTGACAAGGAAGGAATTACAGACACGGGTGTCGAAAAAGAAGCTAAGGGTGTGGTATCTAAAATGGGCCCTAAACTTCCACTACTAAAGCCGCTAATAAAAAGCTATTCAATGGACTCACGAGTATCTAAGAGAGCATTATCATCATCATAAATTACTATCAAGGCTTCAATAGACTAGTTAAGAGGAACAGAAAGACGGGGAGATGCCTCTGCTTTGTCATCAGAAATGATACGCCTTCGAGCTCATGGCATTGTCACCAGAGATCCCCCATCTTTCTCTTCTTCAGAGTCTTCTTCTTCAACGACTTTTCTCTTTGACAAGGAACCCAAGACTATTTCTTGAGCCCTTCCTAAAGAGATACAGGTTCCTGAAAAGATGTGGTAAGCCACAACCGCCTCGGCAGTAAATCCCTGAATATCAAATCCTGATAAAAAGAGGGATTGAAATTAATAAAAAAAAAACTCTATATGAAAAATGAAATAATATAAAAACTCTTACCATTGGTTTTTACTTTCCAACCAAATCGGTTAGAAAGCGTCTTCCAAAATCTACCATCCAATTGTGGAGTCTTAAGTAAATTGTCTACCTAATCACGAAAATTGGGAACACTTTCCAAAACCCCCATGGTTGCTATAAAAAACCAAAATTAGAAAAGATGACAAACTTGAAGAAAAAAGGCACGAGAAAGTTAAAAAGACTTACGTGCAAAATTCCACTTCTCACGGAAGAGAACATTATCATCACCCACTAAACCAACAGTGGGGGCAACAACAAACCTAATATACCATCCACGACCTTTGTCATCCTCAGGGTTCCCCAAAACTTTATTGCTCGTGGCTACTAGTGTTAAAATACCATTGCGTAAAATCCTAAGGGAATAAAAGTGAATGAAATAAGGAAAAGTAAAGGGAACACCGGCTGTGTTGGTCAAGTACCTCAAACTGGCAACAACCCTCCATATGATTGGGCCAATTTGACCCAAACATACATCAAAGAAACGATAAAACTCAAGAATGACCGGGTGAATAGCTAGTTTAAACCCTAAAGTGAAAGAGTATGTATAAACAAAAGAAAATTCGGTTAAGTAAGAGGTAATTTTTTGATTTGGATTAGGCATAACAATTGGAAAATCATTACTTCAATGGCAGTCTCGATGAACTACACGAATCAAAACTTCTGTAATTTGAGTGGGATAGATATCAGCTGATCTAAACCAGAGACTTGATTCCCAAGAGATTCTCTGTCATGATAAAAGATAGTTTAGTAGGGACTGTCTCCTCTACTGTAGGCTCACGAAGAGTTTCAGAAGGTTCTTTACCTCTTGAAGAAGATCTTTGTGAAAGTGAACCCCTAGTTCTATGAGAAGGTCAAGAACTATATGAAGGGACAGAAGAACCACCGCGAACAGACCCTAAATTGTGAAGTCTACCTCCTCTTCTGCTCCTAATGGGGGCATTAGGGAAGGTATCAACTATGGGAACTCTCCTAGGGTTAGGGTTTGATGAAGACATAGTAAAGAAGGATGATACCAAGAAGAAGCAAACAAAGATTTGGAAAATTGAATATTCGATAAACTTTATGTGGTAAAGACAAAGAAGGAAGTTATTTTTATATTGATAAACAACCGTCAAAGGAAAAAGTGCAATGATGGAAGGAACATAATAATGATAACTGACGCTTCATAAATAGGGAAGCTCTAAACAAAGCCTAAAAAAGTGTTGCAAAACTGCAATACTAATAAGAAGGTGACACGAGTGAAACGCATTAAATGGAAGTGACAATTGAAGCGTCGATTCTATCATAGCAGTAATGATGACAAAAATTCTTGTTTTAATAAAATTCACTTCCCAAATACTCAACTAATGAATAAATGGCAAGTAGGGGGACTATCTGTATTGGGAAAAATTGAGTTTACATATTAAAGAGGTATGAAGATGACGTGTCGAGACACATAGACTGGTCAAAGAATTACAGCCGGCAAGGAGGCACGAGCTGCAATATATACGAGCAGAAAACAAAGGAAGAGGCACGAGCGGTTATTCAAAAAGAGTCAACGCCCGTGCCTGTTCAAGTCATTTAAGCCCAAGAATCAAAGAGAATGAATCTCACAGCACACAAGAGTCCAGATACAATATTTAATAAGCATTAAATACCAAAAAAGTTAGAGAATCTGTATTAAATATAATGATTGTAATGTAGCATTTAATATCTTTAATTGCTCGTAATAGCAAAGGAAAAACGCATATCTCCAAAATAGCTATAAAAGGGAGAGGATTGATCAAATGTTGGTACACAAAACACTATGTGAAAATACTTTGGTTTACTTGTTTCTCTCTTGATTATATTCTTGCTATTCAAATTACTTTCTGTTATATATTTTTTCGATTATCAGTAACCCACGTTTTTCTAAATTGTAGCTTTAATCGAAATTTTATTTTTTGGTTAAACATTAAGAAAATACAGAGAAAATGGATGACTATACAAGAACAGGCAAAGAAGAATATAACTCATTGGATCAATTTCGTGTGGCAAGATTTAACCAGACAAAGAACCTAAAAATCAATTTAATTTGATTTCCATTAGATTAAGTACTTGGAAGTTGTTTTGTGGTTAAATATCACAAACGTTTCCAAATAAATTTGATTTCGTTTAGCCAATATTAAATTCTAGCAACTATTGGGAGCTGTATAGTACAATAAATTATTACTATTATATATGGTTTTTATCAAATATTTTAAGATATTTAAAACTTAAAAAGAGTATGGGAAGGTGATGAAAATATTGAATTGTTAAATATAAACAAAAGAAGATTGAAATAATTACATGTGAAGGCTAGACTTTTGTACTCCATTATTTAGTTGATACTGGAGAATATGATACAGGTAGTTTGAGGTTCGTATATAAAGCTCATCAAACTGCTGGAAGTATGGAATAATTGATGAATCTTCAAACAGATTATATAATATGAACAAATTATAAGGCGCACGACACATCGGATGGGTATGGGATTTGTAGGAGGCAATTCCTGCCAAAATTTCAGAAAAGATGCATATGGTTCGTACGCATCCCAAATTTTCCTAGTATTACTTAAATTTTCTAAAAGACGAGAAAAGATCATGCAGACAGATTATATTTTAATCGATCAAAGTCTAACCTTTTTCTTCTTCGTATATTATGACAAGCCCAACTGAATTGCATCGAACAATAGTTACTCCTTCCGGTTCAAAATAAGAGATTTGTATGTTTTTACAGATTAAAAAATTTATCTTTTAGTATTAACTAGCAATGAAGTGATTATATTAATCTTTACTATCTCACATAAACACTCCTAGCATATATTTTAACATTGTTTACACAAGGACAATGTAGGAAAAAATAATTAATTCACTCTTCAACTCTGAAAAAATCACTTATTTTGGACAAAAAAAAAGATCAAAATATCACTTATTTTGAACCCGAGGAAGTAAAAGATATAAGAAGGAATGGAAGAGGAGAAAATAAATGTTTGATACGAGGAAAATGTTGAAGACTGGACAGATCGATGTAATAAACTTGGAAAAAGAGATTCTCTTATGCAATTCTCGATGACTGCATTTTCTGGCATTGCGTTGCAGGAGTGATTCAGAGTTTTAATTTGGCGAAATATGTAAACAATCCATTGAAATTGTTTATAATAGCCAGTTGGACAACTCAAATGAGACTTTTCCAATCAAACACTTCAAGTCTTTAAAAATTGAAATTTATAAACATTCGACATTATCAGGCCACGTCGCGTGTGGTATACCTCCGGAATCACGCGTGTATTGGTGTTAACTAATTGTAACTTAACAGCTTTTTGTGAAATTTTTAAAAAATCCTTAATGAACTCCCTAATTTAAATACTCAAACTCAACCTTAAATTAGTATACCCATCCGCATATCTTCTTCCTCTTTAGCAAAGCTGTGATTTTTTTTTCTCTCTCTCTACTTCTTCTTCCCTGGCAGCATCCTTCACGGATTTTAGTTCATCATCAATCTAACTGTCATCTTCACCTGGAATGTCTTCAAGGTCATCTTCAACAAAGTCTGCATCTTTATCTTTAAGATTTGTCTGCTTAAACTGGTTGTCATATTCTGCAGCTGCACTCTCTTCAACATTTATATCCTCTTCTAATTATAGACTTAGGTTGTTCTGCATTTACATCACTGCCCTCGATAGCATTTACTTCAATATTCTCATCAGACTTTTGCTACATTGCCCTCATCAGCATTTACTATATTGCCCTCCTCACAATTTACTCCAATGCCCTCATCAGTATTACCTCAATTACCCTCATCAACTGTTACTCTCAGTGTTAGAGTCTATCGGGCGAGTTAGGAGTGAATTGGATTGAAAATGAGGCATATAGCCTTTTTGAAGGAAACTTGAATAAGGAAAGTCAACCCGGAGTTGACAATTTAGCTAGAGGGCTCGGAATCGGATTCTGATGATTCGGTTAGTTCCGGGAGGTGATTTATGACTTAGGGGAGCGATCGGAATTGAATTTGAAGGTCCGGTGTAGAAATAGGCTTGAATTGGCTAAGGTTGAATTTTGGCGAAATCCGAAGGGTAGGTGAGATTTTGATCCGGGGTCGGAATGGAATTACGACAATTTCTGTAGCTTCGTTATGCAATTTTGGATATGTCCGCAAAATTTCAGGTCATTCGGATGTCGTTTGATCGGGTTTTTGATCGAATGTGTAATTCGGAATGTTTTAAGGAATTTAGGCTTGAATTCGATGTGAATTATGGGTTTTGATGTTGTTAGACGTGTTTTGAGGATTGGAGCAAGTTCGAATAAGGTATTAGGATGTGTTGGTGTGTTTGTATGATGTCCCGGGGGCCTCGGGGTGTTTTCGGATGGCTAAACGGGAGAAAATGTGGAAAAATTGCAGAGAAGTGTTCTGGTTCTGTTGTTTTCGCTCCTGCGGAAATTGGGGCGCAGGAGCGAGTCCGCAGAAGCGGACAAGGAGGCGCAGGAGCGATTGTCTTCGCAGAAGCGGAAAAATGTCCGCTGAGGTGGCGTCGCTGGAGCGAAGAGTAGACCGCAGAAGCGGTCAAGAGGCGAAATAGAGAGTCCGCAGAAACAGGTGATTGATCGCATAGGCGAGTCCGCAGGAGCGGACTCTTGGTCGCAAAAGCGGAACATTCTGCAGGAGCGGAAGACTTTCCGCAGAAGCGGACCCGCAAGAGCGGTCCGTGTATCGCAGAAGCGAAAATCACAGTGAGTTAAGTGTATCAGAAGTTAGAAAATTTCAGAAACAGAAAATGGTCCGTAGAAGCGAAAATCGCAGTGAATTAATTGTATCAGAAGTTAGAAAATTTCAGAAACATTTCACACATTTGGGTCTCGGCTTTAGAGGCGATTTGGGCGATTTTGAAGAGAAACTCAAGGGAAATCGTCAGGTAATCAACTATGGACTTAAACTATGATTAGTATTGATAATATTATGCAATTATATCATGAAAATGGAGGAATTTGGGGTAATTTATGGAGGATTTAGCCCTAGGCTTGAACTTTAGAAAAATTAAGGTTTTGAATGGGCAAATGGAGTCCGAATTTGGTAAATCTTATATGCTTAGACTCGTATTGAGACGGGGGTTCCGAATATGTGACTTTTGTAATTTTTCGAGAAGCGTACCGAAAGTCGGGTTTTGACAACTTTGGGAATTTTGATGTAAATTGAGTTGTATTGATTGGGTGTCGTCCCATTGGCCTAATTTGTTGTGTTTCTACTGTATTTGATCAGATTCTACGCGTGTGGAGCTTGATTCTCGTGGCAAGGGCATTGCGGAGTAGTCGTCGCGCCGTATTGAGGTGAGTAATAGATGTGGGTGATGACTAGCGGGTTCGAAACCCCGGTATACCACTTTGTGACGCTGTATAGCGGCGAGACACGTACTCTCTTGTGAGTGCGGGGTCGATTGTGATTGGGGACTATGGCTTAGTCCGACTTGTTGGCACTGTGTTATGATATTGGCTATTCTCGAGCCGTCGAACCTCCTTCTCGGATGGTTGCATACTATATTGTGATATTGGCTACTCTTGAGCCGTTGATCCTCCTTCTTGGACGGTTGAGTATACTTGTGGGCCGTGAGCCAGTTATTGGATCCCGCGAGGATCGTTATCATTGTCTTATCATATTGACATGTTAGTTACTACCAGTCCGTAGCTATTTCCGTTATCATGCTATTTCCAATCTCTGGAACTTGGTATTACTGTTTTCCAACTGAAAAATGATAAAAAGGTTTTCAAAACTACTTTTGAGCCTGCGAGGCTGTATTTGCATATTAGCCGACTGGTAGTGGATCGGGCTGCGCGCCGCAGCAGTATATATGTTGGAACAGACTGCACGCCGCAGTGATATTGTGCTTGGGTTGTAGGAGCCCCTCCGGAGTCTGAACCCCCGCAGTGAGCACGGGTACCCAAATTGGATCGGGCTACGCGCCGTAGCGGGTTATATCATGCATTGCATTGCATTTAGCTACATCTCGTAGTTGTTATACTGTTTTGCTCGTACTTGTTGGTACAGGTACAGTTGATATTGGTTCTGTTACAGGGTATTTGATTACAACTTTACATACTGCTTTATTGTGGATTTCTTGTCTACGCTGTCTTACCCCTGTTTATTACCACTGAGTCTGGCAGTACTCATTTTACTCCCTGCACCTTGTGTGCAGATCCAGGTACCTCTCAGCGGTGATCCAGTAGCTGTGCGAGGCGACATTTGTGGATATTCGAGGTAGCTGCAGAGTCCGCAGGACCCGATATTCCTTCCTACCGTCTTTTGATTTTGTATTGACATTTCTTTCCGCACTTGGTATTCTTGTAAACCTTTATACACTTATGTTCAGTAGAGGCTCATGACTCTTGATCCTTCGGTCTATGGGAGTTGGTATATTTTGGGACTTGGTTCCCCATTTTCGTTATATGTATTGATGTTGCTTCGTGATTTAATATGCTTAAATGGGCTAAAGAGAGCTTCTAGCTCTGTTGTTGATATTGATTGGTCAGGCTGGCTTAGCAATATGCTGGGCGCCATCACGACCGGATTTGGGGTCGTGAGAAGTTGGTATCAGAGCCTAGGTTTACTAGGCCTCATGAGTCTTGAGCCGGTTAGTAGAGTCTTGTGGATCGGTACGGGGACGCCTGTACTTATCCTCGGGAGGCTGCGAACCTTTAGGAAACACTTCAATTTTCTTGAACTCTGTCGTGCGATCTTGTTGTCCTGAGAACTGAACTTCTATATTCTATTCTCTCGCAGATGGCGAGAACGCGAGCATCAGGACGAGGTGGACGACCTCTATTGCCACCTGTTAGAGGCCGTGGGCGCGGTCGTGCTAGAGGTAGAGGTAGGGCGGTGAGGCAGTGCCAGCTGACCCGCCTGTTGTACCAGTTCAGGAGCAGCCCCCAGTGGTTGATGCTCCAGCAGCCCCAGTTCAGGGCCAGACTGTATCTATTGCTATTCCTGGTCTTCAAGAGACTCTTGCTCAGATATTATCGGTGTGTTCCGGTTTGGCTCGGGTAGTTTCAGCTACCGCTACTGCAGCGACATCTGAGACAGGGGGTGGTCAGCAGACCCCTGCAGCTCGCACACCTGAGCAGGTTGTTCAGGAACTTCAGACGCCAGAGGCGGTCCCCGCTCAGGTGGTTGCACCGATTATTCCTCCATCTGCCCCAGCTCCAGCTCCAGAGCATATGGTTTAGGTTATGCCCGATGACGAGCAGCGTCATCTTGAGAAATTTGGTAGACTTCAGCCACCCCATTTCAGTGGCGTTGAGGGCGAGGATGCCCAGGGTTTCTTGGACAAGTGTCAGAGGATGTTGCGGACGGCTGGTATTCTTGAGTCCAGCGGAGTTTCATTTACTACCTTTCAGTTCACTGGTCCCGCATTTGATTGGTGGGAAGAGTTTGAGAGGCATAGGCCTGCAGGAGCAGCACCTGTCACATGGCAGCAGTTCTATACTCTCTTTCTAGAGAAATATGTACTTCAGTCTTGTCGCGAGGAGCTACGTCGCCGGTTCGAGTGGTTGGTTCGGGGCGACATGTCTGTGACCCAGTATGAGCTCAGATTCACACAGTTGGCTAGGCATGCCACATAGATGATCCCTACTGATAGGGAGAGGATGAGGAGGTTCATTGATGGCCTCAACTATTCTATCCGCATCCTTATGACCAGAGAGAGAGTTTTGTCATCATAATTTGAGCAGGTTGTTGATATGGCACGCTCCATTGAGGCGGATCGTCGCCGAGAGAGGGAGGAGCGGGAGGCCAAGAGGCCTCGTGGTTCTGGTAGTTTGAGTGGTGCTCCGTCTAGAGGGCATTTCCAGCAGGGCAAAGGTCGCTCATCTAGACCTTCTCATTCAGGCCGCCCAGAGCAGAGAGGAGGTTCTTATGGCTGTGGTCGATAGGGATTTTAGCAGGGTCAGTCTTCACTTATCGCCCTCCCAGCCTAGAGTGCAACACCTACTTCTTCAGCCTAGGGTTCTTCTGCGGCGAGGGGTTCCCTTCAGGCCCCTTCTTCAGCACTAGGTGCTTGTTATGAGTGTGGTGAGTTTGCCCATATGAGGAGGCAGTGCCATCGACTCCGTAGGGACAGGGATCAACCCTCATCTTCAGCACCATCTCAGGCTAGTAGAGGTGAAGTTCAGTCTTCTCGTGGTCGGCCCAGAGGCGAGGAGAGATCCGGTGGAGGCCAAGCACGGTTCTATGCACTCCCTGATAGGCGTGATGGAGTTGCCTCCTATGCAGTGATTACAGGTATCATTTCTGTCTGTCATAGAGATGCCTCTGTTCTATTTGATCCAGGGTCCACATATTCTTATGTGTCCTCTTATTTTGCACATCATTTGGGTGCGACTCGTGGTAGTCTTGATTTACCTGTTCATGTATCCACCCCCGTGGGTGATACGATTGTTGTGGATCATGTCTATAGATCCTGTGTTATATCTATTGGGGGTCTGGAGACCCAGGCAGATCTGTTATTATTGGGGATGGTGGACTTTGATGTTATATTGGGTATGGACTGGTTGTCTCCGTACCATGCTATATTGGACTGTCATGCTAAGACAGTTACGTTGGCCATTCCTGGTATTTCTCAGATTGAGTGGCGGGGTTCGACTGATTTCGTCCCTAGCCGTGTTATTTCATTCTTAAAAGCTCGGAAGATGGTTGAAAAAGGGTGTTTATCGTACTTAGCTTTTGTGAGAGATGTGGGAGGTGAGTCTCCTAGCATTGATTCTGTACCTGTTGTGAGGGATTTTCCAGATGTATTCCCCTCAGACCTGCCGGGCATGCCGCCGGACGGGGATATTGATTTTGGCATTGACTTGGTGCCGGGCACTCAGCCCATATCCATTCCTCTTTATCGGATGGCACCAGCTGAGTTGAAAGAACTGAAAGAGCAGCTTCAGGAGCTTCTGGATAAGGGTTTCATCCGCCCTAGTGTGTCCCCATGGGGTGCGCCGGTATTATTTGTTAAAAAGAAAGATGGTTCCATGCAAATGTGTATTGATTATAGGCAATTAAACAAAGTGACAGTGAAGAACAATTACCCTCTACCGCACCTAGATGATTTGTTTGATCAGTTACAGGGTGCGAGGGTGTTTTCTAATATTGATCTTCGTTCAGGCTATCATCAGCTGAAGATCAGGGACTCGGATGTTACGAAGACTGCATTCAGGAACCGATATGGTCACTATGAGTTTCTTGTGATGTCTTTTGGGCTGACCAACGCCCCAGCAGCATTTATGCATATGATGAACAGTGTGTTCAGGCCCTATTTGGATTCATTTGTGATTGTGTTCATTGATGACATTCTAGTCTACTCCCGTAGTCAGGAGGAGCATGCTCAGCATTTGAGTATTGTGTTGCAGAGATTGAGGGAGGAGAAGCTATATGCTAAATTCTCTAAGTGCGAGTTTTGGCTCGAGTCCGTAGCATTTCTGGGACATGTGGTGTCTCGTGATGGTATTCAGGTTGATCCGAAGAAGATAGAGGCGGTGCAGAGTTGGCCTAGACCGTCCTCA
The DNA here is from genome assembly GCA_032618575.1 of Nicotiana noctiflora. Lineage (NCBI taxonomy): Eukaryota > Viridiplantae > Streptophyta > Magnoliopsida > Solanales > Solanaceae > Nicotiana > Nicotiana noctiflora. The sequence goes on from JASVEL010001109.1 coordinate 158,936, forward strand.
GCTACAGAGATCGGGAGCTTTCTTGGCTTGGCGGGATATTATCGCCGGTTTGTTCAGGGATTTTCATCCATTGCTTCTTCATTGACTAAATTGACTCGGAAGGGTGCACCATTCGTGTGGTCGGATGAGTGCGAGGAGAGCTTTCAGAAGCTCAAGACAGCTTTTACCACAGCTCCAGTGTTAGTATTGCCATCAACTTCGGGTTCATATATCGTTTATTGTGATGCCTCGAGAGTGGGGATAGGTTGTGTGTTGATGCAGGAAGGTAAGGTGATTGCTTATGCTTCTCGGCAGTTGAAGCCACATGAGAAAAACTATCCTGTTCATGATTTGGAGCTAGCCGCCATTGTTCATGCCTTGAAGATTTGGAGGCACTATTTGTATGGTGTGTCTTGTGAGGTGTATACCGACCATCGTAGTCTCCAGCACTTGTTCAAATAGAAAGACCTTAATTTGAGACAGCGGAGATGGCTCGAGTTGCTTAAGGATTATGACATCACTATTTTATATCATCCGGGGAAGGCCAATGTGGTGGCCGATGCTTTGAGCCGGAAGGCGGTCAGTATGGGGAGCTTGGCATATATTCCAGCTGAGGAGAGGCCATTTGCTCATGATGTTCAGGTGCTAGCCAATCGGCTAGTGAGGTTAGATATTTCGGAGCCCGGTCGGGTATTGGCTTGTGTTGTATCTCGGTCATCTCTATATGATCGTATTCGTGAGCGCCAGTATGATGATCCACATTTGGCTGTCCTTAGGGACAGAGTTCAGCATGATGATGCTAGAGATGTCACCATTGATAGTGATGGCATGTTGAGGATGCAGGGCCGGATATGTGTGCCCAATGTTGATGGCCTTCGTGAGTTGATTCTGGAGGAGGCCCATAGCTCGCGGTATTCTATCCATCCAGGAGCCGCGAAGATGTATGAAGATTTGAAACAGCACTATTGGTGGAGAAAGATGAAGATGGACATTCTTAGACATGTAGCACGGTGCCTCAACTGTCAGCAGGTCAAATATGAGCATCAGAGGCCCGGTGGCATGTTTCAGCAAATTGATATTCACGAGTGGAAATGGGAGAGGATCACTATGGACTTTATTAGTGGACTCCCTCGGACAACGAGGAAGTTTGATTCAGTTTGGGTGATTGTGGATAGGCTGACCAAGTCAGCACACTTCATTCCTGTGTGTACTACATACTCCTCGGAGCGGTTAGCAGAGATATTCACTTGTGAGATTGTGAGATTGCATGGAGTCCCAGTGTCTATCATATCCGACAGGGGTACTCAGTTCACTTCTCAGTTTTGGAGAGCATTTCGGCGAGAGATGGGTACGCGGGTTGAGTTGAGTACAACATTTCACCCCCAGACAGATGGACAGTCTGAGCGCACTATTCAGATCTTGGAAGATATGTTGCGAGCTTGTGTGATTGATTTTGGTGGTTCGTGGGATGAGTTCCTACCACTTGTCGAGTTTGCCTACAACAATAGTTATCAGTCGAGTATTCAGATGGCCCCGTATAAGGCATTGTATGGCAGGCGGTGTAGATCCCCCGTGGGATGGTTTGAGCCTGGTGAGGTTAGATTGATAGGGACTGAGTTAGTTCAGAATGCTCTGGATAGAGCGAAGTTGATCCAGGAGAGGCTTCGCACAGCACAGTCTCGCCAGAAAAGTTATGTAGATCGTAGAGTTCGAGAGTTGTCTTTCATGGTTGGTGACGGAGTATTGTTGAAGGTTTCACCCATGAAGGGTGTCATGAGGTTCGGGAAGAAGGGGAAGTTGAGTCCCAGGTACTTTGGTCCTTTTGAGATACTCAAGAGAGTTGGAGAGGTGGCATATGAGTTAGCCTTGCCGCCCAGCTTATCTAGCGTTCATCCGGTATTCCATGTGTCTATGCTTCGGAAGTACATTGGAGATCCGTCTCATGTATTAGACTTCAGTACCATTCGGCTTGATGGTGATCTATCCTATGATGTGGAGCCTATTGCCATTTTGGGACGTCAGGTGAGAAAATTGAGGTCTAAGGAGATTGCATCAGTTAAGGTTCGGTGGAGAGGTCGACCCGTGGAGGAGGCCACTTGGGAGATCGAGCGGGAGATGCGGAGCAGATATCCTCACTTGTTTGAGACTTCAGGTATGTTTCTTGGCCCGCTCGAGGACGAGCGTTTGCTTAAGAGGGGGAGAATGTGACGACCCGGCCCGTCGTCACGGGAATTTCCACCCCGTTATGTTGTAATTACATGTTTTATGATTTTATATCAGCGTTAGAGTCTATCGGACGAGTTAGGAGTGAATTGGATTGAAAATGAGGCATATAGCCTTTTTGAAGGAAACTTGAATAAGGAAGTCAACCCGGAGTTGACTATTTGGTTAGAGGTCTCGGAATCAAATTCTAATGATTCGGTTAGTTCCGGGAGGTGATTTGAGACTTAGGGGAGCAATCGGAATTGAATTTGGAGGCCCGATGTAGAAATAGGCTTGAATTGGCTAAGGTTGAATTTTGGCGAAATCCGATCGGTAGGTGAGATTTTGATCCGAAGGTTGGAATGGAATTCCGACAATTCCTGTAGCTTCGTTATGTGATTTTGGATATGTCCGCAAAATTTCAGGTCATTCGGACGTCGTTTGATCGGGTTTTTGATCGAATGTGTAATTCGGAATGTTTTAAGGAATTTAGGCTTGAATTCGATGTGAATTATGGGTTTTGATGTTGTTAGACGTGTTTTGAGGATTGGAGCAAGTTCGAATAAGGTATTAGGATGTGTTGGTGTGTTTGGATGAGGTCCCGGGGGCCTCGGGGTGTTTTCGGATGGCTAAACGGGAGAAAATGTGGAAAATTGCAGGGAAGTGTTCTGGTTCTGTTGTTTTCGCTCCTGCGGATGGCTAAACGAGAGAAAATGTGGAAAATTGCAGGGAAGTGTTCTGGTTCTGTTGTTTTCGCTCCTGCGGAAATGGGGGGCGCAGGAGCGAGTCCGTAGAAGCGGACGAGGGGGCGCAGGAGCACTTGTCTTCACAGAAGCGGAAAACTGTCCGCTGAGGCGGAGTCGCAGGAGCGGACTCCTGTCCGCAGAAGCGGGAAAGACCGCAGGGGCGGAGGGGATTCCGCAGGAGCGGACCCGCAGGGGCGGTCCTTGGATCGTAGGTGCGGAAATGGCCAAATAGGCCTGGGTTCGTAGAAGCGACCAATTGGTCGCAGAAGCGGTTCCGCAGGGGCGGAAAATGGTCCGCAGAAGCGAAAATCGCAGTGAGTTAAGTGTATCAGAAGTTAGAAAATTTCAGAAACATTTCACACATTTGGGTCTCGGCTTTAGAGGCGATTTGGGCGATTTTGAAGAGAAACTCAAGGGAAATCATGAGGTAATCAACTATGGACTTAAACTATGATTAGTATTGATAATATTATGCAATTATATCATGAAAATGGAGGAATTTGGGGTAATTTATGGAGGATTTAGCCCTAGGCTTGAACTTTAGAAAAATTAAGGTTTTGAATGGGCAAATGGAGTCCGAATTTGGTAAATCTTATATGCTTAGACTCGTATTGAGACGGGGGTTCCGAATATGTGACTTTTGTAATTTTTCGAGAAGCGTACCGAAAGTCGGGTTTTGACAACTTTGGGAATTTTGATGTAAATTGAGCTATATTGATTGGGTGTCATCCCATTGGCCTAATTTGTTGTGTTTCTACTGTATTTGATCAGATTCTACGCGTGCGGAGCTTGATTCTCGTGGCAAGGGCATTGCGGAGTAGTCGTCGCGCTATATTGAGGTGAGTAATAGATGTGGGTGATGACCAGCGGGTTCGAAACCCCGGTATACCACTTTGTGACGCTGTATAGCGGCGAGACACGTACTCTCGTGTGAGTGCGGGGTCGATTGTGATTGGGGACTATGGCTTAGTCCGACTTGTTGATATTGTGTTATGATATTAGGCTATTCTTGAGCCGTCGAACCTCCTTCTCGGATGGTTGCATACTATATTGTGATATTGGCTACTCTTGAGCCGTTGAACCTCCTTCTTGGACGGTTGAGTATACTTGTGGGCCGTGAGCCAGTTATTGGATCCCGCGAGGATCGTTATCATTGTCTTATCATATTGATATGTTAGTTACTACCAGTCCGTAGCTATTTCTGTTATCATGCTATTTCCAATCTCTGGAACTTGATATTACTGTTTTCAACTGAAAATGATAAAAAGGTTTTCAAAACTACTCTTGAGCCTGCGAGGCTGTATTTGCATATTAGCTGACTAGTAGTAGATCGGGCTGCACGCCGCAGCGGTATATATGTTGGATCGGACTGCACGCCGCGGTGATATTGTGCTTGGGCTGTAGGAGCCCTTCCGGAGTCTGAACCCCCACAGTGAGCACGGGTACCCAAATTGGATCGGGCTACACGCGCCGTAGCGGTCATATCATGCATTGCATTGCATTTAGCTACATCTGCTAGCTGTTATACTGTTTTGCTGGTACTCGTTGGTACAGGTACGGATGATAATGATCTTGTGATAGGGTATTTGATTACAGCTTTACATAGTGCTTTATTGCGGATTTCTTATCTGCGCTGACTTACCCTTGTTTATTACCACTGAGTCTGGCAGTACTCGTTTTACTCCCTGCACCTTGTGTGCAGATCCAGGTACCTCTCAGCAGTGATCCAGTAGCTGTGCGAGGCGATGTTTGTGGATATTCGAGGTAGCTGCAGAGCCCGCAGGACCCGATATTCCTTCCTACTGTCTTTTGATTTTGTATTGACATTTCTTTCCGCACTTGGTATTCTTGTAAACCTTTATATACTTATGTTCAGTAGAGGCTCATGACTCTTGACCCTTCGGTCTATGGGAGATAGTATATTTTGGGACTTGGTTTCCCCGCTGTTGGTATAAGTATTACTATTGTTTCATATTTTGAAATGCTTAAATGGGTTACAGAGAGCTTCTAGCTCCATTGTTAATACTGCCCTCGACAGTATTTACTTCAATATCCTCATCACCATTTACTACATTGCCCTCCTCACAATTTACTCCAATGCCCTCATTAGTATTACCTCCATTACCCTCATCAGCTGTTACCCCATTGCCCTCATAATAATTTACACCAATACCCTCATCAACATTTACACCAATGCCCTCACCACCCCTAATTTCTGCTGCCTGGTCACTATCACAAACTTGTGATGAAGGTAAATATCCCACAACTACATCCTGCTCCACAACCTCTAAATTGTCTATTGCATGACTCACATAGACATCAAACTGATCCCCATCCTTCAGGTCTTTAATCAAATTTAGTAGTTGATAGTCATTTTCAATTGGAAAGAACTTCTCAGTTTTCGGACATAGAACAAAGAGCCCACCAACAGAGTTGTAGCACATTTCAGGGGTCTCTTTTATGTAGGACACAAGCTCGGGTAAAGAGAAATAGTCTTTGTGGACAAAATGCCCTATTATTGCACCCTCCCCCATATACGTGTCATCAATAAAGTATATCCCATGATGAAAAATAACAACAATATATTCGTCCATGTGACTCTGTATAGAAAATGACAAAAGAAACCCAGTAAATATTCCCTGACATTTTCTGATTTTCAAAACAAAAAAAAACTCTAATCTAATAGCACCATAGCAGAACAAGTTGTGATAAAATAGAAAAAAAGGCGAAACATACATACCTTTATGCAATAATCGAAGCAACTTTACAGCAACATCCCCTTTTCATACAAAATTGGTCCACTCCCAAAATCCTAAAATGTCCTTCCTTCAGGTCATCAATCTTCAACAAAGCTAAAACTCGAACAGTTTAAGAACTAATCATACAGTCGTAAGTGAAAGACAACTTTAATTTTGCAACAATAATGGCGATTGAACAAAGCTTAATAGAAGAGATGAAGACGCCGAAATACAGTGATAGAGAGAGAAAGGGAATAGACGGAAGAAACAATGAGGATTTAACGTTATGTTATGTTTAATGTTTTATGTTTCTAACAATATTTGTTATTATTTGCCACGTGCTAGCTTTTAATTCGTTCTTATAAAATAAATCGGAGGTGTAACACATGCGACGGGGCTGGTGAAGTCGGGTGTTTATAAAGTTAAGTTTTTAAAGACGTGAAGTGTTTAGTTGGAAAAGGTTTCAGTTGAAGTGTCCAACTGACCGTTGTGGACAACTTTAAGGGGTTATTTATGTATTTTGCCTTTTAATTTTAAGCAATATTTTAAAAAGTGAGGGGCGAGGCGAGGCGAGGCGATATAGCTCTGATGAGGCGAGGCGTAACCCCTGATACATGGTGCGAAAGTTAATTGATCTTTGGATTTTACTATTTTCAAGAATTTTAAGATAGTATAAAATAAAAATAATTATAAAAATTAAATTAAAATCACAAAATTATAATAAATAAACTATTTAAATATTTATAAATTATAATTCAACTATGAATAATAAGAAAGTATGATGAATATCATAATAAGCAAATTAGGTGTAACATTGTTACAAGTCAAATATCAAAAGTGATAGTACTTCAATACGAAATCTTATATCTATCTCTTAATGAGTAATGAATCTTGAAAGAATTTTGACATTATAATTTGATATTTTTCTTAAAACACTTTTAATTTAATACGTGTTCTATTTGAAAGAGAATTTATACAAAAACATAATTCACAATTTAAATATGATTCTCTAGCATCATTTATTTTTAAATTTCAACAAGTTAATAACGTGACACATAATTCACCATACAATACTATGATGACTAATTTTTTTTTAAATAGCTACTAACTAATACTGAGCTATTAAATGAATAAGTATTGTATCTCGTAAACATGAAAAAATAATATTTAGAAAAAATTATTAAAAAATTATGGACTATTATATAGTAAAGACATATCAAAGTTAATAAATAAATACCTTTTAAATGAAAGATTATTTGAAATTACCTATCATAGCGGTCTTAGTGGATAACATGTAATAATTTTTATTTTAATTATGACATAAAATACTCTCAATTTAATGATTTATGATTAAGAAAAAGTAATTTTGAATAGTCAATGATTTATTAAGAAAATTTGAGTATTTATAAGGTTAGTTACATACAATTGCATAAAATTCTATTAGGTGAGCCTAATACGCTGAGTGTTGGGCGTGCCTGGAGCGTAAGCCCTGTCGGCCGAGACGTAAGTCTCGCAGAACTAAGCACCACGCATAAATTTATTTTACGAGTGCTCCACCCCGGAGTGAGTCCCAATTATACCTTTTAAAACATAGATTTCAGGGGTTCAAATTCGTAACTGCATCATATTCAATCTAAATTATTGAATTTAAAATTTATTATTTGTAAATATTTAACGATTTTCTATTCATAAATATAGAATATGAGCGAAGGTATGAGTTCATCTAAATACGTTCCTATCTATATGGCTTGTCTTAGGTATCCTTGGATCTAAGGACATCGTCGAAGGAACTAACTTTATGCCCCAATCTCAAAGAAGCTATGAATTAAGTACACGTTTACATATACATGGTACAAGGTCAAAAAAGAAAATATTGCATGTTTGTTTGGGCCAAAGAGAAAAAACGTTTTCAGAGACATACTGTTGTTAATTTATGTGGCTGAGTTAAAATTTTAATAGGAAGATTCAGAAAAACAAAATAGAATATGCAAGCTAAAAAAAAGTTTTTAGCCAATTTGCCATTAGATAGAATGCAGAGGAGATTAAAAAAATTATGTTTATGCACATTAGAATATTTTCCTGATGAAACGAATCCTGTGAAGCTAGTATCAAAGTTCATAGAGAAACCATTTTCAGCCATCATTTATGCGAGCCACTCGTAATGTAATAAATTTTTTTATTATTACTCCCGGTCCAAAATAAGTAATTTTTTAATTATTTTCACACAAATTAAGAAATCTATCTTTCAGATTAATTAGCAATAAAATTGATCATATTAACCTTTGTTATCGCTTCACATAAACAATTAATTACTCCAACAATAATGTAAGAAAAAAATAATTAATTTATTCTTGAAATTTAAAAGAATTACTTATTAAAAAAATAAAAAAAAAATTACTTATTTTGAATCGAAAGGAGTAACAAAATATGCTTCTTCCAATAAAGTTCCGTTTCCAATTGTCAAAATCAAGAACAGTGCTCGGGGAATCCGTGCTTGACAATAAAAGTTTTATATTTTACTTTGAAGTTGAATTTCAATTTTTTTTTGAAAAAAATTCTTTTTTCACTTCAAATCACTCACCAAAATTAAAAGACAACTCAAAATTGTATTCATGTCTCAACATAATTCTAATTTTCAAATATCGTTTTTAATTAAAAAAAATTTCTACTTTATTTTTTGGAATTTCACAATTTTTATGTCCAAACGCCCACTAAGTGCTTTTCATTTTCTAAAATACTACTATAAAATATGTTGAAATAAACTCAATATAGTATCAAAATAGTAATACAACTGAAAAGGTAGTAGCAGCAAAAGCATAGAAAATTACTGTACACCCCTCTACAAGATACATGAAATGACTTTACATGGTCATCTAATTAGGAGTAAAGTAAGTGTCACATCATATATTTATAAATACACCCAAAAAACCTGCAACAAATTGCACCCAAAATCAGCTGCCACACATAAATCCTACTGTATTGAAAGTGGCAAAATAGTTAGGCTGCAGCTTCTCAGCCTCCAGGTCTATTCTATCCAACGTTGCCAAATTGTGCATCAGTTCTAATTAACACTGCCCCTTGCAGTTTGTTTGTTTTAATAGTTGGTTGGGAGTTGCTCATTCTTAATTTTATAACCTCTCTATCTTTTCACGTACTTCTTTCGTTCCGATTTATGATTTATGTGATGTACCAACACAACCTTAGAGGAAAAAAAAATAAATGTATTTGTGTGACTATAAAAAATTAAAATTTATGATCTTAAATATTTCATTATATCGTATGGCTACAAATTTGTTTTGTTAATAGTAAAATTGATATATAAAATTGAGTATCACAGAGAAAGCAGAGGTAAATATACGTCTTTTTTTTTTTTTGAAACAATTGAAAATTCTTTACGTAAAATATTACTCATTCTGTTTGATTTTTGTATTAGTCTAAATTTGGGCAGTTTGAGAACTACAAATAAAACATGGTCAAGGATAGGGCCGACCACGACACAATGGCGAGGATGTTTGAGTCAAAAGTTAAACAATACTTTTCGAGCAAATCAATCAATATGGTTGAAGAGGTAAATCGTAATCAAGAATAATAAACTCCAGGATGATCTCCATAATCGATATAAATAATGATATTTAATGTTAGTAAAATCAGAAAGAGAGGAAACAATATTAGGAATATGGGAACTCAAATTCTAGAGAGAGGAGAGAGCAAATGTAATGTTAGAGAGAGGTTGTATTATCCTTCAAAACCCTTCTTTCTTACATAGCTCCACCCATCCCTTTATTTAGGGAAGGGCTTTTGGCTAGAAAATGCTTTAAAGACATAAATTAAGTACATACTATCTAAGACCCAACATGGTTATAAGGTCGTCCCCGCTTTTCCACAAGCCGCTCTTCTTACAGAATTGATGTGCTCACGACCGGTCGTGTTCGCTAAGAGATATAGTGGGTCAAATTCGACCCCATACAGTTAGTCCCTCTACGCGACGGGGTCAAAATGAGAGGCGTCCCCGGGGGGCAAAATCGATACCTACGTTGTGGGAAGGTTTGACCTGCCAACGGGTTACGATGTGATATATACAAAACAGTTATCATGACTGTCTAATCACCAAAATGTAACGCTTCTCCCTGTGCGATATCAGTGCCCACAGATGACATCATTGCGAGTATCCTCGGGGCAAGGTACCAACAAACTTGACACATGGTATTTCGCACTGGTTCAAATTATGATTCTTCGATTCTGACGCTTCCCAACCCTATAAATAGGGGAAGGGTTTAACTTTGTACAGATTTTTGATTATTTGTTGAGACACTCCTTTTCAGTTATAACTCTTGCTTTCCAGTGGGCTTTTGATCTAGAATTTGCCTTTCCCCGATTGCTTTTGTGCGTAACTCTTTCTTCTCCAATGTCATGCCTAAACCCCGCAAGGATAACGAGAGGGTCCCGATGGCCGACCTATCAAACATGTCGCCGACTTCTGTCGGTAGAAGGGCGGAGGAAGAGGAGGACTTGACTCCTCTCACCATAGAGACGCTACTACTACAGAACACCTCAACCCATAATGACTTTAATAAAGATTCTCCCGTTCTAGTTTCGGGGGCCTCCCTGTCACTACAAATCATTTAGAAGACTTGCGGGTGAAATATGGCACACCTGCCCATGTAGAAGCGGTTCCGGCGGAGGAGAATCACGAGGAAGTTCACCAACCTGGATATTGCACTTTTTGTGAATATCCTTTTGCGATTTTTATAATCTTCCTCTTCCTCCCTTGGTAGTGGAATTCTGCCAATTTTATAATATTTGACCGACTCAGCTTACACCGTATACTTTGAAGATACTGTTATTATTGACAAAGTATGCGAAGTTCACCACGTGCGAGGTCACAGTTTACCACCTTTTTCAATTGTTCAGTGCTTGTTATTTAAGGGGGACTATGGCAAACTTGCAGAGCTGTGGCACGAGAGGGTTGATAGTCAAGACCGACAATCGGGTGAGTCGAGGGTTTTGGCGCCGATATTTTTACATTAGGACCGAGATCTGGTTTCCAATCCTGCTGGGTTCCCGAAGAGGTGGAACTCGAAATGTAAGTAGTGTGGTTTGTTCTATTCCTTAATTGTTTGCAACTGTTGCGATTTTGACGCTCGTACCACAGTTATGGCTCATCCTTCCCGATTCGTTGCCAACCTTAGGAGGTGGGTCGCCGACTTATTACCTTATGCGGAGGAGACCCGCACTTGGCCCGCCTTCATAGAGAGTTACGGCCCCAAAGTTCCTTCAGGTAGATTTTCGATTTTTTCACTTGTCTTTGTCAACCCTGTGATCCTACTCACTTATTTTTAATTTGGGTGACAGCTCAAGGCGCTTCGAGGAAGAAAGTGGTCGTTCCGATTTCTGTGCGATCGAACATTATTTTAGACATCCACGATATGTTGGTTGAGTCCATTCGGGAGGACTTGTCTCTTTCCCCCTACAGGGGGTTACCTATACTATCGTGGTTATGTGGGAGTCGGCATCCTTGGCGGTGGCTTTACAGTCCACGGGGTAGACTTCTAATGAGGAGGAGTCGCCAGAAAGGAAACGCCGGCGGCTCGAGAAGGGTAAGGCGGTGGCCACTGAAGAAGAGGAGAGTGAGGTACCGCGACCGGTGCCTAGGCATTTGTTCATAAAACGACGCTATTCATTCTGGGAGGTCGGTTATGCGGAGGGGTACCGCTCCAATCGCTGGTTCTGCACGTCCTACCGAGGGAGGATCGTCGGCCTGTCCCAAGACGGCCACTGACGAGGTGGAGAATCAAACTCCAATATCGCTCAAGAGGATGTTGACGAGTTTGTAGGTGGTCTTACCCATGTGGAGATGAAGACTGATAGCTCTCAACGTTGTATGACGATCCTGGCGGCCTAGAACTTGCTTTCAAATAGCGAGTAGGCCGTTCAGGGCCTGACTCTATTATGTGCCACTCCTGAGAGCGAAGCGCTTAAGAGGGTGGAGGATGCAGAGCTGTCTAGGGGGGTTTCCGCCATGGCCTTGTAGGTATTTTCCTATCCCCTTTTTTCCTTCCTCATTTTGTCAGATTGGCTTGCGGTACTTATGTTTTCTTTTTTCTTTTTCAGACCCTCGTCCTGGAGGTGGAGAGGGGGCACCATGAGCAGAAATGCACCACCCTATTTAAGAGGATTTTAAGAAAATATTGGAAGTACCGCTCCAAGCATCGAGCTGAGGTTGAACGAGGGTAGTCCTAGACAGAATGAGGAGGGGCTGAGCTGGAGAAGGAGGAGAGGGGGCTGGTGAGAACTGTGGCCGATAATAGTGAGTTGGAAGAGCTGCTCAGGGCGAAAGAGGATGAACTTGAGTTAAGTCGTGGGGTGGCAGCGTAGAACACTGACTTGTAGCGGAGGGTGACAGCTCTGATTGTCGAACTTGATATTCGGGTGGTGGAAGTTAACAAGCTTTCTCGGCTTTCCTCATCTTTCCCCTTGCTAGATACGAGTGCACGTCGAAGTGCACATGAAATATGGATTTATGAGGAGGCCAAGCTCAATATTTATAGCGAGCTTCATGCCGTAGGCCGGGCAACTGAGGAAGAGGTTCGAGCGAGGAGGGACGAAGCCCGCGTTGCTCGTCATGCGTATGGTCATTGCTCTGATTCCCCTGATGCGGATGCGGAGGGGCCTGCTTTTGAAGATGTCAACCACCTTGACTCTAGCTCTTAGTTTAATGATGCTTAACCATTTGGGGGAGACGAGCAGTCATCAGTTTGTAATGTCCGGGCCAATGTAAATGTATTTTTGCTGTAATATAATTTTTACCTTTGATGTTGTTCATTTGTTGTACTGCTTAATTTTCATAGAGATTTTCATCGATCGTTACTTGGTCGTGCCGTGGCTCGAACGAGGTCGGGCTGTTGTCGTTGGCTTTAGTCATCAGGGTGTTGCTTCGACTGTCATCGAGGTAGCATCCATCATCGTTTGAACAAGGTCGAACCGATATCAATGGTCTTAGCCGTTTAGGATATTGCTTTGACTTTCTTCGAAGTAGTATCCGTCGTTGTTCGAATGAGGTCGAATCAATGTCGACGGCCTTAGCCGTTTAGGATGTTGCTTCGACTATCGTTGAAGTGGTATCCGTCGATGTTCGAACGAGGTCAAACCAATGTCTATGGCCTAGCCTTTGGGATGTTACTTCGACTATCGTTGAAATAGTATCTGTCGTGGTTCGAACAAGGTCGAACTGATAGATGGCCTTATCCATTGGGGTGTTGCTTCGACTATCGTCGAAGTAGTATCCATCAAAATTTTTATGGGTCCTTACAGCCTTGTCCATTAGGGAGTTACTTAGACTATCATCGAAATGATATCCAGTAGTGGTTTGAACGAGGTCAAGTTAATGTTGATGGCCTTGGCCATTAGGGAGTTGTTTTGACTGTCATCAAAGTGATATCCTATCGTGGCTCGAACAAGGTTGAACTGATATTGATGGCCTTAGCCATTAGAGAATTTGCATTTTATATGATGGAGATTAGATTCCATGTGTACAATGGGGAGTAGAATTTGTTCATACAATGGAGATTGAACTCCGTTTATATAGTGGAGATTGAATTCCGTTAAACTGGTCGATGGCCTTAGCCATTGGGATGTTACTTCGACTGTCGTTAAAGTAGTATCCGTCGTGGTTCGAACGAGGTCGAACTGGTCAATGGCCTTAGCCATTGGGATGTTACTTCGATTATCGTCGAAGTAGTATCCGTCATGGTTCGAACGAGGTCGAACTGGTCGATGGCCTTATCCATTGAGATGTTGTTTCGATTGTCATTAAAGTAGTACCCATCGTGGAGTGTCGATTATTTCTTGTTCGTGTAATGGAGCTCTTGTTCATACAATGGAGAGTAATGGAGAATCATACAATCGTGGTTCGAAAGTGGTGGAACCAATGTCGACTACTTCATTTTTGTATAATGGTGATTTCGTTCAGTCGATGGAGAATTGTTTTCATATAATTGAGAATTTTGTTCATACAATAGAGAATAATAGGTAATCCTATGGTAGTCCATTCACTTTGTTGTCCTGCTGACTGTGTCGGTTGGCCGATATAGTGAACTTACGCTTCTCATTCCACCAGGTATCCTTGTTTCTGCCTTGTTAAAACCCTTCTAAGAAAACCTAATTGGGACAAAACTCGGCTAAGGGAAAAAGAGTACGACTTGAGAGACGCCTTTTAGAATTGGAAGTATTTGAGATGGGCGATGTTCCAATTGTTTTGGAGTGGTTTCCCCTCCATTGTTTCTAGTTGGAACTCGTTGCTGCTGTGATTTTGTATGGCCCGTCCCAATTAGTTCCTAACTTTCCTTAATTCAGATCTTTTGATGCTAGTGTTTTGGCTTTGAGGACATAGTCGCCGACTCTAAGCGGTCTTATCTTGGATTTCTTGCTGTAATATCTTTCTGGTTGTTGTTTTTGGGTGGCCATTCTTATAAGGGCCATGTCTCTTCATTCTTCAGCTTCGTCCAGGTCTTGTAACCTACTGGCGTCATTGACGGATCCACTAGTGTGTGAGTATCTCAGAGTAGGTTCTCCGATCTCAACGGGTATAACAGCATCGGTTCCATAGACCAGTGAATAAGGTGTCTCCCCCGTGTTGGATTTGGGTGTAGTCCGGTATGCCCGTAATACCTCGGGTAATAACTCGGGCCATAGCCCTTTGGCTTCTTCGAGCTTCTTTTTAATATGTTCAATATTATTTTGTTGGACGACTCGGCTTGGCCATTAGCGGCTGGATGATACAGAGTGGAGAGTATTCACTTGATGTGCCATTTCTCAAAGAATTTGGTTGTTTTTCTACCGATGAACTGGGCCCATTGTCACAACTGATTTCTTTGGGGATGCCGAAATAGCATATGATGTTTTTCCATATAAAGGAGATGACTTCTTGCTCATGTATCTGTGCGTACGCACTTGCTTCCACCCACTTGAAAAAATAGTGAGTCAAAACTAAAAGAAAGCATACCTTTCCTCGTCTAGCTGGTGGATGTCCGATTATGTCCATTCCACATTTTATGAATGGCCATGGCCAAGTGACAGTGTGGAGGAGTTCTCCTGCCTGGAGTATCATGGGGGCAAACTTTAGGCAGTGTTCGCATTTTCGGACGTGGTCCGCTGCCTCTTTCTTCATGGTGGACCAGTAGTAGATGGCGCATATGAGGCATCGGACAAGGGCATGATTCCCCGTATGGGCATCACAATGGCCCTCATGCACTTCCTCCAAAACATGCCTAGTCTGGTATGGCCCAAGACATTTAGCCGAACGTTTTCTTATAGAGATCGTGGTTTATTAGGCTGTAGCGGGCTGCTTACACCCGGAGTTTCTTGGCTTCTTTTTTATCGTGTGGGAGTGTCCCGTACTACAGGTAGGATACGAACTGGTTGAGCCAGTCCCAATTCAAGTTTAAAGAGAACACCTTGACATGGTCGACGGCTGAATGGATGAGAGTGACCACATTTTCTTTATTGATATTTTTTATGGTTGCTGCTAGTTTGCCTAAGCTATTTGCCTCGACGTTTTGTGCCCTGGGAATTTGCTTGAAGCCGCATTCATCGAACTCTGGTGTCAACTTATGGATTTCAGACTGGTATTTTTGGAGCCTCTATTCCTTGATTTTGTAGGTTCCGGTGACTTGGTTTACTACGAGTTGAGAGTCGCGATGAAGGACAAGCCGACGAGCTCTGTATCTAATGGCTAGATTTATACCTGCAATCAGAGCTTTATATTTGGCCTTGTTGTTAGTATCTCGAGGCATTGTATGGACTAGCGAATTACTTCTCCCGTAGGGACTTTGAGGACGAGTCCCTGTCCTGATCTTGAGGCATTTGCAGCGCCATCGGTGTAGAGGATCCAAAGGTCGGTGTTTGCAGAGGCACGGAGGGCCTCTTGTTCCACCTCTGGCAAGATTCCCGTGCTGAAGTCGGCAAGTACCTACAACTTGATGGCGGTTCTCGGGTAATAGCTTATGTCTTTCTCGCTGAGCTCTATAGCCCATTTGGCGAGCCTAACCGAGAGTTCGGGCTTGTGAAGGATGCCCCTTAGGGGGAAGGTCATTATTACTTTTATGGGGTGGCATTGAAAGTAGGGTCTAAGCTTTCGTGAAGCTACGACTAATGCCAAAGCCAGCTTCTCGAGGTGTGGATACCTTATTTCGGCATCTATCAAGGTTTTGCTGATATAGTAAATAGGGATTGCGTACCTTTATTTTTGCGAACTAGGACGTCACTTATAGTGACTTCCGACACCGCCAGGTAGACGAGTAGGCACTCGCCGAGATCTGCTTTGACGAGCAAAGGCGGCAAAGATAAATATTCCTTCAGTTTCCTTAGTGCTTCGATGCATTCCTCGTTCCATTTCATCCCACGATCTTTCCTCAATACAATAGTGAATTTTTGGCATCTGTCCGAGGATCGTGAGATGAACCTGGACAAAGCGGCTATTCGCCATGTTAGTTTCTGTACCTGCTTCTTGCTATTCAGAATCTTGGGTATCGTGTCTATGGCCTAGATCTGGTCTGAGTTGACTTCAATACCTCGCTGTGATACGAGAAAACCTAGGAATTTTCCCGAAGCCACGCCGAAAGCACATTTTTCTGGGTTCAGCTTAATCCCGTACTGTCTTAGTATCTCGAAGGCTTGCTTTAAATGATCAATATGGTCCTCCTTTTTGCTGACTTTACTAGCATGTCATCGATATAGACCTCCATTGTCTTCCCGAGCTGTTCTTTGAACATCTTGATGACCAACCTTTGGTATGTTTTACCTGCGTTTTTGAGCCCGAAGGGCATCACCTTATAACATTATGTCTC
The DNA here is from genome assembly GCA_032618575.1 of Nicotiana noctiflora. Taxonomy (NCBI): domain Eukaryota; kingdom Viridiplantae; phylum Streptophyta; class Magnoliopsida; order Solanales; family Solanaceae; genus Nicotiana; species Nicotiana noctiflora. The sequence goes on from JASVEL010001109.1 coordinate 175,445, forward strand.
TTGGTGGGTTATGAAAGTAGTTTTCTCTTGTTACTCTTTTTCTATGAAGATTTAGTTGTAAGCCGAGTAGGCATCCAAGAAGCTTAGCAACGCATGTCATGATATTGCGTCGATGAGATGGTCGATGCGCGGTAATGGGAATGAGTCTTTTGGGCACGCCTTGTTTATGTATGTGAAATCTATGCACATATGCCATTTTCCATTTTTCTTTTATACCATGACCACGTTCAGCATCAGACTTATTGAAAGGGATACTATCTTTAAAGTCTTCAAACCATTCGTGAGCGATCGTGCGCTTCAACTTGTGTGTGGTGGTGAACTTCACATGGTTGACTATCAAGTCATTGCCGCCGCCGACTTTCATCTGTATGGTCTGTGTCAGAGACGGCAGTTTCGGCGGTCCTTGAGATTGGTCACGTTCCCTAGTGAAGTTGGCTCTTTCTTTGTCGCTAAGTAGCACCTTCAGGTATCCTTGGTTCAGCATTCTGACTACTTCTTGTCGTAGACCTATGCAATCTTCGGTCATGTGTCCTTTTTCTTGGTAGAATTCACATAGGATGTTTGATTTCCTTGCGCTAGGATCTGATTTCATTTTCTACGGCCAGTGTACCTTCGTGCCCAGCTTCTCCAGTGTGTACACTATTTCTGAAGGTGAGACACAAAATTTATGAGCGAATAATAACGGAGGCATACCTCTTTCATTCTGAAGCATAGCGGTATGTTGTTGCAAGGCATCTGGATCTCTCGGAGGAGGTGGATTAGGGGCTCTGACATAAGGGGTTGATGCTTTTCTTTGTTGAACCGTGGAAGTGGATCCCGTCGCCCGTCGTTACATCGATCTCTCCTACTTTATGTTTGTACTGATGTCAACTACTGGGTTGGGCCATCAAGGTCGTCTTCGTCTGCTCTTACCTCTGCACAGTAGGCATTGTAGATCTCCTCCCATGTTGTGGGGGGATACTTTATGAGTCGGCTAAGTAGTTTCTTGGTTGCTTTCCACCCATCTCTGTTCAACCCGTTTTGGAAGGATGCAACCACCATTACTTCTTATATGTTAGGCAAGCTCATTCTTACCCTGTTGAAATCGTGCCAGGAAGTCCCTGAGCCCCTCACCTGTCGTTTTCCTGAACGCAAAGATGTAGTTAACCTTGCTTCGTCCTTCTTTGCTCCTACATGAGCGGCGGCGAATTTGTCTGCTATCTCTTCGAGCGTCAATATCGATCTAGCCGGTAGTTGTACCATGTTAGCGCTCCTTCGATTAGGGTTTCACCGAACTTCTTTAATACGGATGGCACATGTTCTTTTGTTAGGTCGTTACCTTTCACAGTTGTTATATAATGGACCAGGTGATTTTCCTGGTCTGTGGTCTCGTCATATATTCTTAGGTATGGGGACATCTTGAAGGTTTTAGGGATCGAATGAGGAGCATCTTCTTCATTGTACGGTTGCTCGATGAACCTTCCTACGTCGCTTTTTGGCAGCAGTTTAGGAGCTCCGGGTATCTTGTATACCTTTTCCTGGTGCTCCTTTATTTGATCACAAAGTGCTTTATTCTCTTTCTCCATTTTTTCCATTTTCTTGAGGATGGTTGCGAGTGCATTGTCGTCTTTGTTGATTCAGGTGCGAGCGGTGCTTCCTCGGATAACGTTTGGTCCATCGATGGCAATCGTGATTTCTGTTGTCGATGAATTTTTTGGATTTTCTTGAGGTGGTTTCTCGAGCATGACACTTAGGGTGTTTGTCAGCCATTCCTCCAGCAACTTCTTAACTACTGGGGTATTTCATTTATTGCGGACGTTGAAGCTTTTTTTTCTCGCAAGATCGTAAGATCTTCGAGCGAAGAGGGTGAGAATACCTTCTCTGGGACGCTGCTCGGTATTGTGTTTGCGGCGATTTATCTACCAGCCTCGTTGAGAGGGCCTAAGGTTGGTCGAGACGTCTGCTATCATTTTCAGCCTTGAATCTTTGTCTGCCATTCATTAGCTCTACAGAGTTCGAGGTATGGAGATCGTTGTTCTTGATATCCTAGACGTGAATTATGACTTCGATTACTGAAATCCCCGAAGACGGCGCCAAATTATTTGACTCAAAAGTTGAACAATACTTTTCGAGCAAATCAATCAATATTGTTGAATAGTTAAATCGTAATCGAGAATAATAAACTCCACGATGATCTTTGTAATCAATATAAACAATGATGTTGAATGTTAGTAAAATCGGAAAGAGTGGAAACAATATTAGGAATATGAGAACTGAAATTCTAGAGAGAGGAGAGAGCAAATGTAATGTTAGAGAGAGATTGTATTATCATTCAAAAAAAAACCTACACACAGAGCTCTCCCCTTTATATAGGGAAGGGCTATTAGCTAGAAAATGCTTTAAAGACATAAATTAAGTACATACTATCTAAGAACCAACATGGTCATAAGGTCGTCCCTGCTTTGCCCACAAGCCGCTCTTCTTACGGAATTGATGTGGTCAAGACCGGTCTAAGAGACGTGGTGGGTCAAATTCACAATGACGAGGAGTCATTTTAAGAAGGATTAAAACAAAGGGGGAAGTGAGCAACGGTAGGATAGTTTAGCAATAGATATAAGGAATATTTTATTGGATATTCTCTATGCTATACTTTGTAGGGTTTCTTGGGGATAGTCCTTATACATAGGAAGAGATAAAGAACAAAAGGGAGATTCTCACATTTTGATAAGAGCACGTGTAAAGAGTTGACTACAGGAAATATACAAAAGGCTTGTCTTGTTGACCAATTCTATTGCTCAAACACACGTCGTTCATTCTTTGTTTAAAGATCCAAAGATTCCTTATCCATCTTCATTTATCATTATCCCAGGTTGCTGTCAGGAAGAAGAATCACCCGAACCATCTAACATTTTGGTGATAAATTCCTCCTTATTACATTTATTGTCATTATCTACATTTATTACATGTTCTTATTATAATATTCATTGACAATATCTGATCTTTGTTTCTCATAAACATGATTCCATCTCACGGATCTCTCTATGTTTTTTATCTAGAATTTATTATATCTAACTAGGATTCACCCTCTATTCCCTTATTAATTAGTTTAACAAAAAGCTTAACACTTTTTTATCTTATTCGTGCACATTATATTAATGTATTGGTGTTACCATTGTTTGCTATTTGTTGCCTTATCTTGTTAAATAGAAACCCCTAGAAGGATTGAGAGAAGAAGATTAACGAATTGAGTTGGTCAATGTTACTGACCAAAACTGATATTATTACTGAATGGTCTCTATTTATATTTACAACTGTTAGAGACAAAAATAAAATGTAAAATCTGAAAATATAAGAAAATGTAAACTATAAAAGGGCATTCTACTTTCCCCTCTCCCCCCCCCCTCCCCCCCTCCCGTCCTCAAACTTGAGAGTGAGAAAATACCAAGCTTGCAAAGTAAACCATGATGAACAGGACCATGAAGAGCTTTGGTCATAATGTCTGCTAACTGGTTGGAGTTGGAGATAAAATGCAAAGAAATCAGATCATCCTGTAAACAAGTGTGTACATAATGACAAACAATTTCAATGTGTTGTTTTGTACGCTCATGGAAAACTGGGTTCTTGGCAATATGGAGGGCTGCCTGGTTGTCACAATAAATGGGAACTGGGCTGGAGATGGACAACCCAAGATCACTCAAAAGTCTGAGCAGCCAAGAAATTTCTGCTAAAACTTTGCGAAGAGCTCTGTATTCAGCTTCAGCTGAGGACAAGAAGATAGTGGGCTACTTCTTGCTTTTCCAAAACAATGGGCTACCACCAAGAGTAGTATAATAACCAGTACAAATTTTTGAGAAATGGCACACACAGCCCAATCAGAGTCAGAATAAGGCGTGCGAGACAAATCATATGAGCTGGAGAGAAGCACCCTTTGAGCTGGATCATTAAGTAAATATCTGAAAACATGAAAGATGCCAACATGTGGGGAACTTGAGGTTTTTGAAGAAATTGGCTCAAATTTTGAACGGGGATGGAGATATCAGGCCTAGTATGTTGCAAAAAGTTGAGCTTCCCAATCAATCTCCTATACAAGCGAGGATTAGAAACAGGCTCCCCCATGTCTAACACTAGCCTCATAGAAGGATTTAAAGGGCTCATAACATGAGAGAAATGTTGACAATTAAACTCAAACAAGAGGTCAAAAGTGTACTTGTGTTGGCTCATCACATAACCTTTAGGGATAAAAGAGATTTCCAATCCTAGAAATAGTGAACTAAGCCGAGGTCTTTGATTTTGAATTGGGCATCCAAGAAAGACTTTAAAGAATTCATCTCAATAACATCATTACCAGCTAACAAGGTGTCATCAACATAGACAACCAAGACAATTAGAGAACCATAGGAGACCTTGATGAATAAGGAATAATCATTCATGCTGAAAATGTATCCTCTGGATTGCAAGGCTTCAAACAGTTTTGAAAACCACTGTCTAGAAGTTTTCTAAGGCCATAGAGGGACTTCTTGAGTCTGTAAATGAGGGGACGAGATGAAGAAGGGGCAAATACATCAAGACCAGGGGGAAACTTCATATAAACTTCCTTATGGAGATCACCATGAAGGAAGGCATTGTTCATATCAAGTTGGAACACAGTCTAGTCCCACTTAGCAGCCAAAGTGAGTAAGCATTTGATGGTAGTTAACCTGACAACAGGGGAAAAGGTTTCAGTAAAGTAAATGACCTGATTTTGGGTGTCACCTCTAATGACTAACGTGGCTTTATATCTCTCAATAGAACTATCAGACCTTTGTTTGATTTTTTAAACCCATTTACAAGGAATAGCTTTCTTGTGAGCAGGTAGAGGGACAATATGGTTTACCTCAAAAGCTTAGAATTCCTTTAGCATTGCCTCTTGCCAAGTAGGATGTGAGGCAGCCTGCTGGTAGAACTGGGGCTCATGCATGTGTATGTCAATAGAAAAAATCTTAAAAGAAGAGGGAAGAGGGTGAGAGGAAGAGGCAGAAGAACAAACATAATCTTCGAGATAGGAAGGTTGATGAATTGTTCTGCTTGATTTTATTAATACTGTAAAAATATTTATATAATCTTGTTAGCTAAAATGTAATTGCTAATAAATTTCCATAACTAGTATTAATAGGGCGGTAGCGTGTTAAGTTCGAAGCTCGATGGCTATGGCGGAAAATATATAATAGAAGAAAATCTTAGAAGGGTTGAGAGAAGAAGACGAACGAAATGAGTCGGTCAAAGCTTAATCGACCAAACTAATATTTAAGTCTCTATTTATATTTACAAGTATTAAGAGACAAAAAATAACATGTAAAATTTAAAAATGAAAATACATGAAAATGAAAACTAACATGTAAAAGGGCCTTCTGCTTTCCTTTAGCTGATTGGGCATGAGCTGTATTTGGCTAACTATTTCAAATGCGTAATGAGTTCAATAGTAAAAATATTAGAAAATTATTTACCTGTGTTCTCTATGTTTTAAAGTTTTCTAAAATATCTAGAGTTTTCTTATAAATTGTATATATTGCTTCTTAAAAGACTCTCACTCCATTATTAGTGCCTTCAATTAAGGGATTCAATTATGTCCGAACTGGTCGTGGAGTAGTATCCATCTTTTTTTTTACATCAATATCTCTTAATCTATGCCCAATATCTCCATCTTCTCTCTTTCCACAATTACCGACTTGTTTTCATTGTTAAAAAATATTTTGAAATTTTATGATAACTGTATTATAATTGTATTTGATTTGTATAAGATACATCAATGCATAAAACAAATATGTATCATAGTTGTATCATAATTGTATCTAATTTGTATCTGGTATATTAATATTCTAAATAATACATGATACAACACTAATATATTAATAAAAAAATTATCATACTTGTGATACAAACCGTAAAATTTGTCACGAACGCACAACGGTCCGTAACAATATACAATGAATATACAATTATCATAGATTTATAATACAATTCTTGCAACAATTATGATACATATACAATTATAATACAATTGGGATACGTTTTGAAAAATATTGACACAAATAATCTTCATCTTCTTAAAGTTTCAATTACAACTCTACACTATAATTTAATATAATCGTATTATAATTGTATTAGTGAGTATTATTTTAGTTGTTGATGTATCATATACAAGTTACATATAATAAAGATTTTAGAAAGAAAAAAAACAAGATTCAAAACTTACCCACAACTTGATTCTTGAGCAATATTTTGAATTTATCGTATTGTGTCAATAAAAAATACAAATTTTGGGTGATTAGTAAGAAAAAGAGAAATTTAATTTCAAAAGCTTTGGAAGAGGAAAAGAATATGCAATTTTTTTTTGGGGGGGGGGGGGAGATAACTTTGGGTAAGAAAGAATTCTTATTGTGGGCAAGAATAATTTTTGATAATTGTTAAGAAAGAGAGAAATGTTTTTGTAATCCTTTGGAAAAGGAAAGAATCTTAAATGTATGGGCAATTATTGGAAAAGGAGGTTGGGTGTCATGTAACTCATATGCTAGATTTAAGGGATCTTGATTTTCTTCTTTTTTATGATTTTGTATAGAACTAGTAAATATAGATATACAAAATGTGCCTTGAGTGTCATGTAACTAATAGACTAGATTTAAGGGATTTTGAATTTCTTCTTTTTTGTGTTTTTGTATATAACTAGTAAATATAAATATACGTAGTAATTAATAATTAAGGAACCTAAATAAAAATAATAAATATATTTCTATTATCGTATAGCTAGACAAAAAATCCCGTTATATATTAATTTGATTAAACTATTATATTAGCAATACTAGAAGAAGCTGTCTGTTCGTTGTATATTGAACTTATATATTCTTTGGTTTTATTTGCATCTTTGTTTATATCAGAACGATTGTGTTATAAATCGAAATCTCTTGTAACTTTTTCCTCTAGAAAAAGGTTATAAAACCCTGTGGCTCGTAGCACAAGACACTTTAGAGCTCGGGTTATCTCAAAAGCTCACTTATATTACTTGAATATCACGAAATGTAAAAGGTTTCTTCTCGAATTTAAATTCTTTTTGTACTTTTTCTCTCGGTTACAATTTACAATTGAACAGTTTTTTAATCACACAAAAGTTTTAGACGTTGAATTAAGAGCTTGCTGTTCCAGGTTGTCTGTATTAATTTGTCTTTTTTTCTTTACCATATCTTTCATGAAATAGGATGACATCCATACCTACCAACTAAAAAATGTTAATTCGCCTAAAAGTCAAAGTGACTAAAAACAATTATGTGAACATATACAATTACATAATTTGTTTCAAGTAAAATTAATATATTCTGAAACTACGTAAATGTTCTATTTATATTATGCGTATCGATTGATAGTTACTGGAACTTAAATGAGAAGATTTAAAATGTCAAGGGGTTGTGTATAAGCAAGTGTAAACTTGTATATTTAATTTTTTTCCAGTTGCCATTACCAGTTTCGTGCTAAGTTTGCGAGAAAGAACTTCTTACCAACTTGAAACATAATTATATCAATTAAAAAACTCCGATAATTGTACACCAAAATCAATCTATAAGTTTTCATATTTGACCATAAGAAAAAAGAGAACAAAATTGCTCAGCCAACCATAAAACAAAAGATCGGAGGAGTAAAGAAAGTAAAAACTTTATTAAATTTCTTATTGACTTACTTTTTTATACTACGTATGAAATACTAGAATCACATCGTTCTTAAATATCTGAAAAAGAATTAAGACTTCAAATATTGCAACAAGAACCTTAAAACTTATGGCAAGTATTTGTAATTAAGAAGAAAATAATACAGGCAAATGCGATGAAAGCTCCTCCTAGCACTAGATCAACTAAAATTAGTACGTACGCAGACCAATCCAATTGCGCAAAGGTAAAATCGTGGGAAAAGGGATGGCTATATATTTAATTGAAACTTGACAAGAGAATGTTAATATATGTATTAACGTTCTGAAAGGGACAGCAGACAAAGAAAGAAAAGCAAGGATTTAAGTTACATATATTGACAATATAAAGAATTTATTTCTAGGATTCCACTAATTAAAATATGTTATTTACTTTATTTTTAAAATTATCATATAAATTTTGTTATAAATTATTAGCAGATCCAAATTTATTTGAGATTAATGCATGACAAATAGTATCAATAGTTGTTATAGATCACTTTAATCGACAGTGTAAAAACATGGGCATGGGTGAGTAGAGTATGTGCATTCGTTTAGTATGGATTCTGCTGAACGATGGTGAAGGTTAGATCACTTTTTGGCATATACTAGAATATGACTGTCTCTGTGTGCTTACAAAGTCTGATTCATGTGATTTTGAACACAATCTCATGTCAATTATTACGATAATGCCAAGGGACTAAAATGAAACCAAGGGAGTAATAAGATAATTAGACTAAACGAATTTATGTGAATATGTATGCCAAAATAGAAGCCCTATGACCCCGTGAAAAGTTGTGAGCGGCTAGCGGTGATTGGCTCGAGTCAAAGTAGAGGAAGACCTAAGAGGTATTAGGGAGAGATGATTAGGCAGGACATGGCAAGAATGCAGATTTTTTAGGACAAAACGAATTTATGTGACATGTCCTTTAATAGGAAAGTCTGGAGGTCTAGTATCAGGGTTGTAGGATATTGGCTTCTAGAACTTCGTTCCCGGGGCTAGGTGAGGTTTGGTAGGGCTCTCCATAGATGAACTTCGTATTGTATTGTGCCCCCTTATGGTAGTTAATGGTTGATATTATTGCTATGTCATTTAATTTATGGTTATACAACAACAACAATAACAACAACAACAACCCGGTAAAGTAACCACTAAGTGGGGTCTGAGAAAAATAGTGTACACGCAGACATTACCCCTATCCCGATGGGGCAGAGTGATTGTTTTCGATAGACCCTCGACATTTAATTTATAGTTTTATGTTTAGATAATTATTTATGCAATTTCTGTTGGAGTCACTAATTCTCTTTTGTTTTTCTTTTTCTTCCCTTCCTGAGCCGAGGGTCAATTGGAAACAACCTCTCTGCCCTTTCGGGTAGGGATAAGGCCTATATACGTATTACCCTCCTCAGACCCCACTTTGTGATACTATATTGAGTTGTTGTTATGTATGCCAAAATAGAAAAAGTTGAAAATGCCAATGCTAAAGCAAAAAGCATCTAGTTTAGGTATCAAGCTGCTTCTTTTTTTTTTTTTTTTTTTTGGACCAAAAGGGTTCAAACATCAATTACTTTGTATTTTCAAATACAATTTATGTATTTGAACTTTCATAACAATACCCAAGTTAAGAATCCTTTATTTCTAAAATGTTTGAAATAACCACAATATTCAGATAAAAAGAGAGATGCCCTCAAAGAATCACAAGACCAATAAAACCTGACACCCAAAGAAGTTATATTATTCAAATTGCAAACTAAATTGATATCTATAATCAAGCATATGTTAAATCAAAGATAAAAACAACTACCATGATAAGGCTGCAAGTGCAAGCTACCAATTCTTTCTCAACTCAACCAGCCTACCACAAAGATATTCCGCGGAGTAAAACTCAAAAAATAAGCGTTAAAGATAACCACAGTACAAGAATTCACAATGATTCATATCTCTTCTCTTAAGCATCTATTCCCAACTCCAGAAGTAAAGTGTGGTTTAGTTTATTAGCCACTGGACCAACAAATTGAATGGGACCTGTAATCAAAACCACTAGAGATGGTGAGATAGAATGCTCCAATTTTCTAGTGTAGTATTAGGTGGAGCAAGTTATTGATGATAATCACTAAATAATGCATCATAAACTACATTCATAAGGCCATAACAAAACCAGCTAAGCAAAAGTAAGGTTGTTACAAACAATGTACCTGGGTTAATGTATCGGTTGTTAACAGCCCACTCTTCCCGCTTTGATGCAAATTTCTTAAATGGAGCACCTGAATGTACATTCCAAATTAGTCTTCAGCGTTGCACGTGAGTATGGTTGCATTCAGTAAGAGAAACAGTTTTGATAACTTTTAGCATTGTAATAAAACATAGTAGTAATTAGTTTCCATGAGAAAGGAGGAAACAAATGAAGCACCAGGAAACAAATAGAAGGTCTATTATATCTGCCGAGTTCTAACCTTCAAGCTCCACCATAGCCTTCTTGATCACCGGCTTGAACTTACCTGTAGAATTGAATGCATTTTCAACATTAAGAGGAAAATTTTGAAATGTTATATTGGGGTGAAAATTGATGAAGGGAAGAACAAGCATTGTACCATGTCTCCTCTCTACGTCCATCAATGCAGTGAGTGCTGTTCCACCAACGGTCCATTCTTCAACTGGAGCAGCCAAGTTGCCGACCTGATACACAAGGATAATTAAGAGCAATTTCAATATAACAGCTGATGTGTGAATTACAGGATATTCTAAAATGAGTCGCATAGGTACACATTTAAATAGCAAAAGAAGCACACACCGATGATATCAACCCTGTCTTCCCACTTTGCAGCAGTGCTCCTGCACCGTATCCCAACGCGTAACAGTATGTGGAATCAAAATTGGATGGCAAGCCACACCTTCCTTCATAACTGGGAAGTGGGACCAATTGTCAATCCTAAGGCCTCATTTTGTATAAAATCTGATGTTCATGGCATGACGTAGACAGAAAGTAAAGCATTGAAATCACATGCCAAAAGAGTACCCGAAAAAGTGGGATTGTCCTTTAAATTGAGCATTATATCCACCCTTCTGCTTCCTCTGACCCAATTCAGTTTCAACCATTTGAATAAGCATTTTCTCAGTTTCAATTTTAGCTACCTGCAGAAGTACCACTTAGAGTTTACCACATTGTGTAACACAGAGTAGAATGACTTTAACCATGATGAATAAATACCTGGACGTTTCCATGTGGATCTCTCTCTAGCAGCAGTTGTTCCTGAATTGCTAGGGGCAGCAACTCAAAGAGCTCAAGACACTGGGGAGTAAGCTTCTTTTTCCAAACACCAGCTTCATCCACAACATCATGGGCCAATATTTCGTTTAGTTCCGCAATGAGTTGCTGAATCTGCACAGCGCCACTAGAATGTCAGAACACATACGATCTGTTTCCAAAAGGTTTACAGTACAAGGAAATAGAATACTGACTAGGAAAAGTTAGAGAAAAACTTCAATTTGATGATATTAGGTTTGCTTATATGCTGTTTTACCTCAGGAATGAAATCTATAAGTCCTTCAGGAATGAGGATCACTCCATAATTGTAACCTGACTCTGCACGCTTGCAGATCACATCAGCAATGTAGTCCGTAACATTCTTAAGAGTTAGTTTCTTTGCAAATACCTGCCAAAATATAACAAGTTAGAGATATAGCTGCTTTGGAAGTTTGTTAAACTAACAGAATGTGATATAAGCATTGTATAACTACAAATTAGTGATCAAAGATTCTTTCACTTTCTCAAGGATGCATGCCAAAACAATTAGACTGTATTGATTGGCTTCACGTGCACCTTAAATAACCTTGGTTCCTTTCAGAAAAAAGGAATTGTGTTCCTTCCTCCTCCTTTCTTTTTAAACTTTGACACCTTGTGTTTGCATTAAACTAACAAGAGGAGAGGTGACCAAAAATATACCACCACCACCACCACCCCCCCCCAAAAAAAACCAGATCTTTTCTTTACAATAATTAGCTTCAATTGTGCACTCTTGGATCGAGAATGTATTTGAAAGCAAAAAGTGTAAGCCTTTACAAACCAGGCCAAGTTAATTAAATTTACAACGTAGAGCAACACTTCCTATAAAGTGATGCCATTTTTATTCGAGATAAGCAGTCATATTTTTCTTATTGACAAGAAACAAAGGTTTATATTTTCTCCAGCGATTTTGGTTTGGCACAAAGTGTTAAATTAAGAAAGTTACCTCTTCTCCAATCAATGTAATGTTTGGATGAGTTTGCAAAGCACACTCTAGAGTAATGTGTGAAGCAGCACGCCCCATGAGCCGCACAACTGTTACGAGTTAAGGGACAATGTTATGATATTTGAGATGTATGCCAAAGCAAATAGAGATAAATGAGCAGATGCTATTTCCTGCACGGGATTAACTAGTTCAAATGCGTGAATTTATCATGGTGCAGGAAGGTGTTTAAACTAAAATATACTAGAAACCAACATGGCTTATGTGATTCAACTTCTTAGGGAAGCATGTGGTTTGAAAAAGATTGATTTCCAAGAGAATTGGGATGTTGGTAGGAGAAAGTATAGTGCTTTTTCAGTTCTTGATTACACACAAGTATCTTGTCCTGGAGGAGACATGCAATAAGAAGTGCTACGTGGAGTTCATCCTTCCATATGATAGGGCTAGTGAACTCACAATGATAGTATTTTCCTGTTGATCGAGCATCTATCATGACATTTCCAATCATTTCTGCATATATCTGTAGATTACAATTGGATTTAGTACATGTGAACCTTCACAGGATAAAATGTGACTATAAGATAATGCACTATTAGGTTTAAACTTCGAGCAGAATAATGAGGAAATCAGACTATATGGAATATTATTGCTTAAACAAATTCAAAAAAGGTAGCATTTAGAAACAAAGTGCTGAAGCTTTTTAAAATTCTTAGTACTGAGCTTGTTATGCAATGAGAAAATTGTTCTTGAAAGAGTAACTGATCTTCTGTTGGCCAACCAAAATCAAATATATAACAACTATGAGGAGAATGGTCATGTCAACCACCAGAAGAAAAAGCATCAGGAAATGCCCAACAGCAAGGTTTCAGTTGGCAAGTATATTGTGTTTAAGAGTCTAGTACATATAAATTAGTGTACGTGACAGTACAACTAAGACTAGCTGATAGTAAGACTGAATTCTGAAATATTAACGTCATAGTCAAGATCACATTCCATGCAGCTTCACTTTCTCTACTTTGTTAGGCCTCCTTAATACAGATGGAAAGCAAAAAGTGCTACTCAGAAAGAATTACCTTGCATGCCGTATCAAAGCCAAAACTTGTGGGAACCTCTTTGGATTTCAAGTCACCATCTATGGTTTTTGGGCATCCAATGACCCGAGTTTTCAAATTTTTACTTCTGAAAAACACAACTACTTATTTAGCCACAGCAATAGGACTGATTAAAACATAAAAGTTTGATCATTTCACCAGCTAAATTTTTATTTTTCATTTTATTTTTGGGCACAAATGTTACCTGAAGTTCTCAGCGAGAAGACAAGCATTTGTATTGGAATCATCTCCACCAATTACGACAAGCCCATCTAAGTCAAGCTTCTTTGCTGTTTCTTCAGCTTGCTTAAACTGAAATAATGATATGGTGAAATTGATCATCGACTAAAATACTTGTCGATGTGTAATATTCATAGCAAGATAGATCATAGAAGGTGCAGAAAATCACAGAATCTGGTGATTACCTGCTCTGGAGTCTCAATCTTGTCCCTGCCACTGCAGATCATATCAAATCCACCCTGGAAGAAAGAATGTGAACTCTTACTGACTTACTAACTTACTGTTACTCCTGAATAACGTGACTGATGTAACTGCGAAAAGGCATTGAAGTTCTAGAATGTCTTATTAGCAGAAAAAAGTTACAAGGAAACATACCTGATTCCTGTATGGGTAAATATACTCTGGGGTCAACACCACATACTTGCACTTCATGATCCCAGCTGGTCCACCCCTGAATCCATACAATGTGCTTCCCTTGCAATGAGTCTGCAAGAAATCTACCAACCGAACATACAAAATTGATTAAAAATGAAAAATCCACAAAAATTAAACTGACATAAAATTCTTTACAGTGATCTAACCAAATATTCCTGAAATAACATTATGCCCTCCGGGAGCTTGGCCTCCAGATAACACCACCCCAATTTTCAAACTCTGATTCATCGCAACATCGCCAGAATCATCGGGCACCAACGATACAGATGGTTGTCCGAATAGGGAAGGAAAAAGCTTTCCAATCTCCTCTGCAATAACCAAATCATACTCAAATTTGTCATACACACCACTTTCCCATTCGACAAGCCAAAAAGTATACAGAGTTATCCGATAGCTTTCCGTTATAAATCAATAATAAATCTAATGGGAAGTGTAAAGGATTGACACTAATCGCAAAACATTTATAAAAGATATCAAATATTTGACATTAATAATCATTTTACACTATTTAAGCTGGCCACAAAAAGGCATAAACAACATCATGTTCCCAAAGAAGGCTCTATAAAGCTTATTCAATGAAAGGGTGCAGAAAGACTTGCAACATTAAACTTTCTAGCTTTATAATTTATGAACTTCCTAAATCCAACTTTCTCAAGATTCGCTCCTCCTTAGTTGGCGTTTGCATAATATTTGGTTGAAGTTGAAAAAGGTGTATTTGGAAGTTGATGTAATGTTTGGACATGCAGTTGAAAATCGCAATGGAAACCTATATTTCACTTGAAGTACTTCTCAAACCAATATTTTGGATAATTCTGAAATTCAATATTTGGAACCATTGTTGGTTAAACTACTAGTATTTCTATTTCTTCCACAAACTGAGAAATCTCCAAGGGCCAGTGACGCACGGTTCAAAACTCATGCAGATATGCAATGAGCAAAGAGAGAAACTATTCTTTCACCTTTTACTGAAGTTCAGTATTTGATATACTGAAATGAAATTCGAGGCTCACACAGGCCCTTAATAATCTCAAATTATGCATTCAACTCCCAAACACAACGCAAGGATCCAACATGATGCTAAGTTCTTGATCTCTCATAAAATTGAACAACATATTTGCTTTAACCCCAATCTAGTTGGGGTATCCATCCTATTCTATTTAGACCCAGACATCCTAATAACTTGCCCACTTGGGGGACCACACTGGGATGTTGTTACATCCTAATAACTTGATATTGCAGTACATCATAGTAACTTGATCTATGACACAAATGCTGCAACTCAAGAATTTACACTGCCAGATGTGTAGAGATCCCATGCTTTTTGCAGAAAAGAGACATACTTTCAGTTTTTTTATAAGATAAGTGAAGATAAAGACACAAACTTTCAGTATAATAACTGATGAATTGAACTCAAAGACTACAGATCACCTAAAACACCATAGTAACTCCCTCTATCAAGGAAAAACATTGTTTCCCAGGAATATGCAGTTTAAGAAAAATACAGAACAGTACCGTAACATGATGAATTACAGTAAAAACATGGTTATTCAATAATACACAGGAAAAAACAGAATATGAAACTGTATATAACTTAACCTTTTCTTTTTATTTAGTAAAAGATAGTATTAAAATATGCAAAATAGAGCACTGTGCAGGTGCTAATACAAAAGAGAGCTTGCTAGCCTTATTACAAATAATCCTATGCTAAGGACCAGGGGCGGACCTACGTTGATGGTTGAGGGGCACGGGACCCCGTAAACCTCGGCAAAAACCTTGTATATATATCTTTTATGTACCTCTACATATACTTGGGACCCCATAAATATTTTTTGTGTGCACCCAAACACAAAGAAATGAATTGGCGGAGTGGTTTTCCTGGGTGCTAAAGTTTCAAGATTTGGGTTGAGGTCGCGGGTTCAAAACCAATACGTAGCACTTTCTCCTTTATTTTTTAATTTTACTTTCTTTTGAATTTAACTAGTTTGTACTTAATAGCAAATTGCTTCACTTTTTACTTCAATTTTTTTAAAATTCAGATATAATTTAATTTTAATATATAATAGTCAACTTAATTTTATTTCTTTGTCAAATCCCTTCCTTAAACTTAAAAGCTTCAAATTGTAATTTATCGCGTTTGAGAAGTAAAAAAATGCAAATCGTTCTTCCACAATTTTCTTCAACAATCACTTTGACAAAGTAGTGGATATCCGTCAACTCTTATTCGGCAATGACAATTAAGTAAGAGTTTGAGGCTTTTCTTCAGTTCTTTAACTATTAACACACCCTTAATCTTGAATTGTTTACTAAGATTTTTGATAATTTTTTTAAGTTTGAACACCTTTTTTATCAAAGAATCTCATTGAGAAAAAGTTCGAAATTTTAAAATTTGAAACGAGTCTTAAATCAAATATCTTCCCTTTCCGTAGCACATATTTCGTAAAGAAATCTCTCTTTGTTCGCTACTTTCTTTTTCTTTAGAACTTCTTTTTATTTGCACTTCGATGATAAGTCATCAACTCATCATAATCATTGAGTTTTCAAAGAGTTGGCCGCCAAATTTTATCGCTAATAATTAGCATACAATGGTGCACCCGTCATACTCAAATCCTGGGTAATCCTATGCTAAGGATAGGGAGCTAACAAAATCCCAGAACAACAAGATAAAGGCACAAACTTCCAGCTGAATAACTGAAGATTCGAACAAAAAGACAACAGATCATGCAAATCAAATTATACAAAATCGATGTAAACGAAGAACATACAGTTAAAAGGACGGCAGAACAGTACTGTAACTTGATCTACTAAAATACAAGCATTGTCATATAAGAACATACTTTAAAAACCGCTAAACATCACACAGTAAAATGATCTTATTACAGTAAAAACATTATTACCCAAATAATATAAAACTAAACGAATGCAGAACTCTACTGTAACTTGATCTATTACGGTTAAAAATTGTAAACTAAAAGGATACAAATAAAAAAGAATGCAGAATAAAGCACGAACATAGAAACTAATTTTAAACAATAAAAGAACGCAGAAAAGCACACTAACTTGATCTATTACAGTAAAAATACTGTTACCCAAGAACATACACTCTAAGAAGAATGTAGAACAGCACAGTAACTTGATCTAAGAATATACAGGCAAAACGAATGCAGAACAGTACAGCAACTTGATTTATTAAGGTAAAAAGAACTTGATCTATAACTGTAAGAAAAAAAGAAGTAAAAAGATTACCGGGGTGGCCGGCAGCAGAAGAAGGAGGGCCATCAACGACTTTGAAAGGAGTACCGAGGACAGAAGGGAGAGGGAGAGGGTGATCTAAACGGCTATTTTGAACTTCACTATAAACGGAAGCATAACGGCCGGTACCCTGAGACTTGACGGAAGAAGCTAAATCCCCGTTGGAAAGTAAAGAAATAGTGGCGGCGGCCATTGATTTCGCCGGGAAAAAAAATTGTTGGGGTTAGGGAGTGTGCAGTGGTGAAGAAGTTGAGAAGCAAATATCAGATCTTTCGGAGCTTCCTATTTTATTGTTCTTCTGTCCGTATTTGAACTGCTAAAGGGCAAAATTGTCCTTGGAAACTCCGTCCAATGAGTAGGACAGGGGTATTTTAGTATATTGGCTAACAATACTCACGTGCCAAGCATGCGACTTCGTAAGGGATTCACCAAACCAAGTAGTATTATTTTTATTTTTATTTTACCCTTTTTTAGTTTTTAGGTGGAGGTGGTTGGTGGAAAGGTGAAAAAGCATATTCCGCTATTTTGTGATTTTATCCTATTTTTCAAGTAATTTATTTTTCTTTTATTGAATGGGGTGAGGGGTTATTACCTTGGTAGATTTTGCGCAATAATGAATTGTAATTTTGACCACAAGGGTGTGTACAGATGACATTATTGGGCTAAATATACCCTTAAATTCATACGGAAGTCACAATGGAATTTTCATCCAATAAACATATGCCACGTGGAAATTAATCTCCACATAATCTCATTTTTTAATTACACAACCCAACCCACTAACCCAAGTAACCCGACCCATTATTCTACTGTGACGACCCGGCCCGTCGTCATAAATCCTAAATTACCGTTCCTTTCTTCTCTACTCTTGCGAAAATTAGGGCTCCTTTCTTCTCCATCGATTCTCCTCTGTTAAAACAGGGGAAAAGTTGCAGAAACATAGCTTGCCAAACGTCCATAGCCCCATTATCGTCGAATCCATAAGAGCAAGTAAGGGTTAGTGTTCCCACCATCTTTCACCACCCAATTCCCAAAAAATAAGCCATGGATCTTCGAGTTCATCATATAGTTCGAGGAGGAAATGTTGTTGTGGAGTTGCTGTTAGTCAATTCACTGCTTGGACTCCAAATAATGCCGGTAGACGATTTAACAAGTGTTCAATGCCGAAGGTTAATTTTATAAGAATTGTTTTGTATATTTTTGTTTAGGTAATAAATGCGAGCAGATACACTAACTTGATAATTTTTTTGTAATTGTTGCGCAGGGACAAAATTGTAAGTTTTGGGAATGGGTAGATGATGAACTTCCTATTAGAGTTACAACATTGATCACTAACTTAAAGAACGAAAATGAAGCTCTTAGACGAGAAAGGAATCTTCTCCTGATGAAGGTTGTCGAGATTGAAAGCGTATTAGCAGGGGATGTTGCAAAATTTGAAGATTTCAAGGAATTAGATAATTTTAAAGGAGACAATGATGTTTCTATGGAAAAAATTGATGGAGGTTTAGTATTTGTGAAGGAAAATAGCCCGAAAAAATGGAAAATCATTGGTATGGTTTGGTGTTGCTTAGTTGGGTTTGTCTGTGCTTGGATGATTAAATAGCTAACGGAAAATGAACCAAAGTTTAGGTGTGTTTGACATATTTAAGTGATTATGTAACCGAGGTTCAAACATGGTTTATGTATAATTGACATGGTTAATGTTTAGTTTATGTTTTATGTTTTGGAGCGAAGTTTATGTTTTCCTTCGTTTCAAGCTTTCTTGTTATGTTTTCCTTCGTTTCAAGCTTTCTTGTTATGGTTTTCCTTCGTTTCAAGCTTTCTTGTTATGGTTTCCTTCGTTTCAAGCTTTCTCATGATTCTGTGCTTCTTAGAGGGAGAAGAAGCTGTAAAAAAAGCGATATGAATAGGCTTCTCAAAAGGAGCTGGTCATATTACATTGTGTATCACCATATTTAACTCGTAAAAAGGGTCCACATACCCCCTAAACTGTGCGAAATGGGTCAATTATACCCCTCATCTGCCTTCAATAGAAATAGCAATCTTGGATTTGGATATGCCTCTTTTGGTTTTAACTTGGCAAATACAAACTGCAATATGCCTCTTGATCTAACTTGGCAAATACAAACTGTAATATGCCTCTTTTGGTTTTAACTTGGCAAATACAAACTGAAGAGAAATGGGAGGCACAGAAGCAGCTTAAGTGATCATATTGGAGGATACTCGGATAGTATGAAATGCCTGATGCTTCTCTATCAGCAGCTAATGCAGCAGCAACTGCTTTAATTGATAGAACCATCAATCTCATCAGACAATCGCATAACATAAATACAAACTGCACTTCTTTAACTGCATAACCAATGCTTTAACTGCATAACCACTTCTTTAACATAAATACAACATGGTAACCACTACTAAAATGGTCAACAGAAGAATGTGCTGAAATGAATTTTTCATTAAGTGAAGATATAACAAGCAAAAGGGCACTTCCAATGTCACCAACCCTTTCTAACAAGAAAGCAGCTGCATCTACAATTCCATACTCCTGGCACAAACGCAAGCAGCGTTCCACCCTATAGCTTTCAAAAGTCTCCAAAAATCCAAGGACTGACTTAGGCTCAAACCTACATAACAGCTACACAAACAAAATTGTATAAGGAAGATATTGGACTTAAATGGCAGTATAAGACTAAACTGCATCTGCAGGACCTAAGTCATGCTTCACACTAAGGCTCTAAATGGAAGTGGCTTCTTTTTGACACAATTTCATTTAAAGCCTTAGTTGTGAAGCATGAAGTCCTGCAGAGCTCTATATTCTGAAGCAGACTTTTAAGAAAAGCTATATACTCTGGTTTTTACAACACAGTCTGGTAGATATTATCACTAACGGCAGGGGATTGTGCCAAAACTGACAGATTACTATGTTTAGATGTAATAAAACACTGACTGAGAATATAAAACTAAGATAGCTCTAAAGAAATAGGCTGACAAGTAGTCGATCATATCTGCTGGAGGCAAAAGAGAGGGTCCATGGCAAATACACCAGTTAGTTCTTAGTTGTGGGATGAATTTAGCCAAAACACCCATTCAAGATATGTCATAGTAAATATGCCAGGTTCTGGGAAGATAGATGGCTTAGAAATAACTCTTTAAAAGAGGAATTTCCAGCAACCTTTTGCCCTCATCCCCACATGCTGCTGCAAGTCGTTGTAGAGTAGAAGGCAACTGGAACGTACTATTCAGCAACAGCCTTAGCATTTACAGTAGCACTTAGCCATAAACTTAATAGCCTTAGCATTTACAGTAGCACTTAGCTACACTTTACAGTAGCACTTAACAGAAACTTAACAGCAAAAAATTAGCACCACGCTGCACTTTACAGCAGAAACTTTACAGCAAAAAAATAGCACCACACTGCACCTAACTGCAGAAACTTTACAGCAAAAATTAGCACCACACTGCACCTAACAGAAGAAACTTTACAGCAAAAATAGATCTTCATCATCAAGTTGGATTGGTTTGCCTTTGCCCTTTGTTGCCATCATCTTGAAATTTCTCTTTCTTGCCTCAAGTTGGACTTGGCTTGATGAGATTGCAGCTTTTCCCTTCCATATCAACTTAGTTGGAGAATAAGGAAGATTGGTTGGTGTCGAAGCCCCTGTTTGATCTCCAACAAACTTAATTTTCCTTAAACCAGTAGTAGGTCCTCTTAGGTTACCCCTCTCAATCCTTGATTGTGTTTCTGAAACAATCATTGGCCTAAGTGGAGGATCTTCTTCATTGTCAACTTCCGGGCCATAGGGTGTAAACTCTTGGGTGGCAGCAAATGGTCCATCATCAGCATTGCAGCTTGCAGCTTGGGTGGCAGCATCTTCATTGTTACTCTCCATTGCAGCATCTTCATTGTCACTCTCCATTGCAGCAGCCTTAGGCTATTAACAAGTAAAAAATCAAGTCAATTGCATGCTGAAAAACACTTAGCTACAATTTGAGTAGTAATATTAATCAATCAAACAATATGAAAATATTACCTTGTAACAACCCCTTGCATTGTGGTTTGGCTCACCACAATTACTACATGTCATTTGTCTACCCTTCCTTGATTGACTCCACTCCCCTTTCCTTTTTCCTGCCTCATCTGGTTCCCTATTTCTTTTCACTTTGGGTCTGCCAACTTGCTTCACAGTATCAGGAGGTAACATTGCTTGTGAAGGTTCAACTTTCCAGAACTGTCGACCCCTAACAGGCTGAAGCTTTTCCTTATATGTTAGCAAGTATGCTTCTTTACTATACCACCAATGGATTTCACCACTAGGCTCTACTCTGTTATGCATCATTGCCTTTATTGCATGAGGGCAAGGAATGCCAGATAAATCCCATAACCTACATGTACACTTTCTATGTTCTAGATTGACAGTATGTCTATCAATTCCTTCAGACACTTCATATCCCCAATCACCATTGAATACGACTTGACAATCTTGTGATATGCCCCTCCAATCACTATACAACTTCAAGCAAGGTGGACTATATTCTGCATTCCAACTTCTCACCTTAGCCTCATTGTCTCCTAACAACACCATCACTTTCACTCTTATGTCCTCCAATATTTTGATAATTGATTTTCCTTTAAAATGTAGAATGGAAGAAAGTCAGAAATATTTACCTTTTGCATATCTGATGTGAATGTGATTCCTGCACCAATATTAAGCTCCAAAGACAACTTCAACAGCTCCATGAACCAACTCCAAGTCCTGCTTGTTTCCTTGTCCACCACAGCCCATGCTAGTGGGTAGAAATGATTCATGGAATCTTGTCCTAATGCAACCAATAACTGACCCTTGGTTCTACCTTTTAAGAATGTACCATCTACTCCAATTAATGGTCTCAAACCATTTTTCCAGCCTTGCTTCAAAGCATTAAAGCATAAGTACATTCTCAAAAAATTTCTCTTACCTTCTGCTAGTGCATCTTTGGAGATATTTATGACTACATCACTTCCCGGATTAGACAATCTAAGTTCTTCACAGTATGCCTCAAGTTTGTTGTAGTCATCTATAAAACTACCCTCTAGTTTCCTGAAGAACCAAATTCTTAGCCCTTTTCAATTTGGATCTACTCACATTCAACTTCAAATCATGTTCAAGCTCACCTCTCATATCTTTAATTGTGTATTTAGGGTTATTTTGGACCTTACTCTTAAAATATTGAGCTAATGTGGCTGCATTAGCTCTAGGATTCTTAAAGGCATCATCACAAGTGTGTACATCCTTCCAAGTTTTAATCCTAAACCCACCAGTTTTTCCATCTTGTGAAATTAGACACCTAAAGGGACACCCTTCTTGACAAGCCCACACCTGGTTCTTACTTTTTCACATTTAATCAACTTCAAAGCCTTTTTGTTAGCTAAAGCATAGAAATTTACAGCCTTCCTGCCTTCGTTCATGTCCTTAAATGACATACCTAGCTTCAACTTCTTATAGTTTTCTAACCTATCATCTACAACCCTCCTCCTTTCATTGCTAATACCTTCCTTTTCATCAGAATCATACTCCCCACCATCTGAAGGTTCATATTCACCTCCAGAACCAAGACTATGTTCACAATCAGTACCAACCTCAACATCTACATCATTTGTTTCTATATCGTTTGAACTCATCCTTCCAAAGCTAAAAAAATAGGAAACAAAAGAAATAACAGAAAAAGGGACCACATCAGAAGATATTGGTATAAATATAAACCATGGAATAAAAAAAACTTAAAAGCAAATCTAGTTTCGGACAGCCGACCCACCAAATGCCAACAAAAAATATGACAATAAACAAAAATCCAGCAATAAACAAACATATCGGATAAAGATAAAACATGCAATAAAAAACTTAAAAGGGAATGTGATTTTGGGACAACCACCCACCAAATCCCAACAAAAAATGAGAATAAACAAAAATCAATAAACAATCATATACGGATAAAATAAACACATATAAGACAAACATTATAATCGGGAATACCAAAGTCCCACCAAATCCCCAACAAAAATATAAAAAAAAATTTCGGTGGAGGAGAAAACAGATTGAAAAAACTTCGGTGGAGAAGACTTACCTTGTAACTAATGGGGGTATAGAGTTTCAGCACAAAGCTTCCATTCGATTCCTTTGCATGAGGAGAATCAATGGAGAATAAAGGCATGAATTATGTAATTACAACATAACGGGGTGGTAATTCCCGTGACGACGGGCCGGGTCGTCACAGTAGAATAATGGGTCGGGTTACTTGGGTTAGTGGGTTGGGTTGTGTAATTAAAAAATGAGATTATGTGGAGATTAATTTCCACGTGGCATATGTTTATTGGATGAAAATTCCATTGTGACTTCCGTATGAATTTAAGGGTATATTTAGCCCAATAATGTAACGGTAAGGGGGTGGTTGGTGGAAAGGTGAAAAAGCATATTCCGCTATTTTGTGATTTTATCCTATTTTTCAAGTAATTTATTTTTCTTTTATTGAATGGGGTGAGGGGTTATTACCTTGGTAGATTTTGCGCAATAATGAATTGTAATTTTGACCACAAGGGTGTGTACAGATGATTGAAATCTTTTTCGTACCTTCTTATTGAACTTGCTTGATAAAAATTCACATTTTTGTTAATTAAGCTATTTTTTATTAATTTTCTATGGGACATCACGAAGCGATTCATTTTTGCTTAATCAATTTAGGACATCACGAAGGGATTCATTTTTCCTTAATCAATTTTTAAAATTTAAATAGTATGTTTTTCAACTCCACTTTTAAGTAAGGTTAATTATATCTATTTATACTCGTGCATTGCACGAATATTTTAAGTCAAATATCATATAATTCTACGAAAGATATTAAAATTTTAGTTGCGATGGTATTTTAATAGTAACATTTGTTAGAGAAATAAAATAGAACTAAATCGTGTAAAAAGAATTACTCACAGGATATAAATAAAGCACGAATATTTTATGTTAAATGTTAAAGACTAAAATATCTTCAAAATGTTTGATTGACTTTTATGTCCTTAAATATTTATATAATTTAAAAATGTCATTGTAAATTTTTCAATGATGGAATTGTTTCTCGATTAGGACAAAGTAATCATATTATTCTTTGGACATCTTCGTCGATCGTATGCATACTTTTTTTTGGATCATATCTACTCATATAAATTTGAATACCTTGATTTGTTTTTCCTTTTTTAATTTGAATTGTATCTCCAATTTAGTTTGAGAAACTTATTGAGGAGCCAAACACTTCTATAAAGTAACTACACATTAGGATATACAGTTGTAATAAGATTTAATCGGGAAATAATAAAAATAGATGGTTGGCTAGACCATTCTCAATTGTTATAGGAAAGCAATACGTTTATAAGTTTTGTGTTTTGTATTGTTAGCCTATTGTTAGGAGAAAATAGATCTTTATAACGAAAAATGTAGTTAAGAATTGATAAAATTACATTCTATGTCCCTTGGGCCATACTGCCCACCGAAAATATGCGGGTTGTGACAAGTATTTTCATGATGGACTTGGCACAACACCTTAAAAATGGGGTAACATCATGATTGACTGCACGGCATGACGGGCTATGCAGGGTGACAATGCACCTTGAACGGAAGCAAGGCACATTTTACTTAGATGTGTGGGATTGACTAACAGTTGACGAGGCAATATCCATGAAAGGGAGGGGCCAAAGACATGACGAGGCGACCGAAAGGCGGCATTGCAGAACATGCGCGCCAAGGTCAAGGATACGGGCACTTCGGGTTGTGGCAGTGTCAAATGCAGCAGACAAGGCAAGGAACAACACGGGTAAGGCAAGCTAAAGGGCAAAAACGTGGGGAAAAGCTGTAAACAAATGTGCTGGAGTGTGCCAGTACATGGGCAAAGTGTGTTGAACACTTTCGTAAGCTGGTAGAGCTGGAAAAGGCCCACTTTGTGGGAAGCTGATGTTGAAGTAGGGCCATTTCGTGGGAAAGTGCTCCAGAAAATAGGGCATAGTGCTTTGGTCATTATGGCTTAGTGCTGTTTGTTTATAGTTAGTGTATTTGCCCCTTCTGTAAGCTGACCCCCATGTAAAAACGCCCCATGTGATCTGCCAAGTGACAAATACTGCTAGACAATTAAGTGTCCATGTGTTGTCAAGTGTCCAAGGCAGCCTATGTGGTATAAATAGACGTCTTTGGCCTTAGTCAGAGGTATCCAGAAATTTGGGAATCTGGTTCTTGTGGCAAATTGTTAGCCAAAACATCTAAGTATAATTCCTAAGGGTAGGAAATTATCTTTTTGGCAGAGAACTAGGGAGTTCTTTGTTCTTGGTCATAGGGTTGGCCTTATTGTGTTCTTGTATTCACATATTAATACGAGTTGGGAAGAAATTCCTGTAAATTCCGGGTGTGCCTTTACTTTTATTGCTGCCTATATTCATCTTAAGTCCAAACGTCCCTTAAATTATTCTAAGTATTAGAAAGGCTGAAGTCAAGGCTGGGCTTAACTGTCGTACAGTGGTAAAACATAAATCAGTAGGGTCAGATTCTGACCCATACAACCCCAATTTCCAGGGTGCTAATATAATCTTCCAACGGTAAATAATACATCCGTCTTTCTATTCTTTCTATTAAAATAGACATTTTGTTTGTGATAGAATTTAAACTCCTATGTCTTAACTCTCGCATAACGTGTTACACTCTTACCACTGGACTAAGCTTGGCGGCCCCAAACCAACTTTGGAATTCAATTAACTATTTTTATGGTTCAAAGTAAATCCCTATAAAAAGGCTTCCAACGTTTACTGAATTCCAGCGAAGTAGCTCATATGCTAAATCTTTCAACCCATATATTTTCAATACTTGACACACCAGGAATCCTCAATAGTTACAAATCATGAGGTCAAGCAGGATCTACAGAATTATCTTTCGATGTAAATACTTATTTTTAGTTTACATCATCTTTATTTTTTTTCCTTTCTATTTTATGCTCTTCTATACTAGCTAGCATCATACACAACTTCAAGATAATGTCTTTTTAAGGCTTCAAGAGGGGACTGCCTTCCTTGATCAACACAAATACACTGCCTCCATCTCCTCTGGAAATCCTAAGCTCATCATCCAGGTATGTTGTCAGCAGCCAAGATTGTGCATTGCTGCTGGAAATAGGAAACTTAATTGGTGGTTGACTGGAAATGGACTTGACTACTGAAGTAGCTGTGTCCTGGACTGAATTAATCAAGCCTTTGAAAGGGCTTAGATCAATTTTCTGTCCCAAGAATTCGATGTTCTCAGGCAGCTCAATAGAGTCCGTCAACTGGGGTGTTCCAATTATGCCTTCATCAAATTTAATCTGAACCACGAAACACAGTATAACATAAGACCAAAATGATGATCAAGTATGAGGGATGATGACTAGACAGAAAAATGTGGAAGAAGATAATGACCTGGACACGCTTAGGACTCCTGACTTCGAATTTGGCATTGGTAGTAATGGAAGTTGTAGATAAAGGTCCAGCAAAGACGACACAGTTCTGAACACCGAAAGTCTCAGAATCGATTGTCTGGGAAATCTCCTCGACGCGGACCAGGGGCAGTGTGCCCCTTGACAACAAGGGGAACAGACCAGAAAAAGATGTGTACCTGCAGTTTTCCAGTATACAATTCCAAGTGTTCATGCCAACAAGCGCGACTATATAACATTTACAATGAAGAAAGAACATTTAACATTCTTAGTGCACTAAAGAATGTCCTTGTTTTCATCAAAAGATAATGATTAGCTACAAATCAACAAGCCAGCGGTGATGGTGGTGTAAAGATGCCACCCTTAGAAAGTGATTCTCAAAGAAAATTAGTCTCTTCACATCAAACTATTATAATCTCCTTCAACTTTGCTTTATCTGGAAAACACTCTAAAATTAGGGGTGGATGTATGTTTGATGTATGGTCATGGCAACAATATGGACGCAGTAATATCTTTAATAGGTATATTTAGCCGTGGTATTTAGCACCCATAAATCAAAAGTTTCCAAGTAACCTTTGTCGAACACGGCAGTGAAGGGATATCATTAAAATCCTAATATGTACTCCCTCCGGTCCAAAATAAGTGATTTTTTGGCCTTTTTTTGTGGTCCAAAATAAGTAATTTTTTTCGGATTTCAAGAATGACTTAATGATGTTTTTCCTACATTGTCCTTGGAGTAAATAGTTGTTGGAATATGTGTTAGGAGTATTTATGTGAGATAGTAAATTTAAAATAGTCAATTCTATTACTAATTAATGCTAAAAATTGACTTTCTTAATATGTGTGAAAACATCCAAAAATAACTTATTTAGTACAGGAGGGAGTATATACTTCTAGTTTTCTGGTGCACAAAGCATACGTCTTCAGCGGTCTGGGGAAGGGCAGCAGCACCCAAGGGGGTGTATGTACGCAGCCTATTCTGATGCAAGCATCAATGGCTAATTCCATGGCTGGAACCCGTGACCGGTAGGTCACACGGAACAACTTGACTGTTTCTCAAAGGCTCTCGGTACTTCTAGTTTTCAAGGTACCAAAACCTTTATTATCTTTCCTTTGTGTTCCAGATAGGCAGGAATGTTTGTTCCAGATAGGCAGGAATGTTAACTCAAATTCGATTGCTGAATAAATGAACTACGATAGTTTTTATTTAACAAAAGAATCCGATTGCTTAGAGCACAATAATCAACATACACAACACGTAATAACTAAAAAAAAAATTGCAAGCTTGTGAAACAGTTAGTAATGTAAGTCAATCCTTACTACTTAAGTAATTCATCCAAAAGATTCATCAGCCTTAAACTACCCCTTCAATTAAGTGAGATTTTTTCATAAAAATCAACAAAAGTTGATAAAAAAGTTATTCTCCGTTTTCCCAAAGAATTATAGATTCCAGCTTAACAAAGAAAAAAGAAATTAATTTTTGGTATAAATCGGAATATTAATTCATTTCTTTGACAATATTGTAGTTTGAGAAATTATTTTTGTTCATTCACACATAGCAATATGGACCACATAAATAAATGAAAAAGAAAATACTAGTATATTTTTGATGGTGTAGGTGAAAACAGGAACTTACGCAAGAATCCATTTGCCATTGAGAAGAGGCAGCGCTTGGGTAGGAGCAGGAGTTGGGTTCATGGATTCAAGCTTAGTGATAAGTTCCACGATCTCAGCCCGAGTTTCACTGCTAGCACTCAAACCCCTATTGGTTCCATAAAATGAATCAACCAACTGTTTCTTCAGCAATTCAATTTCGCTCGGCTCCTTTGGTGGTTCTTCCTCTGCTACCGCTACTCCTCCTCCACTCGGCTTGATTTGCTCCACCTCTGGACCCCACTCGTCTTCCTTGTCGTAGTTCTTAGCTTGTGCGATGAATTTTTGTTTTGGGTTTGTGAATTCTTTGACAGAAATTGATGGGAAGTTTGTGGAGGTAAGGGGCAAAGTGGAGATTTTTGAGGTGGGTTTTGTATATTGGGATGTACTTTGCAGAGTTTTACAAGGAATTTGATTTAAGGATGAGATGGAAGCCATTATTTTGTGGAAAATTGAGAGAACAAATGAGTGATGAAAACAGGGGAAAGTCGATGGGAAGTGTGACATTTGCCACTGTATGATGCGATTTATATAGGTCTGGGGCCTTTGGTTATGCTGTTATGAAAAGACGTATATGCCCTCCTTAAACATCTTTTTCCTTTTTGTAACACATTTTCAGCCGGTGCCAAATTAATTGAGATCTTTTTGTTTTTTTTTACGTCGGTAGCTGTTTCCAAAATTTTAGTTAAGAAATTGTGTAAGTTTTAGGTTGTGTTAACATAGAGTTTTATGGCTTGTTTGAATGGTTGTTATCATCGTTCTATAATTTATTGTATTATATTATATTAATATTATTTTATGGATAAATTATATTGTTTAATTATTACTCCTATTAAATAATATTTTATTGTATAGTTGACTGAATCGTATTATTTTATAAATGATAAATTTACTAAAATATTTTTAATTATTTAAATATTTAATTTAACAAGTATTACGCATAAAAATAATTTAAGAAAATCTATTTTTACTAATTTATCACCAAAGATGTCTGTAACTATCATTAGAAAAAAAATTTAAAAACTATGATAAAGAAGGAACGATAATAGGCAGAGTAAAGGAATAAAGAATTGGAGTTAAAGGTAACTTGAATTGGAGTTAAAATCACATTAAAAGAAGGCAAAATCTATGCCTTTTACGTTAGAGTTGGAAACAACAGAAGTTCTGAAAAAAAAAAAAAAGGGACTAAGATAAATAGATTATAAGTTGGAGATTTTTTGGAGTTTAAAAAATAAAGATAAAATAGAATATTAGAGTAATAAACTAGGGCATAATTGGAAAGAAAATAAGAAAACACTAAAGCGGTTATTTCAAAAAAATGAGACTTTTCATTATTACGATATATGACTGTCAAACGGGACGATCCGCCCTGTCCTGCGTCCCGTCCCGGCCCATTTCATTTTAAACGGGACGAGTCAATGTTAAACAGGACACGGGATGGAAGGGGACGACTATTTCGTCCCGTTTCGTCCTATCCCACATGTCCCGCATGCCCCGCGTAATTTTTTATTTTGAATTCTAGTTGTTGGGAAATAATTTTAATTGTAAAAATAGTTGTTTCTAACGGCCAAAATCGGCCATAAATGCCTCCCTCCCTACCCCCGCCTCCCCTCAATTTTTTTTTTTAATACAACCCCTAAGTTATTAAATTACACTTTGACTTTATATTTTTTTACTATAAATACCCCCTTCTTCTCCATTTTTTCCAACAAAAAATCAATCACCTTTGTATAGATCTTTACATTCTATATATATTACTCTCAAGTGATAACTTTTAATATTTGAGCAAAATTTTGGAGCAACTTTCAAGCTTCAAATTAATTCGTCCAGTATTTGGAGCATATTTTGGGTCATTTCTTTAAATTTTAATATTTGATCACGGTGTACTCACTCCATCTCCTAATTTTAATATATAATTTTTGCATATCATTTTAGTGCTTAATTTTTGTGTTTACTTTACGTGTTTTATTTTCGTATTTCATTTGTGTGTTTAATTTTTGTGTTAACTTTTTAAATTTAATTTCATATTTAAAATTATGGCACCTAAAAATATATTTGACATGTTTAAAAAAAGTAGTAAAAAAAAATAGTAAAGGTGAAAGTAGTAATAATCCTAATCCTAGTCCTAATCCTATCCATTCTCCTAGAATAAGAAAATATATAGATAAAATGACCCATGTTGATGAAACTTTATTTTTCCAACCTCCCCACCACCCCACCCCCTTGTAATATTAATTTCGGAGAACAACTAGATGATGAAACTTTATAAAGACAATTTGAAAATTATATTTTCTTTGAGGACGAAAAAATGAGGATGAAAAAAAATGAGGAAGAAGAATTAGATGAAACACCTACTAGTCTCGCAACACAAGCTCCAACTCAACGTTAATCTTGGTCTGGAACTCTATTATAATTACTAGAATATATATTACAAGTCTTTTTTTAATATTTATAATTCTTTACTTAGTTTCCCAATTTTTGTTTTAGCATGTCACCTTCTAGTCTAGTTCGCTAAGCATATCTTCCTCCCTTTTTTTCTCTTTTGGCAGCCATTGTATGCAGGGGCGGAGGCAGGGGGCGCAAGGGTGTTCACCCGAACACCCTTCGCCGAAAAATTACACTGTGTATATAAGAAAAAATCTATTTTTTATCTCTATATATTAAGTTTTGAACACCCTTGACACAAAGCTAATGCTTGGCTCAGTGGTCAAGGGTGTTCAAATTTAATATAGGATCACGGATTTGATTCCCATGACTTGCATTTCAAAATTTTTGAACACCCTTGCTATAAATCCTCCCTCCGCCACTGATTGTATGTTCCTTCTGTGCTGTTGTTTCTTATTTCATGGTTTCTACTTAGATAATTCTCAATTTTTTTGATAACTAAATTATTTTGTTCATCACCAAAAAGAGAAGTACAGAACTGTAGTATTTCATATGTTATTCTTTCACACCCCGTTTATAAGATTAAGATTTCACATTTTTTTTACAGTTTGTTTGGATGGTTGTTACCTATTATATCGTATCGTATCGTTATTTTAAATACAATATTTATTTTAATTGTTACTTAAATTTTATTGTATTATATCGTTAAATCTGTCATTACGTAACAATAAAATGTGCCACTTTACGTAACGATCGATTTGGTGTGATCGCGTCGTTTTCTTATTTTTTTCTCTCAATCCCACACTTCATTATTATTAAATAATTTTATTTTATCATTTACTATATATTTTTATACACCGTATTATAATTTTTTTTATAATATTACAAGTTTATTTATTATATTATTGGTGCATGATACCATGAAACGACGATAAAACGACACAATCCATTCAAACATTTTATTCATCAAACAATACAATACAGTATAATATATAATATTATTAATATTTTATGATACATTGTGAAATGATATGTAATAACCATCCAAACAAACTGTAATATTGATGGTGAACTCATACTCTAAATAACATTTTAAAGTGTTTGATTCCGATAATATTTTATATATTATTCTATCTTATTAAATAATAATTTCTTGGTGAAAAAAAATGTTATATGCATTTATTTGTTTGGCTCTAATATTATCAAACGGGATATTTTGGGGTTTCGAGACATTAAGGTGATGGAATGATAGTTAGACACGTAACTGTGATGAGAACAGCTTTTGTCAAATTGCAGCAAACCAAACATTTATATATCCAACAAACAAGAAAGCACTAGAAGTTTCTCTTCTGTTGTTTTCCTCTCTTTTATTTTCTTGACTTCAATAATTTATTTACTTTTATGTCTTTTAATTTGTTTTTTTCTTATTTTAATTTTATTTTGGTTTTATTTATAAAGTTGGACATTTTAAGTGGCGGAGAAGATGCATTGCACAGGATATTTTAGCTCATGTGGTGGACGACAATCTTATTAATAGCATGACAGGATTTAGGATTATTTAAGAGTGTACTTTTTTTTCGTAATATGAATGCAAACAATATATTAATATAGCGCGTTTAAATTACGTCATGAGAGTGTAAAATATACATTATTAATGTAAAATAACCGGCATCTATACTTTTTCTATATGAAATAATGAAAAGCTATCTATATTTCAAAACTATCAATTATTAAGTATGATTCCAACCCTAAGATAATGAATGGTAACCATTCATTGCAATAGTTCGAACCGTAAGTGAATTAACAATCACGTGATGCATGAGCATTGATTTACTAGGCACGGAGTTAATTACTCTTAATCCACTTAGGACGTTTATAATAAAATAAAAAAAGAATTATATATTTTTATATATATGTAGAGGCATGATTGAAAGGGTTGTTAAAATTCATTTTTTATCCTTTCAAACAAGCAACCCAAGTTTCATTTTCCAAAATTTTTAATATATTGAAAGCATAAGAAAATAAAACCACATGCATCCTCCTTATTTATCCTCACGCCATGAATCCTTGAGGTTATAATTTTAATATTAACCAAAATATCCCTTGTAGTTGGTATAATTTGTTGAATTCCTTATTTTGAACATATACTTGTAATTGATGTCACTGGAGGCCTATGTTTAGAGATGATAAAACTTGTATAATATATCAGAAATGTCCCTTAGTGAACCTTATTCCTTGCATGTTATGTTTTGTAGCGAAAACTCTCAATAATCATATAATGCGGAGGTTTGTAAATATCGTTGATGTTGAGCGTAAAGAAACCTATGTGGGGTTTGTGCCATGCAATCTTGATTGCATGATTCTGAGCCATTGAATGAATGCTCTCTTTGCCTTAGCACTGCCAACATGGTAGAACTTTTGAGGGTGAATTTAAAGGAAGTGTTATCTATATTGTTTTTTATTACGGTATAACTAAATATTCCAAATGAAAAAGGGAAATAGGCCAGTCCAGGTGACAATTTCTGACAATTTTGGGGTATTGAGATCTCTTAGAATTGTTAGCCAATAGGAAGAGTTGAGATTACCATGGTTTTATAGTCTTTTAACTCCTAAAAATCATGAAACGATTGAACATTCAATAAAGATGTGCTCAATGGATTATTTGCCTGATTTGCAAACCGACAAATAGGGTCAATATTGATGCCAATATATTGAAGGTAGACACGAGTTGACAGCTCGTTATGGAGACATTTTCAATTTTTTTAATTTTATTCGGGCAATTGAGATCCAGGTGAATTTTGTATTTGTATGCTCATGTGGGTTCATTAGACTGTAACAACTTTTAGAGGTGAATTTACCATTACTAGTAAGAGCCCAGGTCAGAATATTTTTGATATAAATAGATTAAATACTATTGCTTAAAGGTTGAGGGAGGTCAGCGGTATTTTTTCAAGATCCCATTTGTTATAACCCAAATATCCCTTATTGAAAGATTGTTGGCTTCTTTAGTGAGTGGACCCTGTAATGTTAATATAAGATTTTGATAATATGGAATCTAATTTGAATCCCAAATGTTCTGGTTAGAGTGGTATATTAAGGATCCAATTAATACCTTTATTGCAAACTTCCCGCCTTTTACCACACTTTTTTAAACGAAAGAGGAATATCATAAATTAGTGTGGTGCCCATACAGGGAAGAGAGGATAATGGCCCTAAAAAATGAGTTAATTGGATTAATCTCCAAGCGAGGTTTGCTAAGTTTAACGATATTTTTATCCCTTGCAGCATGAATACCAAGACCTCCATGTTCCTTAGCAGATAAAAAAGTTTTTCAATTGATTAGGTGAATTTTCTTTTTAGTATCTGTTGTACTGTAAATAAATTTTTTTTGGATCCTATCAATGTGTTTGAGAATGTTAGTGGGAAGGAGATTGCATTACATAACATGGTTAGGCATACTATTAAGAACCAATTTAGATAAAGTTGTTCTACTCACAATATTGAGGAAACTTAGATTTTCATAAGGCCAGTCTCCTAAATATATTATCGAGAATAAATTGAAAATTGGAAGATTTGGGCTTTTTATTGGTTATTGGCAGATACTCCCCAAAAGACTTACTCCCATTGTTTCAATTTATGTGACCATGTTTGACTAGGCATGAGTTTAAGAAAAAATAAAGATTTTTAGAATTTGTGGTCCTAAACAACTCAAAAAGGGGTCCACAAGATTTGTGTGGTTATAAAAGTTTCTCATTAAGGGTAGAATTAAGAATTCAAGCTAAATGGAGAATGTAACGACCCGACCCGTCGTTACGGGAGTTATCGCCCCGTTTTCTTCATTTAACACTTCAATATGCTAATTTATATGTGTTCGAAAAGTTAGAAGCAAATCGGAAGAAATTTAGATAAAAATGAGGCCATAAACCTCTTTATGAGAAGAATAGGTTGGAAAAGTCAACCGAATATTGACCGATGAGTTAGACAGCTCGGAATGGAAATTTGAAGATTCGACTAGTTTCGAGGGATCATTTATGACTTAGGAGAGCAATCGGAATCGAATTCGGAGGTCCGATGTAGTTTTAGTCTTGAATTGGCTAAGGTTGAATTTTGGCGAATTCCGGATGGTAGGTGAGATTTTCATCCGAGGGTCGGAATGGAATTTTGAGAGTTTCGGTAGCTCCATTAGGTGATTTTGGATATGCGTTCAAAGTTTCAAGCCATTCGGAGGTGTTTAGGTCGGGCTTTAGATCAAATGCAAGTTTCGAAAGTTTTAGAAGAACTTAGGCTTGAATCCGATGTAAATTTGGTGTTTTGATGTTAGTTTTGGTGTTTTGAGAGTGAAACTAAGTTTGCATGAGCATATGTGACATGTTAGTATGTTCATATGCGGTCCCGAGGAGCTCGGGTGAGTTTCGGATAGGTTTGGGTTGCGTTATGCTCGTTTTTCTTATGCTTCGACATCGTTTCTTCAAGCATAAATGATATCATATTGAACAAATGAGCTCGGATTATTGTTTTGAATGAATAATTAGATCCGTATCGTAATTACGGACCCGTAGCAAAAAGAATCATCGAATTTGGACATCGTATGAGGATTTTATGGCTATTTTACTAAAGTTGCTCAGATTTTCAGGTTAATGACGAAACTGCCCCGACGGCGTATTAAAAACCTGCACTATTTGCAAATCTTAAAACCTACATATCTCCTTCATTATAAGGTCAAATTGAGTGATTCAAAAGCTTAAATTCATTAGAATTTCACAAGGAATCCATTGGGAGCAGTAAAACGTGTGAAAATAATACCTATAATGAGCAGTTCGAGTTTTTCTTCCAATTTTGGAACGGGAAGAAGCTTCTGAGGCAATTTTTAAGAGAGAAATCAATGGGTAATCGCTGGAGGTAAGTTTCTTGACTCAAAAACATGATTTTATGTTAGAATCAACACCAAAATTCCTGAAATTGGTAGAATTTGTGAAGAACTAGGGCCTAAATCATGAAAACGAATTTTTGGGTTTTGAAAGGCCATTCGAACTCCGATTTCGATAAATTTTATATGCACGGACTCGTGGCGAGACGAGGAATCCGTTGTTATGATTTTCGAAATTTTTTGAGAAGTGAGACCGGGGCTCGGTTTTTACCAACTTCGTGAATTATTGCATTTTTTCGAGTAATTTTGATTGGGTTATATTTTTTGACCCATATTTATGTTATTATTGTGGTTTTGACTAGATTTGACACACGAGGGAGCGAATTTCAAAGGAAAAGGCATCGCGGACGAATTTACTACCGGCTAGAGGTGAGTAGTTTGTGTATATGGTAGCTCGAGGGTTCGAAACCCCGGCTTAGCACATTGTGACGCTAGTAGGGCGTGGCTCGCACCCCCTGGCAGGTGCGGGGATTGGTTGTGACTGGGGATTGAGACTTAGTCCATCCCGAATGAGTATAATACGGTATTAGTGGTTGAAAAACACTGTATTTGATATAATTGTGGGATGTAAGCCATATTTGGGGTCTTTTAATGACATGTAGTATCCCTAAGGGATAGTTATATATGTGATAGCTATACTTGCTTAAATCACTGATCTTAATCTTGGGTTGAAATCACAGTATTGAATTGCTAAGTCACCTGTTTTTGCAAAAATTAAATTAAAGTTAATGTATTTTCATAATTAATGAAAAAGGAATCTGGAAACAAATAATTTCAGTTGTTCTGTGGCTTATATGATTGTTGTGGACTGAGGATGGATCGGGATGCACCCCGCAGCTGTTGATATGAGGATCGGGTTGCACGCCGCAGCGGTATTTTGCTTGGGCTGTAGGAGCCCCTCCAGAGTCAGTACATACCCCCAGTGAGCGCCGTCGATGTTAAATGGATCGGGCCACACGCCGTAGCGGTTATGTGCATTGCATTGCATCTTTATCTGTGAATTATCTCTGATAGTGGTAATGTATTATTGTTGTTGCTAGTTCGTAGGAGGAATCGGACTGTAGTTTAGCTTCATTATGTGGTATTCTGTGGATTTCTTTCTTTCAGCTACTCGTATATATTTATTAGTCACTGAGTACTTAGTACTCACCCCTACTCCATGCACCTTTGTGTGCAGATTCAGGTACACAGGCGGGATAGACGAGCACTCCAACTTTTATCAGTATTTATCCGAGTTGCTTAGGTAGCTGCTGGCGTTCGCAGGACCTGGCTTCTCTTCTTATTCCAGTTTTCCTTTGTATATACATTATTCATACTTGAGTATTTGGTTTAGATATTGTTATCCGATCATGTTTAGAGGCTCTAGACTCGTGACCCTAGATCTTTGGGTGGTTATTCAGATTAGCTTTATTGTTGATAATAATATCCAGGTGATTGATTTGAGCTTCATGCTCGGGATGAGAGTGTAAATGGTCGGGCTTGCCTAGCAGTTGTGTTGGGCGCCATCACGACCGGGATTGGGGTCGTGACAAGTTGGTATTAGAGCCTAGGTTACTAGGCCCCATGAGTCTTGAGCCGGTTGGTAGAGTCTTGTGGATCGGTACGGGGACGCCTGTACTTATCCTCGGGAGGCTGCAAACCTTTAGGAAACACTTCACATTTCTTGGAATTCTTATCGTGCGTACTTGATTCAGCTTGAGATATAATTCTTGGAAATTCCTTCCATACGCCTGTACGCGCACTCGAACGCTCAGTAATATAATTGCCTTGATGGCTCGTGATTCCCTGGTCGAGGGGCGAGATATAATCTCTGCGAGTTCATGTTGGGCCAGTCGGGAGGACTTGAGGCCAGATCTTTGTCTATGACATGAGCACCAAAGTGCTGATTTTACAAACCGGTATTATGAAATTTCGTGTGATCGGTATTGTTCCTAACTGTGGAAATGGCAACTTATAATGTACGAGTTGTCAGGTGTTAGATCCTTATTGTAATCTGTTGTGTAGCCTCGAGCTATGGGCGTGGTGAATATTTATCATATCTCTTAGTTGAAAGGTAAAGTGCCTTACGTGTAGTAAAACGAGACTCAGGAAGACTAGAGTGATTATGCTATGTATATCCTGGTGGAAGGTGTTGTACTGAAATACTGGATTGATGCAAAGTAGGTGGGTGGATTCGGATGTGTAATTGAAGGGTATTTGATATGTGTTATGATGCGAGCAGGTGTAGCATAGGTTCAGGTATAAATTGTGATAATATGATTCGTATAGTATTGAGATTTAATGTTGTTGAAATACATTGTGATGTCTTGTTGAGTTGTGGATGTATTGTTAGAATGGTTTGGTGATTCTCTGGCAGGTGGATAGGCCAATTTACAAAGGAAACTCTGCCGAAATTTTTGAAAAATTTGGGACTTGGAAAAGATTTCTGTCACCTAAAGAGAGTAGGCTTAACTGTGGTGTGTGTATAAATGCAAGAATTGCAGAAGAGTTAAGGTCTCCGATGATTCGAGTCTTTGTCAAGCTTGTAAATGACTTGAGTTTAATCTCACCATAACATTGTGGCATCATTTGAGTAAAGAATGCTATAAGCGGCTAAAAGTGCTTTGATGTATGGCTCCGAGCCAAGTTGGGGAGCTTGTTATTGATTAACTGATTGCACTGTTGTGTGCTATGTTGGTTCTGTCTCTAAGTACGTTGGGAAATTCTGATAAAGGTTATGGTGCTTCGTAGATATGAAGAAATAATAGGATGGTTTGAACTGCTGCTGGTAAGAATGTTCGGTGTATAGGAAGGAAAGATAGCTAAATGCATTTGTATGTAATCATGTTCTGCGGTGCCAGAGTTCTAACAGGGCACGAGTGGTCCTGTCCAATAAGACAGTTGAATTATAATTGAATAAGCGTGAATGACGCCCGAGAATGGCCTTGCGGTGTTCAAGACTTTGCTTGTAATGGTAAGGTGTCTTAAGATTGTGTATGTGGCTAAAGACGGTGGTTTTGTTAGAAGGGATCAAGACTTGTGTAATGATATGTGAATGATGAGATTCTATGTATCTATATTGGAGAGTAATGATAACAAATTCAAAAATCGCAAGAAGTTCTTCAAAATAAAGTATCGTAGAATGTGGTACTTCTGGGAAACATTGAGAGAGTATTCAGTGGCCTGTGAGCCTTAGACCATGTGGTCTTGTGTATGAGTCTCGTGTGGTAACATGAGTTGAGATAATGTAGTGCTACAGTAAAGGCTAGTACTAAGTTAAAGATGATTCAGAAAGGAAATTGAGTAAATGGAACAACTTGTTAATAAACTAAAACGATATGATAGGGATACGATTAATTCCTGGTACGTGTTCGAAGTAATGAGTCTTACAGCTATGGTGCAACCAAGCTCTTGAGTGCTGGCAGTTGCATAGCTCGATGTGGGTAGAAGGACTCGGTCCTGTCAGTTAAACATGAATTGGTCGTATAGACTAATGTGATATGGACTATGTCGGAAATGGCACAAATTGCTTAATAGAGTGCATCAGAGTATGCTCCAACAGGGTAGTTGTACCCAGGACCAGCGGACGGCGGGTAGGTATTGCTTTGTCGGTGGGGCCCTCGTGGCGGATATCAGTGCAAAAGTTTCTACTATTGATCCAGTTTCAGTATTGGGGAGACTTTGTCGGATGCATATCTTGCGGCCGAGCTTGAGGCTATATATGTTTGTTGTAATGAGACGTCGCCACAGGTATGGTATCTAGATCGGGTGGCACGCCGCCACGGGTATGTCATTTTGAGCAGGTTGCATGCCACAATCGTGTAATATGGAGCATAGTTTTTTTTCTATATGTTACCTTGCGTACTATACTTCCTAGTCTCTGAGGAAAGTCAGTGTTGGGTGTCGCTCGGCAAATGGCGCATCGGTTGTGTCCTTACAAGATTTGATGGCGTATATTAATTGTTTCACCGTGGGTGAGATTGATTGCTTGAGTTCAGACCTAGATCTGTGCGTGGCTGACTGTTTTGAGCATGATGAGATGACTTGAGGTGCTTCATGGGTAATAGTGTTTGGATGGAATCATAAGTTGTGGCAAGGCCATATGATGTTATGACCTTTCGAGGAGAATTCGGGTACTCTATTTCTATAATGCGAGACTGGATCTCAGTCATATGTTAAGATGGTACGGAGGAATTGAATTACAGCTTTTGTGTTTGAGTTAGTTGTCATGATTTGAGTATGTTCAGACATTTCTTATTGGAGCATGTGTTGTGCTCATCGTGGCTTAGGCCGGTGTTGAGGTGTCATATCACCAATGCGGTGTGTTATAATCGAAATGATCGTTGGAGCCATTAATGAGTACAGGCATATGTGATTTCAGTTGGTTAGAAATGTAATATCAAGGTTTGGCTCCGAAATCTATTATGGTATCAGTTAAAAGGGAAATGGAATCATGCATGGATGACCTGAGAAATGGATTCGATATATCGCGTGTTTCAGCTGCCGTGGGCAGTATATGAAGATATTGGAACAAGACTTTAGCTAACGAGAAAGGTTTTCCAGTAATATTTGGTTATCGTGGGAAATTGTTGCGATTAGAGGCCATCGTCTCGAGTGATTGGGTTGTTTGGTACACCATAAAATCTCACCCGGAGTGGCAAGTATGGGTCATTACAATTGGTTCAGGTGTATCCTGAGTATAGACGTGGGATTCAGAATTTGAGTATGATGTAGGAAGGTGCAATGTGGTCTATGGTTCAGATAGACTGTGGGAGTTCAGCTATATTGTGTTATCGGACTTATGATAGATAGGATGACGCGATTCCACCCCGCATATGTGCTTGGAAAGGTCATTTCAGTTATTGGGTTGGTTCTAGTACGACTCTGGGTACGCTCGCGGACGAGCGTTTGTTTTTAGTTGAGGAGAATGTAACGACCCGTCCCGTTGTTATGGGAATGACCACCCCATTACCTTGTATTTACATGTTTTATGCTTATTTATATATGTTCAGAAAGTTAGAAGCAAATCGGAACGAATTTAGATAGAAATG
This sequence comes from Nicotiana noctiflora, assembly GCA_032618575.1. NCBI lineage: Eukaryota > Viridiplantae > Streptophyta > Magnoliopsida > Solanales > Solanaceae > Nicotiana > Nicotiana noctiflora. Next base: position 215,840 of record JASVEL010001109.1, read on the forward strand.
AGGCCATAAACCTCTTTATGAAAATGATAGTTTGGAAAAACTCAATCGAATGTTGATCGATGAGTTAGCCAGCTCGGAATTGAATTCTGATGATTTGACTAGTTTCGGGGGATCATTTATGACTTAGGAGAGCAATCGAAATCGAATTCGGAGGTCCGGTGTAGTTTTAGGCTTGAATTGGCTAAGGTTGAATTTTGGCGAATTTCGGATGGTAGGTGAGATTTTCATCCGAGGGTCGGAATGGAATTTTGAGAGTTGCAGTAGCTACATTAGGTGGTTTTGGATATTCTGGCAAAGTTTCAAGTCATTCGGAGGTGTTTAGGTCGGGTTTTAGATCAAATGCAAGTTTCGAAAGTTTTAGAAGAACTTAGGCTTGAATCCGATGTAAATTTGGTATTTTGATGTTAGTTTTGGTGTTTTGAGAGTGAAACTAAGTTTGCATGATCATATGTGGCATGTTAGTATGTTCGTATGCAGTCCCGAGGAGCTCGGGTGAGTTTCAGATAGGTTTGGGTTGCGTTATGCTCGTTTTTCTTATGCTTCGACATCGTTTCTTCAAGCATAAATGATATCATATTGAACACATGAGCTCCGATTACTGTTTTGAATGAAGCATTAGATCCGTATCGTAATTACGGACCCGTAGCAAAAAGAATCATCGAATTTGGACATCGTATGAGGATTTTATGGCTATTTTACTAAGGTTGCCCAGATTTTCAGGTTAATGACGAAACTGCCCTTGACGGCGTATTAAAAACCTGCACTATTTGCAAATCTTAAAACCTACATATCTCCTTCATTATAAGGTCAAATTGAGTGATTCAAAAGCCTAAATTCATTAGAATTGCACAAGAAATCCACTGGGAGCAGTAAAACGCGTGAACAGTATACCTATAATGAGCAGGTCGAGTTGTCTTCCAATTTTGGAACGGGAAGAAGCTTCTAAGGCGATTATTAAGAGAGAAATCAATGTTTAATCGCTGGAGGTAAGTTTCTTGACTCAAAAACATAATTTTATGTTAGAATCAACACCAAAATTCCTGAAATTGGTAGAATTTGTGAAGAACTATGGCCTAAATCATGAAAACAAATTTTTGGGTTTTGATAGGCCATTCGAACTCCGATTTCGATAAATTTTATATGCACGAACTTGGAGAGACGAGGAATCCGTTGGTATGATTTTCGGAATTTTTTGAGAAGTGGGCCCGGGGCTCGGGTTTTACCAACTTCGTGAATTGTTGCATTTTTCGAGTAATTTTGATTGGGTTATATTTTTTTTGACCCATATTTATGTTATTATTGTGGTTTTGACTAGATTTGATGCACGAGACAGCAAATTTCAAAGGAAAAGGCATCGCGGACGAATTTACTACCGGCTAGAGGTGAGTAGTTTGTGTATATGGTAGCCTGAGGGTTTGAAACCCCGGCTTAGCACATTGTGATGCTAGTAGGGCGAGGCTCGCACCCCGTGGAAGGTGCGGGATTGATTGTGACTGGGTATTGAGACTTAGTCCATTCCGAATGAATATAATATGATATTTATGGTTGAAAAACACTATGTTTGATATAATTGTGGGATGTATGCCGTGTTTGGGGCCTTGTGCCAACTTGTAGTATCCCTAGGGGATAGTTATATATGTGATAGCTATACTTGCTTAAATCACTGATCTTAATCTTGGGTTGAAATCACAGTATTGAATTGCTAAGTCACCTGTTTTTGCAAAAATTAAATTAAAGTTAATGTATTTTCATAATTAATGAAAAAGGAATCTGGAAACAAATAATTTCAGTTGTTCTGTGGCTTATATGATTGTTGTGGACTGAGGATGGATCGGTCTGCACGCCGCAGCGGTTGTTAGGATATGAGGATCGGGCTGCACGCCGCAGCGGTATTTGCGCTTGGGTTGTAGGAGCCCCTCCGGAGTCTGTACACACCCCGAGTGAGCGCCGTCGACGTTAAATGGATCGGGCTACACGCCGTAGCGGTTATGTGCTTTGCATTGCATCGTTGTCTGTGAATTATCTCTGATAGTGGTAATGTACTGTAGTTTAGCTTCATATTGTGGTATTCTGTGGATTTCCTACTTTCAGCTGCTTTTATATATTTAGTACTCACTGAATACTTAGTACTCACCCCTACTCCCTGCACCTTTCGTGTGCAGACTCAGGTACACAGGAGGGATAGATGAGCACTCCAGCTTTTATCCGTATTTATTCGAGTTGCTGAGGTAGCTGCTGGCGTTCGCGGGACCTGGCTTCTCTTCTTATTCCAGTTTTCCCTTTGTATTTACATTATTCACACTTGAGTATTTGGTTTAGATATTGTTATCCGATCATGTTTAGAGGCTCTAGACTCGTGACCCTAGATCTTTGGGTGGTTATTGAGTTTAGCTTTATTGTTGATAATAATATCCAGGTAATTGATTTGAGCTTCATGCTCGGGATGAGAGGGTAATTTGTGTGGTTATAAAAGTTTCTCATTAAGGGTAGAATTAAGAATTCAAGCTAAATTGTTTCCAAATTTAGAAAGAGTTCATTATTTTTGGAATAGATCAAAAAGGAAATAGGTTCACATAAAATGAAATGGTTGGAGTATTAATTTTAATACCAAAGAGATTTGCTAGGTAGTTTGAGGTTGTTGATGGGCAGTTTTTGAAAACAACAATTTTTTATTTTTGGCAATTTATCTTCTGCCCCAATAGAGAGCAGACATTATAAGGCAAGAGAGAATAGTACTAGGGAAATTTCTATCAATATTTCACATTAATGTTAGGTCGTCCGCACAGAATAAATGAGATAGAGGATATTTAATTTTAAATTTGACAGGGAACCATATATAGTAATATCAACCATGTGGGAAATTTGGGTTGATATCATGTCCATACAGAGGATGAAAATATATGGCTTATACCTCTGCTAGGATTGAAGAAGTTGCAAGTGCTACCATTAACCAAAATGAATATTCTACTAGTTCTCATACAGTGCATAATTAGTTTTAAAATCTTACGGAAAAATTTAGAGTGGCAAAGGGTTGTGTAGATAAAAGGCCATTCTATTCGATCTAATACTTTTTCTAGGTCAATTTTTAAAACCATATTTGGTTTGGAGCTTTTATACTTCTTCATTCGTAAGATAAGCTCTTGAATAACTATAGCGTTATCACTAGCTGGTCTTTTAGGATACTGGCTTGTCGATAACTGGGGATTCTAGCCTATTTTATGCTCCTTTTTGCTTAGGTTTTGGATTGAAAGTGTGTACAAATATTCCAGAGAGCTAGCTGTCATTGTGCTTGTTTGCAGTGTTTGGTCAAAAAGAGACAAGAAAGTCATAACCAGCTCATAAAGGAGTGAAATATACACAAGTTCAAAGCTGAGTCAAAGACACTGACAACAAAGAAATAGAGCGGACGCGGAGGGTCCACTGCTGAGGTGGCTTTAATTACACTCTGAGCAGTAGTAAGGTTCAGAGAGTTACTTTTTGGGCTTAACAATCATGGCTGTCTGCGGTAAAATTGTGTGACAGCAAAATCATTGGATGTGGCCGCGGTCCAAATCTCGCCCTCAGCGGACTTGAGAATTAGGGGATTATAGATAGGAGTTCAAATTTAAAAGCACGATTCGCAAACATATTTTGCAGCCGCGAGACTCAAGTTCAAAACCACCTTAAAAAGAGAAGAACCACGGTCCGTACTTGCTTTTGCGCGGCCGCGAAAGTCCAAGCATCGAGATGACCCATTTTCCGCTCTTTGTGGAATCCCCGTTGGGTAATTTTGTCCGAAAAATTTAGTTGTGTATAAATAGTTCTTTTTCATATTTTAGGGTATCTGTTATTGGCGGAACACGCGAACAACAACATTTTGCTCTTTTGAGTAATTTTAGAGCTTTGTTAATCATTAATCTTATATTATACTGTTGTAATTACTTCTTATGGGTTATCTTTCATCTAAATCTTTAATTTCTTTTTTGATTATGAGTAGCTAAATTCATTAGCTAGGGTTGGTCCGTGCGAGTATTTAACGGGTCTTTAATTTTAGGGCATAAACGTTTATGGGTTAATGATATTTAGCTTGATTCATGCTTTGATTGTTGAATTGGTGGTTGTAAACTCCGATTTGCGCCCTTTTGACTTAGGAGAGGCTACGTCTAGGAAATTTAGGTTAATAAGGAATTGGGGTACATTCAAGAGATTGATAGCCCCAATTAAAGGGTTAAACCTAGAGATAGTAATACCCAACTTGAGCCAATTTTGCTTGCATTATTTGAACACCCAGTTGGGCTTGACAAAGCCAATTAGGGCAAAGTCACTCTAACTACCGAGAGGTATAAAGTGAGTAATTATGTGCAATGGAATATCATGATTCCAATTATAATAACTTTGCCCTAAGTTTTAGACCTCGTTAGATACTCACCTAGGTGCAAGTCATTTCTCTATTGCCTTTTTACCAATTGAGAAAACCCTTGCAAAAATATCATACTTAGCATATTTTCATTCTTCATTAGTGTTAAAAGTAGAATATTAACTAATATAAAGCATGATTGTAAGTGCAACAAAAAACATCGCACATAGCTTGATTGTCTTTAAACATATTCCTTTTAAATTTAGCTGTGACGATTCGGCACGTCGTCACGTGAGTTACCGTCCCATATCTCCCATACTGTGTTGCTTTATGTTTCAATATTGGTATTTGAGTTGATCGGGTGTAATTGAGTTCGTTTTAGTTAGAAATGAGGTACTTAGCCTCTTAGAAGAAAGCTTATTTTAGAAAAGTCAACTGGAAGTTTACTATATAGTTAGAGGGAACGGATATGAATTCTAGTGGTTTGGTTAGCTTCGGGGGATGATTTGTGACTTAGGAGTGCGATCAAAACCAAATTTGAAGGTCCGGTGTAGAAATAGGCTTGAATTGACGAAATTTGAGTTTTGGTGAATTCCGGTTAGTAGGTGAGATTTTGATCCAAGGGTCGGAATGGAATTCCGGGAGTTGCAGTAACTTCGTTAGGTGATTTTATGTCTGCAAATTTTTAGATCATTCGGACGTTGTTTGGTTGGTTTTTTGATTGAATGCGCATTTCGTAAGTTTTGATGAAAACTAGTATTGACTCCGATGTAATTTATTGGTTTAAGCATTGTTTGATGTGTTTTGAGGATTGGAACAAGTTTGAATAAGGTTGTAGGATATGTTGGTGCTTTTGGTTGAGGTCCCGGGAGCCTCGGGGTTATTTCGGGTGGTTAAACGACGAATTTGGATGTTTGTTGCAGGTTTGGTGTATATGGCTTCTGAAATTTTCGCATCTGCGAAAAAGGAGCCGCATAAGCGGTTTCCCATACGTGGCTATGGTGTCACCGAAGCGGTCCTTGATGGGCCTGGTCAATTCTGCAAAAGCGGAAGTCTAGACGCGTAAGCGGTTCTGCAAAAGCGGAAAAAGCACCGCAGAAGCGGTAGCAGCGAAGAAGCAAAGAATGAGCCACAAAGGCGGAAGTGGAATTTCAAATTATAATCCGCATAAGCAGGAATTTGGCTGCAGAAACGGTCCCGCATAAGCGGTAGCGGGACCGCGAAGTGAAAATCGCTGTTGGCAGAAGGGTTTAAAGGTTTTATTTCATTCGCGAGCCTATTCATTTTCCCCATTGCTAACCACCTTAAGAGCTTCTTGGGTAGAAATTGAAGAGGATTTGACGGAAATTAATTAGAGGTAAGTCTCGTGACCTAGAAATGCCATTTTATTGAAGAATCAACCTTTAATTCATGGAAATTTGGTTGAAAATTTGGAAGAACTATGGCTTAGTTTTTGAAATGAAAATCTAGAGGTTAGTTGAGCTCAGATTTGGGAGTTCTTGATATGTATGGACTCGTGGCGAGATGAGGAATTCGGTAATGTGAGTATTGTAATTTTTTGAGAAGTGGGCCCAGGACTTGAGTTTTGTTATATTTCGATTGTTTTTGATTGGGTATTATCCCATTAGCATATTGTGATGTATTAGCTTTGTTTTTGGTTAGATTTAATGCGCGTGGAGGCAGGTTTGAGGGGCAAAGGCTTTGCGTGCTAGAAATTTTGCCTGTTCGAGGTGAGTAATACTTGTGAATGATATCCCGAGGGTTTGAAATCCCACATTTGCACACCATAGTGCTGTATTGTGGTAACTTGCACGTCAGGTATGAGTGTGGGGTATGAGCGTGGGGAATTGTGACTTGGTCTATCCCGGTTGTTAATTTTACTCATAATTCCCAAGCCTTATAGGCTTGCAATTGCGATATCTGACCTCGCAATTGCGAGATCAAAGCCTGCAATATAAATATCAGCTGTAACATAATCCTTCTAAGTCTAAATTCATTTTGTGGCATATTTAAAATTTACCCGAGTCCTCGGGCCTCCAAATCAAATATGCATGCAAGTCTAGAAATATCTTACGGATTTGCTCATACGATCAAATCATCAAAATAACATCAATAACTATGAATTTAACCTCAAATTCATGAAATTACTTAAGAACATTGAAATTTCCCTTCTCTCAACTAAATGTCGGATTTATACCAAATCAACTCTCATTCTTACCAAATTTACATGTTTGACTTAATAATTATTTTAAACATATACCGTACTCCAGAACCAAGACACAAGTCCGATATCATCAAGAAAACATATCATTTCACTTTTAAAATCCTTTATATTTTTCAGCAATTTTTTTTAAATTCTTTTCTCGGGTTAGGGACCTCGGAATTCGATTTCGAGCATATGCCTAAGACCCATATTTTACTACGGATACTACAGGATCGTTAGATAACGGCCCGGGTCCGTTTACCAAAAATATTGACCAAAGTCAATCGTAATCTATTTTAAAGGCCAAATTTATTATTTTTCTTAAATTTCACATAAAAGCTTTTCGGAATGGGTCCGGAATGCACACACAACTTAAGGTGAGAAAAAAAGAGATTTTTAAAGCCTCAAACACAGTTTTGACTATTAAAGCAAGAGATGATCTTTAGGATCGTCACACTTGAGATGACTATCTATGTAGTAATGCAATGGCTATCTAAATAATGTAACTTGGCTAAAGTATGAAATATAAACCGAGTCTACTTCGGTCTTCATAACAGCACTTACAGGTGTACAACTTATAAGGGCATCTCCAACGCCACTCTAAATTTTGCACCAAATCCAAATTTGGTGGAAAAAATAACATTTTTTTGTTTCAATGCAACAACATTTTTTGCATTATTATAGAGCATGAATAATATTATTTTAGTCAATTTTTTTATTTTTGGACTTTTAATTTCATATATTGTGTATATAATTAACTTTTATATCAAGATCTCTATAATTTTGATTTTATATCCTTTTTTATATATATTTTTATAATTTTAATTTTATATCCTATTTTTTGATATATTAATTTTTGTATATATTATATTTATATAAAATTATAAATTAATTTTATTATTATTATAATTGTATAAAAAAAATATAACCATTATTTAAAAATATGTAATAAATAATTATATAAAAATATATTATAATTAAATATAACGAATATGAAAAAAAGAAAAAAGATAGTCTTAGTTTGAAAGAAATAAAAAAATAAAAAATAAATAAAAGATAATAATATAATATAAAAGAGAAAGAAAATTTGATATAAAAAATGGTATAAATTGGAATAAATTTAATGTTATACCATTTTGATGTGAAATTTGAAAAATAATACTAGCATTGGAGATGACCTAAGAAGCCTTGTTATGTAAAACACAAATCAACTAAAATATATAATAATCTAAAAGCAATCCATATTCTTTTTTTTTTCTTTTTACATTATTTTAAAAAACAAAAGCAGAGTAGAGAATACTAGAAAAAGGAAGTGGTCTCCAACCAACTACAACTCAAAATCTCTCTCCCTCTCTGGAAGAATGTTATGGTTGTGGTTGTTGAAATTGTTAACTTATTTTATCGATTATTTATTTTTGTTCTTGTCGCAAATATTCACGAAGATTTGGATCGTCAATGAAATTCAAGTTCGTCGATAAAAATTTATTTTCTTCTTTGTATTCTTTTTGACGATAATGTAATATCTATTTAATTATCTTTAATCAATTATTTCACTTTTAGTTTATTTATGGTTTAAAATAATTTTGTAATATATGATTATATAAGTGGTGAAAGTGAGTTATATATAATGAATATGAAAAAAAATAAAAAAAGATAGTATTTTTTTGAAGGATATAAAAAATAAAAAGTAAATAGAAGATAACAATATAATACAAAAGAAATTATTTGGTATAAAAAATGGTGTAATGGTTGGAGTAAATTTGGTGTTATACAATTTTAATGTGAAATTTAATAGGGTAAAGGTTCAAATACGCCCCTATACTTTGCGAAAATGGCCAAATATATCCCTCGTTAAAAGTTTGGCTCATATCCAACCTTGCCGTTACACTGTTGGCCCGTATACCCCCCTAGACTTTACGATAAGGTCTATATATAACCTTTGTTTTTTAACAATTTTTATTTTTTGTAAAAACTGGAAATTATTTGTGAAAAAATTTCTTCAGTCCTTAAAAACAAAAAATAATTTGTTATAAAATGATTTTTTTCCTTTTTTACAAAAAAAATAGTTTTTACAAATTTATTTTTCCAATTTTTACAAAAAATGTTTTTAAAAAACTAAATAATGAAGAAAAAAAATTTCAAAAGCGAAAATAAGTTTGTTGAAAATATTTTATTCAGTTTTTAAAAACTAAAAATATTTTTGTAAAAACTGAAAATGTTTTAATTCCTCTATTTTTACATTTTTTACAAATATGTTTTTACAAAAAAAAATATTTTGTTAACAAAAATGATATTTGCAATTTTTTAAAGTTTTACAAAAAGAAATTAGAACATTTCCAAAAGAAAAAGACATTTCTTTTCGTGAAACTTCTAACAAATTGCAAAAATTATTTTTTTAACAAAATATTTTATTTTGTAAAAACTGAAAAAATGTGAAAACAGAGGAATTAGAACATTTTCAGTTTTTAAGAAAAAATTATATATATATATATATATATATATATTTTTTTTTTATTTTTTTTAAAAAAATTTCAACAAATAATTTTCGCGGGGGGCAGAGAGGCTGTTTCCAGGGTAACTTGGCTAAAGTATGAAATATAAACCGAGTCTACTTCGGTCTTCATAACAGCACTTACAGGTGTACAACTTATAAGGGCATCTCCAACGCCACTCTAAATTTTGCACCAAATCCAAATTTGGTGGAAAAAATAACATTTTTTTGTTTCAATGCAACAACATTTTTTGCATTATTATAGAGCATGAATAATATTATTTTAGTCAATTTTTTTATTTTTGGACTTTTAATTTCATATATTGTGTATATAATTAACTTTTATATCAAGATCTCTATAATTTTGATTTTATATCCTTTTTTATATATATTATTTTAGTAAATTTATTCCTCTAAACTCAACTCGGATTAGGTTTGTAGTGCATATCAACTTAAGAACTTCAATTTTTTAATAATCTGAAATTAGTACCTAATTCGTATTAGGCTTGTCAGATTGACCAACAATATGTCATGGAATCAAAGTGCTAGTACTCATTAAAAACTAAGCACATAGCGTTCAGCGAAGCCGGAAATTTTGCAAAGCGTGTTCGGGTCTATATATATATACTTTTAATCAGAGGCGGACCCAGGATTTGAGTATGACGGGTGCACCATTGTATGCTAATTATTAGCGATAAAATTTGGCGGCCAACTCTTTGAAAACTCAATGATTATGATGAGTTGATGACTTATCATCGAAGTGCAAATAAAAAGAAGTTCTAAAGAAAAAGAAAGTAGCGAACAAAGAGAGATTTCTTTACGAAATATGTGCTACGGAAAGGGAAGATATTTGATTTAAGACTCGTTTCAAATTTTAAAATTTCGAACTTTTTCTCAATGAGATTCTTTGATAAAAAAGGTGTTCAAACTTAAAAAAATTATCAAAAATCTTAGTAAACAATTCAAGATTAAGGGTGTGTTAATAGTTAAAGAACTGAAGAAAAGCCTCAAACTCTTACTTAATTGTCATTGCCGAATAAGAGTTGACGGATATCCACTACTTTGTCAAAGTGATTGTTGAAGAAAATTGTGGAAGAACGATTTGCATTTTTTTACTTCTCAAACGCGATAAATTACAATTTGAAGCTTTTAAGTTTAAGGAAGGGATTTGACAAAGAAATAAAATTAAGTTGACTATTATATATTAAAATTAAATTATATCTGAATTTTAAAAAAATTGAAGTAAAAAGTGAAGCAATTTGCTATTAAGTACAAACTAGTTAAATTCAAAAGAAAGTAAAATTAAAAAATAAAGGAGAAAGTGCTACGTATTGGTTTTGAACCCGCGACCTCAACCCAAATCTTGAAACTTTAGCACCCAGGAAAACCACTCCGCCAATTCATTTCTTTGTGTTTGGGTGCACACAAAAAATATTTATGGGGTCCCAAGTATATGTAGAGGTACATAAAAGATATATATACAAGGTTTTTGCCGAGGTTTACGGGGTCCCGTGCCCCTCAACCATCAACGTAGGTCCGCCCCTGGCCTTTCGGTTTTACTTTTATGCTTCATTTTACACTACAAATTCAAAAGTTTTTTTTTATTAAATTCTGTGCTCAGTTAAATAGATTCATGTAACTCAAAACTATGGGAGTATTTTATATACTCATTAGTCAGTACTACACCTCTGAACCCTTCACTCTGCGTGACTACTGAGAGCAATAACTACAAATATTATGGATAAATTTAACATATGTTATTAGAAAAATGTTCTAGGAATTTTCTATTTCCATTTCATATATAGGTGAGACTTCTGCTATCTGCCATATGTGTGGTTAAACAACCCTAACCCTAAAAATAGAGAATATATGTCATGGAAAATGCAAAGTACTAGTAGTAGTAAGTACCCATTAAAAATAAAGCAGAGAGAATTAAGTACAAGATTTTATGGATAAATTTCTAATTACAACTCTATAACAGTTTTGTTTGTTCTGAATATTTTTGAATATTATAGCGAAATGCTGATGTAGTTAATATGTATTATAACATAATATGAAAAGTAGTTCCGAAAAAGCTTGACTTCTATTATGAAGTTGTTTGACTCAAAAGTTATCGATTACTTTATAAGTTATGGACAATCAAGAATTGTGAGAAAGGGGTAAATTGCAATCAATTATAATAAACCCCGAAGATAGATCTATAGCGTTTATATTGTGAATCTTAGTAAAAATGACGAGATTATGTGAACTATCAATGATTATCACCAGGAGGGTAAAAAGAGAGAATAATAGAGAGAGAACAATTAGAAGTTGTATTATTAAGAAATAACATTTGTCCTTACAATAAGGAGAACCCCTCTTTATATAGAGGAAATGTTTTCTCGCTAAAGACACAATTCGTTTAAGGACTGCTGACGTCCTAAGAATATGACAAGAAGGAGGGAAGGGGCGCATGTACGTACGAATCGCTACGCCTTCATCGTTAAAGATGTGCTCTCGACGCCGTATAGGCGTGGGGGGGATATACTTGGCCTTTATAAGGCGTGAGCGTGGAGGAAGACGTACTCGGCTCTTATTAATTATATTCAATTCGACCCCATATAGAAGTGTTGTTATATAAAAATGGTGTTGCAGATAAGTCTTACTGTAATTTATTACTATAATAATTTTACAGCTTTCCTGTATATCCATTTGATTAGTGCAAGTACTTCTGCTATGTGTCATATGTGTGGTTAAATTAGAGAATAGAGATTATATTATTGCACATGGAAAACCCTATTCAATAGCCCTTATTCTTTGTTTACTTTGGCCGGCGACCAAACCAAAACTATATAAAAACACACATCAATTTTTAATCTAATCTAAACAACCAAGAAACTCCAAAGTCTAATCTATGTACATTAAGCCCCACCACTCCCAATGATTCTTTTTTTTTTTCTTCCTTCGTCTTCTTCTCCTTCCAATTTGTCCTTCCATTTGTTTGTTTCTTCAAAGCTTCATTAGCAGAAGAAGAATAAAACCAGTATATATATATATATATATATATATATATTAATTACTCAATTCTATTTCATTCTCCACTAAGAAGCAGCTGTCAATGAGATCACAAGTTAACCACATTTCATTGACTTAATTCCCATACTCTTTTTTTCTTTTTTACATTTATTCAGTGGTGCTGGTTCTTGTTTAGTCACTTTCATCCCTTGTGAAAGTACTGATCAGAAAGGTGGTGCTGGCCTGCAGGTTCATGTGGTGGCGCCCTTATTGCTTTCAAAATTCATTATTCTTGATGTTGCTCACGTGATTTCAGTCCTATTTTAATTCTACCTCTCATTTATTCTACCTTTGATCTTAATTGGTACGTTGTTCTTTTCAACCCTTTAGTTTTCCTTTATGTTTATACACATGAATTCAGAATAAATGTGACCTTAATTATTATATTTTGGACTCATAAAACCTGCCTCAAAATACGCCTCTGCTTATACATGTATATTATATATATGTCCGTGTTGTCTTGTGTCACACTACTTAGCTTTTTTATCTTGCCTAGTGAAAGTGCACAATTAAGTTTATCATTTTAAGGTGTTTTTGTTTTCTTGAGAAATGAGTGAAATAGGTGAAATCTTGGGTTTTGGATCGCAGGGAAGGAGAAAGAGAGGGATAATAGAAGCAAGAACAATGGCTGAATTGCTTAGAGAAAGAATGGACGGCAGTGATCGTGTCGTGAGACGACGAAAGAGTCTAACTGAAAGGTTAGGATTCTCCGGACCCATTGCATGTTGTGGGTCCACCTTGTGCCTCAGACCAGCTTCGTTAAGTGTGGTTGATGACGATGACGACGACGAAGAATCTCTACAAGCACCACTGGAGGTGGTGGAAGTGGGTCCTGAAGCACCGCCGGATATAGAGTCAGCTTTGGTATGTTTAGCTCATATTCCGGCAGGTTCAGGGATGAATTTGGCGGCGGCGTTAGCGGCGGAGCGTAACTTGAGATCAGCCCAAGATTTAAGCCCAAGTCAAATATCAGGCCCAGGACCAAATACAAGCCCGTTGAGACCCAATAACAATAGGCCGGGAGCTGGACAAGAAACACCATTTAGGATGTCGCTGATGAGATTATTAGAGGAAACGGACGGCTGTGATGCAAAGGAACTGGTCAAAGAAGGAGTGGGAAATGATATGATGTGCTGCGTGTGCATGGGAAGGAAAAAAGGAGCAGCGTTCATACCATGTGGACACACATATTGTAGGGTCTGTTCAAGGGAGCTTTGGTTAAATCGAGGGTATTGTCCCCTCTGCAATAGATCCATTCTTGAAATTCTCGACATTTACTGAAAACTCCAAAGGATTGGTCATGGATTTTGTGTTAGATTTCTCATCAAAGTGAGCAAATGGAGTTGATTTTTTATTAAAAGAAAGAAAAAGATTAAGCAAAAACACATGAAATTGTTATACCTAGAGGAGTAAGAATTTTGTTATTTACTTTCTGAGTCTATGGTCGAGCACCTATACTAAGCCTTCCTTTCCACTTTGGTTAATGTTTGATCCACCATATCAAATATCACATTTTCTAATTAATCACATTCTTACTCCTTTTGATTCTCAAAAGATAATCGTTTAGACAAATTAGCTTTGTTTAAATTATAAGACGTTTCAGAAAAAAAAAATTGGAAAAACTGTCAATTGTCAAATAAAGAAGAAGATACTTTGAGAATTTTTCTTGTGTGTATTGAGAATGAAAATACATTATACAGGATGCACGTATAAATATAATAAGAAAGGAATCTGGCTCTAACTAACTATTATCAAGTAGCATTATCATATTTTCTAATGTTTAACCACCTATCAGATAAATACAAAGAAGGATAAAATTATTTACAAAATAATAATCACGATAGTTAATCTCTTGACCATGGTCTGGAATGCATGTAGGCCCAAAACATTGAATACATCACATCGCTCATGTTTTAACAGAGATAGAATATTGAGATGAATATGGGAAAACACCAAGTTAGATAGAAGATAGGTATGACCACTATTTAAGACAAGATACAAGAAGTGCGACTTAGGTGGTTTGGTCAAGTGAGGAGAAGGAGTACAGACGCCCCGGTGAGGAGGTATGAGATTGACATTGGAGGGCTTACGGAGAGGTAGAGGTAGGCCAAAGAAGAGGTGGGGAGAGGTTATTTTGCAAGATATGATGCAACTTCAGCTTACCAAGGACATGACCCTTGATAAGAAGGTATAAAGGTCGAGGATTAGGATAGTAGAGTAGGTAGTCTAGAGTGTTCATAACAGTTGTATTGGCACGCGGTCTCGCTTTCTGTTGGTAGTAGGTTTTTATAACTAACCGTTATTTTCTTTCATTGTTGACTTACTATCTTATTGTTTTTATTCTGCTTTTATATTGCTTTTTAGTGATGTTACTTCTTGTCTATATTTTCATTAATGTGGTGCTTATATTTTCCTAACCTGAAGGTCTATTGAAAGTATCATCTCTATCATCAAATGTAGGGATAAAGTCTGCATACAGCCATATATACTCCCCTCTCCAGACCCCACGACGTGGAATACCACTTGGTATGTTGTTATTATTGTTGTTTCATCCTTACTGCTCAATTTAATGAAATGTAAAACGATTGAGATGTATAAGGTAAAGATAAAATGAAGTTTTGATAAATACTTTATGATCGTGACATAAAAATTTTTACTTTAAGGAGTGTCAAACAGGTTAAAATACGAACTATGAATCTAATATAGTAGTGAACTGCAATATTTTTTCTACTACACATAAGAGAGAGCAAAGCACCTCTCGGTCGTCGTGTCTACTTATGAAGAGGGCAATTCAGTCATTTCAATTAACTTATGTGCATTATTTACTTGTTCTGTGTGCTTTAGTGCTTTATAAGGTACTATAAAGCATTAGCTTTTAGATATTTAAGCCCCTAATGTTATATCTTATTACTTTAAATGCCAATGGTATAGTTGAAATTTAGTGAACTTTTCAGGCTTTTTAACCTTTCATTTCCAGTTTTAATGTGTGAATACTTGTATTTCTCTCTTTGCATTAGCTTTTGTTCACCTTTTCTGTACTAATTTCAAGAACTTTATGTTAGTAAAAATAAAAAATAATTATAAAAATTCCATCAAAATTACAAAATTATAATAAATAATCTACTAAAAATATTTATAAAATATAATTCGACTATGAATAATACGAAAAGTATGACATATATCATAGTATACAAATTAGTTGCAATGTCGTTATAACTCAGACATCAAAAGTAATGTATTCAATATAAAATCTTATACGTATCTCTTAAGAAGTAATAAATTTTGAATGAATTTCAATATTATACTCCATTTATTTAATATGCTTTCTATTTGAAAGAGAATTTATATACAAATATAATTTACAGAATCTGATTCTCTAGCATCATTTATTTTAAGTTTTAACAAGTTAATAAATTGACACATCCTTCGATTAACCTTACTCATAAATGGTCTTACGATCGGGAGAACTACCTAACTAAAGAAAAATAGTGTTCTTTCTAAGAGTAGGCGTAGAGAGCTTTTTGCGGGAAACCTTGCAAGTACAGTTTGGGGGGAGGCGGGCGTCGACCCTACCTTATGAGTATTCGAACTATAACAGTTCCGATGAACAGTCACTCACTTTTGACAGTTATACGATTCCAGAAGATGATCCAGAATTAGGTTAATCACGTTTATTAGAAGTCGACAATATAGTGGTTGTACCAGCAAAAAGTTATATACGTTTTATTGTAACATCTGCTGAATGACAACTAATTATTTGTAAATAATTACTATCTAATATTGAGATATGAAACTAAATAAGTATTGTATATTATAAACATGAAAAAAATAATTTTTAAAAAAATTAGTGGTATAAAAATTTAAGGACTATTATATAGTAAAGACATAGCAAAAGTTAATAAATAAATACTTTTGAAAATGAAAGATTTATTTTAAATTTACTATTATAGCAGTCTTAGTGGATAACATGGAATAATTTTTATTTTAATTATGACATTAAATACTCTCAACTTAATAATTTATGATTAAAAAAAGTAATTTTAGTCAACGACTTGTTAAGAAAATTTGAGGATTTACAAGGTTAGTTACATACAATTGCATAAAGTTATATTAGGCGAGTCCAGTACCCTGGGCGTTGGACTTGTCCGAGGCGTAAGCCCCAATGACCGAGGCGTAAGTTTCATTGACTAAGCCCCACACATAAGCCCAGGGGCGTTTTATGAGTGCTCCGTCCCGGGGCGAGCCTCGGACGAGTCCTAATTTTGCCTTTTAAAACAGAGATATGGATATATATTATCTTTCTTCACAGGAAGGAAATTAATTAAAAATATTTATATAAATAACTTTCGGCCAATTTTTGAAGCTGGAATCTCAAAATCAATTCCAAGTCAAAGTGACTTTGGCGGCAAGAAAATTTCTCTGCTATACAAATAAGAATTAATAGTTTTATAAATTTTGGAAAAATTGAGAAACAATTAATCACTATTTAGTTTCCAGTAATATCGGTTTACTCTCTATTTAAGGCATATAATGAGACAAAGAAATTACTAATAAGGATATTTATATAGTTCTTTGGTTTGAGAAATTTTATTATCATACTTTATTTTTTTTAAATTAAATTACTTTTAAAAATTTATAATACATAAAAAATGAAGTTCGATACTTCAGAAATGAGGACATATGTAATTCTATTTTTCGCACAGATACTTTTTCTAGACTCATAAGATATGATAATTAGTGTTTCGGGAAATTTCAGTAACATGTTGCTTAAAATACTTAAAGTCAGATTACCATAACTAAAATACAAGAAATAGGAACTCAGGTAACGTAGAGAGTAAATTTTTCATGTAGCACCCAATTTTGCACCGTCTATTAAATTTGTATTCACCTTTTAAATTTCTTTTAACTGATATTCAATTTTTGGATAACTTCAATTATATAAACTTTTCTCTTCTTCTTTACCGTTGTTTTCTTCTTCTTTGTGGTTTGAGTTTCTTCTTCTTCTTCTTCTTTTTCTTCTTCTTCTTCTTCTTAGTTGCAAAGCGAGTTTGTTAAATTTATTGTTGTTTTTGACAATTTGATGATTGAAATTTATTCTTTATGGTATTTAAAAGTGATTTCAAATTTAGGCTCATTTGGAGTAGATTTTGGCATTGAATCATGTACTGGATTATTGAAAATCAAAGAACAAATTTATGTTTTGGAACTTAAGATTTGGTATCTGAATTTGCATTCAATAGATTGAACTACTTAAGATTCAAGTTACTGAAGTTGCAAAGTACTTCATATTTGATTTATGAAGTTGCATTGAACAGATTGAACCTCTTAAGATTTGAATTTCTGAAGTTGCATCTGAAAAATAGAAAAATTTTAAATTTAATTTCTGAAGTTGCATTGAAGAGATTGAACTACTTCGGATCTGAGCGGGTATACTTTTAAATGTTTTGTGCAATGCAGGTATAACTTCAATGGTGACCCCAAAAGTAGGTATATATGAAAATGCCCCACGTAGGGAACTCTGGGGGGATTGCTCCTACAGTCAAACCCCTCAATAGCAGTCTCATTTATTTCGATATTTCTTATAGAGTACATACATTATAACATAACATCGATTATAACATAAAAATCAATTCGGCACAAATTTAGCTTTTATAGTGGATAACTGTTATATAAGGATATTGTTATAGAGATGTCTGACTGCATATAAATAGTCATTGAGCATAGGCTTAGCCTGGACATAATGCCACTAGTTTATTTATAAGCGATTGTACTTCTTAGCATAGTGTTGTGGCAACACATCACAATTTTAACAAAATATACATTTGTGTATATGTAGTGTATGCCCATTAGATGTTGTATTGCTGGTAAAAAAGCATTACACATGGAATATTGGAAAGCTGACATTGCATGGCACGACACGGCACGTGGGACAGTGGTTCATCGACATGTGGCTTTCTTAATTAAGGAAAAAAAGGAACGGGAAAAAAATACCACGCCTAAGCAGTTGGCAAGAAACAAATGAGGAAAGCATGAATATATAGTAAAAAGAAGGAAATATGCATGAACCGAATAAAAAAAAAGAGGAAGGAGAATCAGAACGGATGCTAGACCTTTATAACAATAAATACATCTGTTATAGTTTCCAAGAATATAGGCAATCAATATCATTAATGCCTATAGCTAATCCAAATTATGTGGGAAAACTATTACTATTGTACATTCCTATATAAAGACATACAATTCTACTTGTAAGGACATATTGAAATATTCCAATACACTCTCTACTTTTCTGCTTTCTCGAAATTCTCTATTTAGACTTTATAATTATTTTCCTAATTATTCTTATTGTTTTACTTTGATATCATTGAGAAAGTGAAGCTAAACTTGATTATCAGTAACTCATTTATACTAAAATTAGACTTTGATCAAAAGACGTATTTTTAGTTTAAACAAATTGGTTCCATTACCGAAAATTTGATAATTTTTTAACTTTTCAAATTCACTTTTCTGTCAAACTATCATATTTAAAACAAGTGATGACTTTTGGGTCTTCACACCACTGTTCCAAAAGAAAAAAAAGACTTTCCATTAACAAGTTCAAAACAAAACCATCAGAAAATAAGAAAATTAGGAGGCATCATCCATTGGAACATCAGCAATGGGAGTATCATGGGCCGAGGTAGGGAGATGAGGTTGAGAAGAAGAGGCTTGAATAGCAGCTTCACCAAGAGCAGGTTCATCACCCTCAGGAACTCTATCTCCAGGCGAAGGAAAGTCTTGACGTTGCTGAGTTTTTTCAATTCCCTATTTAGGTTTAACAATATCAGCGTTCAGATCAAAACCCTTCTGGCTGGCTTTCATTAAAGTATCAAGGCGAGTATTCAAGAAAGTTCTACTCACTTCAAGTTACATCTTATCATCGAGAGACTTATAATCTCTTGCCTACTCATCGATATCAGTTATCAACTCCTCATTCTCTATTTTAGAAGAGTCAAAAGTTGCCTTCAAAGGAGTAAGGGAACTTTTCAATAACTTAACCTTATCAGTAGAGGCACGGAGGTCTTCTTGAGTTTGAGTTAATGTTTGAACCAACTCTCCTGAATAAGGCTCATTCTGATTATGGATTTCCCTTAAACTTCTTATCTCCTCGGTTACTTTTGAAAGATGCTCAGCAAAAGAAGACTCAATGATATCCTTATCTTTACTAAATTGGCTTGAAGAAGATTTTTTAATTGCTAATTCAACAGTGATCACATGCATTTGTTGCTCTAAGGCATCCTTCTCCTCAGCCAACACATTTTTCTCCAGTTGAAGACCTTCAAATTGCTCTTTCCAATTGTCAGCAGTGGCACAATAATCACCATTTTGTTAGTCAGCATAGACGATTCTTTTCATGAGTTTCGTGCCTATCAAGTTTATTGATAAAGGAAGAAAAGTGGTTATTAATAGACTGAAAAGGGAATAAATAAGGAGTAAAATCAAAACTCGAACCTTCAGAGATGAATGAACGATATCATCCACCCAGGTCAACGAATTGTAACTCTCAAACTTTGTCTTATCCATAGGGCCTAGTAAAGACTTTAACCATACTCTAGCTTGGCTCGAATTCTGCAATAAGTTCCCACCTTCAGAACCTCAACAATAACTTTCTTCATCACCTTATTGCTACTCGAGGGATCAACTTCCATGTGAGAAGTGGTAGCAGTTGAAATAGCAGATGAAGTAAAAGTCGTCACCGGAGCTTCAACAGTAACTTCAAGTAAGTGGACTTGAGAAAATTGGGTACTGGCGAAGGAAAAGAGGTAAGGGGCAACTCTTCAAAAACGGGCCCAAAAGCTTCTTCATTTTCAAAACCATCAACAAAGGGTTGTTTAGTAGAAGTAGGGGGTCGTTCACTTCTTCATCATAAATTAGTAGCGGACCATTTTCTGGTTCATCTAAAGTCCTAGGAGGAATCAAGCTTGAAAGAGGAGTATTTTCATCATCGGATATAACACGTCTCCTAACTCGGGGTCAACAAACTAGAGAACCCTCATCTGGTTCTGCTTCTCCCTCCGAGCCACGAGCTCCATCAACCTTCCTCTTTGAAGAAGAGATCAAAATTCTTTCTTGAGCAAGACTCACCATAAGTCTTGCAGATGAAACAGAAGCAGGACTAACACCACGAATGAAACATCCTAACAAATGAAAAGAGTCATGGTAAGAAACTCTTAAGGTAGAAAAAGAGAAAAAGAAGAAGACTAAGCGGTAAAAAGTACCGTGTGTTTTAACTTGCCACCCAAATTTCTGAGAGAGATACTTCCAAGATCTTCTCTTTATAGTGGCAATGGATAGAAACTTCCAAGCACGAAAGTTGGGATCTCCTCAAGAACTTTCATGGTTGCTGAAAAAGTAGGCACGAGAATATATGAAAATCATTTTTTAGAAAGAAAAAAAAAGATGCAAATACTTACGTGCAAAATTTCACTTGTCTGAAAAAGGCATGTTCTCTTCACCCACCAAAGCACTAGTGGGAGCAGCAATGAAACATGCATACCAACCTCGATCTCAGTCATCTTTAGGCAAACTAATACTCTTATATTTTTGTCCACATGGGAAGAAAATCCTTCACGAAATAGCTTCGGAGAGTAAAGATGAATAAGATAACAAAAATTAAAAGGTATAGAAGCCAAGTTTTATAAATAACACATGCAACAGCTCCCCAAATAATAGAATCGATATGTCGTAAGCACACATTGAAATAATGATAGAATTTGATGATCACTGGATCAATAGGTGGTTTAAAGCTCAGAGTAAAATAATATATATAAATAAAGGAATAACCAGTTTGATATGAAGTTATTCTTTGGTTGGAACCAGGAATTAAAATTGGGAAGTCATGTTTCCACTAATATTCCTTTCTGACAAGAGAAAATAGGCCAGTTGTAATCAGAGTTGTGTAACGACCAATAAGAGAGAAACAACCATGGAAGAAACTTGACTCTTCATGGACTCACTATTAGTCACGAAGGATAGTTCTTGAGGAAAAATTTCATCAACAGCGGGCTCACGTAAAGTTTCAGTTGAATCTTTAATCTAGAAGAAGATCTTGGGGTTACAGAAGCCCCAAGTCTAGAAAAAGACAGATTGGTAGTACTGCTTTGAAAATGGGAACCACGGTTAGAAATAAAACTGAGGCTACGCAACCTACCACCTCTTCTACTTCAAATAGGTGTATTGGAGGAAGCAAATTCATCGACAATAATAACTTTGCGAGGATCAGGAGAAGACATAATTATCTAAAGAATAAGGGAAAAATGCAGAAAGGAGTAAAACAAGAAGAGTGGAAACACTTTAGAAAATCAAAGAAGTGAGGGGAAACTATAGGAAGACACGACTATTGAGGTCATTATGAAGCATCATAATGGAACCATCACTTCGTGACTGACGCGACTGCAAAAAATTCCTAAAAAGAGCTGAAGAACTGAAGAAACAATTAGCAAAAGCCACGTGGCATGGTCATTAAATGGAAGAGATATGTGTCGTCTAATTTCAGAAAGGAGTATGATTGCATTTGGAAAAAGACGGCATGGAAATTTCCGCCATATATAAATAAAATAAAAATTTCCACTTCCCCGAATATCCAATAGAGAATATTCAAGAAAGTGGGGAGACTATTTGTATTGGTGGTGAAAAAGCATTACACGTGAAATATTGGAAAGTCAGATGGCATGGCACGTGGGATAATGGTCCAACGACATGTGGCTTTATTAATTAAGAAAAAGAAGACACGAGAAGAAATACCTATGGGACGATACCAGCCTAAACAGTTGGCAAGAAACAAATGAGGACATCATGAATACATAGTAAAAAAAGTATAGATACATGAACTGGAGGAAAATAAGAAAGTAGGATTAGAACGGATGCTAGGTATTTATAGCAATAAATACATCGGTTATAGATATTCAAGAATATAGGCAATCAATATCATTAATACCTATAATTAACCGAAATTCTGTGAGAAAAATCGTTACTATTGTATATTCCTATATAAGGGCACAAAACTCTACTTGTAAGGATAAATCGAAATATTTTAGGGATAATTTCACATAAATACAACTCACATATTTGACTTGCAACATAATAGCCCAGTCATAACTTTACAAATCTATAGCCCAAAAATAATCGGCTAATATTTGAAAAAGAGTATTTTCTAACTTTCTTTACTCGGCAACGGAGTTTAATCAAGACAATTATAGGGATTTAGATGAAGACGTGAGATTTTCTAATTCTTCTGTCATATGATTTTGATATTTCTCTCCTAATTTATCTTTACTGCTGCAAGTTGTCCCCCAATTTTTTTTACTGATTTTACTTATATGGTAAAATATAAAAACAAATGCTGCAAGTTCGTGATTTGACGGAGAATCAACAAAGAAAGTAGATTTATACAAGAATTACTCCAGAAAAAGGAAGAACCACATGAAAAAAAATTAATTTGATTATACATATGCAGTACTTGTACAATGATGTATAACTATGTATAAACTTGTATATGGAATCTATAATAATGTATATCAAAAGAATAAGAGAAATAGAAGAAGAAGATAAATGATGTTATGAACATATATACACATTTATATATAATTATATATATTTATACATAATTATACACATTTATACACACTTATACATTAATGTATAAGTGTGCATAAATAGTGGTTATACAATATTTATACCAGAACACATCTTATGTTCAATATTACACCTCTATTTCGGTATCAAAATATCAAAAGAGAGTTTTGCAGAGGAGGTTAGATCAGAAAATTAAAGAGGAGAGAAAATGGAGATTGAATTGTTTTATACAAGAAGATAAAGCTGGAACATCATCTCAAGAACTTGAAATTGTCTAAATAATTATGCTTGAACTCCCGTAAAATTTGCGGGAGTTCCAGCATAATTATCCTGGAACTCCCGTAAAATTTACGGGAGTTCAAGCATACTTAGGCTGGAACTCCCGTAAAATTTGCGGGCGTATTTTTTCAGATTTTGAACAGTGTTTTCGCTCAGATTTAAAGTGGCTAAATTTCGATGACTTTTAAAACTTAGCTATTTTTCAACGACCATTGGTAAATCTGGCTATTTTTGGATTTCTCCCGTTAAGATTGATGCAACATTGACGATAAAGATATCAAAATCTAATTAAGAACAATTCCAATGCCAAAGGAGTAGTTCTTATGGTGAAATATATTCGAATTTTTGCCTCTTATAACAAAGGTTGACATCTTATTTATTTTAAATAAATATTATTTATAAAAATTATATTCTATTGATATATTTTAAGGTTTATATCAAAATATTTAATTTGGTTACATTCTAGCCCTAAGCCACTAAATACGCTAATTAGTTACAATATTTTCTTTCTCTCTATACTTTGATACATCCCACTCTCTTCCCCATCCCATTAAGATTTTCGATTCTCTTCCTCTTCTCTATCTAGTTCGCTTGTGATTTCTCCTCTGTCGATATCCTGCATTGTAGTAGGAGAATTGTTAGCAAGAAGTCGATATCCTCCATTAATTGATTCCTTCTCTGCTACGGATCAAGAAGTTGTCTTGCAGCACCGTTGTTAGCAAGAAGTTGATATCCTCCATTAATTGATTCCTTCTCCACTATGGATTAAGAAATTGTCTTGCGACAGCGTGTTTCCATGCATGGCCGCAAGCATCAGTGTTATTGTTGGAATTCTAATAGGGATTGTGTAGCAAGTGTCAAATCCGCCAAGGCTTGTCACTGTCATTTTCCTTCCCATTCTCCTCCTAAACTCATTCCTCACTGTTGTAAGTTGGCTCCACTAGCCTTGTGAATACCGTCCTTACCAATTGAAAAAATTGAGATATGGATATTGTAGGATGATTTTCTTGTAATATATGTCAATGTATTTTCATGTATTTCATTATATTCATTGTCTTTTTTCATTGTACTTCAATGTATTTCGTTGAATTTTATGTATTTCATATATTCACTGTCTTTTTTCTCATTGTATTTTAATGTATCCCGCCGTATTATATGTATTTTATCGTATTTACTGTCTCGTTATATGACATGATTATATTCATAAGTTTTTTTAATTAATATAATTTATGTATTCAGATATATTATATAATTTCTATGAAGACTGCTATATTTTTGGGGTATTTTTCGGTTGAGAATCTTTTTTAGAACTGAAAATACAAAAATTCTGTGTTATAATTGAGTTTGTTGAGTTATTTTAGGAGTATATTATGTTAATTGACTCACTTTCCGTTTTAAAAACAGTGTAATCCCTTATTTCATGCCGTGAATACAATCAAATACAATAATCTGTCCGGTTGTAATTCCATGTTCACTCTAGGTATACAATCGAATACACTCGAATACAACAACTGATTAGCTGGACTTTCCTGATTCACGCATATTTTTGCTACTGTATTTATGAATACAATAGCTTAAATACGTTAAATATATCTTATAACCACATAAATTGTATCTATAATCCGTAATATAACAAATAGTATCTATAAATGACAAATTACTACTAAAAGATAGTGCTTTATAAAAATATCCCAATTATACTTACCTCTAATAGTGACGTGTGATTTGAGTTTTCATTTTCCCATTTTGTACATTGGATAAAAGTTAGAAACATATTTGAACTTTTACTTGCATAATTGACATTTGATGGTCTTACTAACGAGGAAAATAAGGAAAGGAAAACCCCAAAAGCTCCGTCTACTCTTTCGGGCCTACTTTAGTGGATTTATTGGTTATTTTCATAGATATTAAGAAATTTACTTTTTAATATTAATTAATAATAAAATTGACCATTAAACTTAGTTTGTTCATTGAAAATATAATAATTTTAGGCTCTTTATTGCAAAGATATTTAAAAAAAAAAAAAGAAGTTAATTCCTTATTTGTATTTGAAAAATTCAAATACTATGGACCACGAAAAATTACAAAAAAAAAATCAATTAAAGTGAACGAAGAGAGTATAAAATAAATAGTGAAGCGAATATAGATTAATCATATAATCGATCATAAATAGAGTAGGTTCTCTAGTTTGGCACAGACATTTAGGGGGCGTTTGGTATGAGGTATAAGAAGGTATAAGGGTGGTATAAACATTTAATATCATCTTAATACTCTGTTTGGTTAGCAACTCAGGTATAAGTTATCTCGATGATAATTTTAATACTGAGATAACTTATACTTTATAGAAGGTAGGGTAGTTAATATTGGTATAGATTGTATTCCACCCAAACGACCCCTTGGAGAACAAAGGTCACAATCATAAGGAATCAACCAAGAAGTAACTCACACTTTCAGTTCATCAAATCAAACCCTTTAGGAATATATGGTCAATGAGTCAACTCTCATTAAAAATACAAAGAAAATGACTACACAAATAGAACTAGACATTGCCAATGCAACTAAAGGGTCCCAATTTGATATAAGGAATCCCATTTATATTTCATATATCAACGTCAAGATTTAAGGGCTCCATTTTCAGTTTATCTCCGTTTCGTTTAATCTTTCCTAGAAACCACCCAAATAAATAAGTTGATAAATAAGAGAACTAAAAAAATTGGGGGGGGGGGGGGGTGTTTCATTTGAGGTTCTTGATATATGCTAATAATCTTAGAATATTTTAATTTCTTTGAATAAAGTGACCCCACCCAACCTCTATAGTAAACTATACAAGTCATTGCAAAGATATTATTACATATGAATTATCACATCATAATAAGATCATAATTTTGCTAAGATTATATTTTCTTTAATTAAAGATGCTTTTCATTGACCAATAAACTATTAATCTTACTTTTCAATTTATAATTGTTGGGGTTTTAAGTATTAAAATAAGCATAAAAGAGGGTGAATGAGAAATGAAGCGAAAATGAAATATTTGAGTTTCATTTGAGATTCCCTCCTTAACAAGGGACATCGTCCCACATTTAAAAGAGAAGGGGTTTTTGATGGGTATGTAAGCAATTGCTCTTCTTCTAGCTCTTAAAAAGTTGAGAAGAAGGCAAGCCTCACGTCGTCGTCGTCATTGCTCGCTCGGCTTTAGCTTCGGCTTCGGTCTTTTGGACCAAATTTTTTTTAATAGTAAATATTAACAGAAATGGTATTAAACATCCGTTTTAATAATATAATATTAATATTAATATTAAATCTAACGGAATATTAAACTTTTTCCATTATCCATTTTCCGTTTTTCGGTTTGTGTAAATGAAAATTAACTCCCTCTTGAATTCCCGGTTTATTATTGCATAGATAGCTATTTATTTTATGGCATTTATGCTATGACCATTTTGAATAAACAACCATTCTAAAGAGTTGCACCTCTTTAGTTTTCAGTCCATAGGTAAACTATACAGGTCATTGCAAAGATATTATTATATATGAATTATCACATCATGCTAAGATCATAATTTTGCTAAGATTATGTTTTCTTTAATTAAAGGTGCATGCTTTTCATTGACCTATAAACTATTCATCTTACTTTCCAATTTATAATTGTTGGATTTTTAAGCAATAAAATAGATTTAAAAGATGGTGAATGAGAAATGGAGCGAAAATAAAATATTTGAGTTTCATTTGAGATTCCCTCATTGACAAAGGGACATTGTCCTACATTGGAAGAGGAAGAGGTTTTTGATGAGTATGTAAGCAATTGCTCTTCTTGTAGCTCTTAAAGAGTAAAGCAAGCCTCGCACCGCCGCCA
Source organism: Nicotiana noctiflora (assembly GCA_032618575.1). Taxonomy (NCBI): domain Eukaryota; kingdom Viridiplantae; phylum Streptophyta; class Magnoliopsida; order Solanales; family Solanaceae; genus Nicotiana; species Nicotiana noctiflora. The sequence goes on from JASVEL010001109.1 coordinate 242,673, forward strand.
TCGTCATTGCTCGCTCGATTTCGGCTTCGGTCAAATGATCGATTCATCGATTAATTTTTTGGACCAAATTTATTTTTTAATAGTAAATAATAACAGAAATGTTATTAAATATCCGTTTTAATAACATAATATTAATATTGATATTAATATTAAATCCAATCGAATATTAAACGTTTTTCCGTTATCCGTTTTCCATTTTTCGGTTGTGTAAATGAAAATTAACTCCCTTCTTGAATTCCCGGTTTATTATTGCATAAATGGCCATTTATGTTATGGCATTTGTGCTATGATCATTTTGCATAAACAAACATTCTGAAGAGTTGCACCTCTTCAGTTTTCAGTCAACGTTAGCTATAAATACAAGTACATTCTTTCAAATTTTCCATACGATTTTCTGAGTTCTCCTTCTTTCTTCTGCATACTTTTAACTTCAACGAAAGCAACAATAAGTGTGATTTGTTATCGAACTTTGTGTTCGCTGAAATACTGGGATTTGATGTACCACTACATCAGTGTGTAATTCATTTTATTCTGTGATGAAATAATTCATAACCTTGGGTATTAGGAGGGAATTAAAGTCCATAAGGAAACACTGTGAATCCATTGGGCTCGGATTAGCTTTTATTTCGTTTACATTTTCTATTTATATGTTATTTTATCTTTTCCAAAATTAGTTTACAAATACAGTTTACTGACAATAATTTAACCTAAGTTGGGGTAATACATACGTACTTTCATATTTATTTTTAATAATTTGTCTTCAATTTTTGAAATTTTTTAAAATATAATATATATTTTTAAATAGCATTAAATAGTGGGGAGAGGGTTTGTTTCAAGTTCTTTTTCTCTTAGAAAAGGATTGTTAACCCGTTGATGATTGGATAGGGCAGAAGCTAAATCAGAATCAGCAAAAACTTGTTGATAAATATGCATTTTTAATATATATGTTGACGCTGCCATTCTTGGAGCACTTCCACGGTTTCCACCCAATAATTGATTCTCCATTTGTGCGACCATTATATGCTTTTTCCACCTCTTTTCACGTATGGTATTTTTATTTTTGTTCCCTTTTCTTTTTCAAATATTCTGAACAGCTTCCTTTTTTCTGGTTCTTAAATTCCTTTTGGGTGGGATGTAGCAAATAGGGAAACGGAAAGAAAAGGGTCTCGTATGATTCGACTTTAAATATAAATTACATATATTAGAACAAAATGCATTCTTGTAATTTAATTAGCTAAAGACTCGCATAATTAGGGGTGTTCATAAAAATCCAAAAAATCGAATCGAACCGAAAATCAAATCAAATTGACCAAAAAAATCGATACTTTTTGGTTTGGTTAGTTTTGGTTTTGAATTTTAAAAACCGATCAAATTTTGTTTGGTTTTGATTAAAAAAAAAAGAACCAAATCGTCTATAGAAGTAGCTATTTCAAATTTATTATTACACCTATATATATGTATATTGTTATACAAAGTTTCAAAAAATTTATGGTAAATGTTAATAGTTTTCACTTTTAATATTCTTTACATTTGCATTCTAGTTTGATTGGTAGTTTTTTTCGTTTAGTGTAAGAATCTATTTCGTGTTAAAAAATAAAATATTTTTAATTGAGTTCTTAAATTATTCATTACTATTTGATTCAGTTATCATCAATATATTTTGGTAAATAATAGATTTCTCAAAAGGCAATTGATTTGATAGTGTTACACGGAAAATGTGATCGCCGGAATATGTGTTTGGTAGTGTATGTCTTATATTTAAGAAAAAGTCGACAAATAACCAAAAAACCGAAAAACCGACCTAAATCGAATCAAGAAAAACCGACTTATTTGGTTTAGTTTTATTTTAATATTTAAAAAATCAATTTACTTATTTTGGTTTTTTTTAAGAAAAATCCAATCCAAAGCGAACCACCAACACCACGACCATGTACAGTCGACTTCAAGTGAAGGTCATTATTTTATTTAAGATATTCGAGAAGTGCGTTGTCCAGTTGACGTATTTTAACTTCTAATTTCATGATTTTTTTTCAATAAAACTCCGTCTAATATGTTTTCAGATCAAATCTCGTGATAGTTCTGAAGTACTCTTGTACTTCCCAGAGTTGGTTAAGTGATAGATCTTCAACCGAGGTGCACTACTAAATAAACGAGAGAAAAAAGAAAGTATTAAATAAAAATTAATCCCTATTCCTTTGGATAAACAACGATCTGACATTTTTAAAATTCTGAATCTGGCTAGACAAATATCATATGATCCATTTTCGACATATACACTGAATTTAGCGCACGAATGGCCTACAAATGAAGCTGTATGTATATATTTCAGGGACACAACAAGTGAAACAACTATATATAGGGCCATGTACATATATATATATATATATATATATATATATATATATATATATATATATATATATATATATATATATATATATATATATATATATATATATATATATATATATATATATATATATATATATATAAGTCATTTGAGGAAGGGACCATTTTCCATAATTTCTTTAGTTGGAGACCACAATTTAGAACTTAGGCAGCTTTAAACATTAAAGTAGCCATGCATGGAACCTAAAGCTAGATCCAAAAAGGACGACACTGGAACATGTTGTGCTGCTCTTTGTATTTTCGGATATACGGAAGTTCTGTTTGTTTTGCTTTTTGTTTACAACTTCCATATATTATCATTGTATACGGTCGAAATTATGTATGTCCGGTTTCCCAGACTCAAGAGATCGCCTTGGGCCAGAGTTCAGGTAAGGTCGAGTTCAAGCTCGATGGACCAGACTCGAACTCGAAGACAGAGTGCAATGCCCTAAAATTGAAGTACGATGAATATCGAAGCCGAGTATGCTCGACCCCGAAATAATACCGTTATGAATTTCTAACGGAATGAACGAGATTCCTACCACGTCCCAAAAATTATAGCGCAAATCCCAAAATATGATTGTACAATTCCGTATTAGGCGGTTAGACAGTTGTCCCAATAAGATTCCTTACTGTAAATAGAAATGTAACTAATCTAGGATTCCCCTATAGGGAACCCCAATCATTTGTAAAGATCGTCTAATCATTTGACAAAGAATATACTCTCTATTTTTCACTCATTGTTCATCATAATTCTCCTTTAACTTTATTACTCTTACTTTATTATTGTTGATCCATCTCGAAATCGCTAAGCTCGAGGTCGATATTGCTTAAGCAACACCGGTTTAATTTACTTATTTCTTTCATACTTTACGCTTTTTGATTATTAATTGATATTGTTTGTTACTCGTATTTTCGAGGTAAATAATCATTGACTTAATATTTAAAGTCATCAACCTTGTTTAGTATCCACATAATTAAGCAGAATAAAGTGCCTGGAATGATACTGTTCTTGTGTTTTCAAGTCGAAATCAGTGACTTAATACTTATAACTTTAACGTGTAAATATATTTTACATTATCAGTACTAAAAAAGATTTATTCTACATTTTGTTCTTTGTATGCTAGTCATCCTAGCCCCTACGATAGGCTTATGATTTTGATGAAGTTATTCTTCATGTGGCGTCAGTTCAATTTGCTAAATAGTGTCGAAGATTTGATATCAATTTCATGTCTTAGGCTCTGAACATACATAGAAATGATAGCTAACACAATTTTATACGAATAGATTACAATAATCCTCTTGGATATGCACGAGAAAAGAGTTAATCAAGTTCATCATTTGAGTATTCAACTGTAGTGTCATAAACTTAGCTGTGTGAGGAAAATTGGTATATATTACCTATAGTTTTTAATATGAGTTCAATTGCACGATCTTTTCTGCTTCTACCATAAGTTCATGCGTGAACAATATAATTACTATCATGCATACGTCAAAATCGGACTTACCCGATTTTACTGTTTGATCGAGACAAGAGAATTGCATCGGGGTAGCCTCGTAATGAATCCGACCCGAGCTCTAAGATGAGGCATCGAGTCTAGAGATCGAAGTGTCCGTTGAGACAGAGGTCAGCAACAATCGAAATTAAGTATGACCGACTTCGAGTGAAGTGAATAATGAAAAGGCGAGATATACGTAACCGATCGGAGATCACAATGAAAATCTCGGAACACATCAAATCAAGGGTGGTTATTTGTACCAATCATGAGATTTGCTTTTGTAATTAGAATTGCACTATAATTAGGATTCCTTTAGTATACAAAGAGGGGTCCCATCATTTGTAAACATCTTACATTCACGAATATCACAGCAATATAATGTTCCTTTCTTCTCATCAACTTACTCTTCTTTAACTATTCTTACTTCATCATTCTCGAGGGTTCATTAGCTCGAGGGCATTGTCCATGCTTTGATTTGTTTCACATTCTTGTAAATTCACATCACATATGTCTAAGTTAATCAATTGGTACAAGTGAAATCATGTATTCTTAAAACCACATTACAAGTTTAATTGTTACTTAATTTTTAGGGTAAACGGTTTGGCGCCCATCGTGGGCTAAGCATAATAGTGTTTGCTTAATATTAACCCTCATAGAAAAATTAGTTCTTGCTCTAATAAGCACTTCTAGGAAATTGAAACTATATTTTCAATGTCACCCAATTTCTGTCGTAACCACTTACCCCCTTCTTAATATTTTGCACAAGCCATAACTTTTGAGCCGATTGACCAAATAGGCCGTCGAAATTAGTGGGTATGATATCGAGTATCAACCACGCACAATCATCAAGTCTCAAATCTTATCAAACTTCGTGGCTGACTTTACACCAGCCCTCGTGCATGAGGTAAAAAGGGAACTATTACTAAAATCGGGTACATCTTCAAGGGTTGGACCCTTTTAGCGGACGAAGCTTCAAATATGAAGGGATACAGGCTAGGCATTATTTTGAAGCCACCCACAGGTAATACGATTAGACAATCTATCAAAACCCCTAAGTTGACTAACAATGAGGCTAAGTATAAGGCCATGATTGCAGGTCTCGAGCTGGCTAACAGTTTGGGAGCAGAAGTCATCGAGGCGTGATTCCCAACTCGTGGTTAATAAGGTCAACAAAACCTTTAAGGTTCGAGAAGATCGAATACAAAGTTACTTAGACAAATTGTAGGTAACCTTACACTGATTCAAAGAATGGACCCTACACCATGTACCTCGAGAATAGAATGGCGAGGCCGATGCCCTTGCAATTTTTGGGTCAGCAATCGAAGATGATGGAATTAGCTTGAGGGCTATCGTACAACTTTCAAAATTGGTGGTTGAAGAAGGCCACACCGAAATAAATTCCACAAGCCTAACTTGGGATTTGAGGAAAATATATATCAATTATTTGAAGAATGAAAAACTTCCATCGGACTCTAAGGAATCGAGAACTCTGCGAATGAAAGCTGCACGATTTACATTGGTCGAAGATGGAACATTGTACAGAAGGATATTCGATGGGCCGTTGGAAATATGCTTGGGGCTGGGGGACACCGACTATGTTTTTCGAGAAATTTAAAAGGGCACTTGCGGGAACCATTATAATGCCGATTAACTGGTTCACAAAGTCATCAGAGCGGGCTATTATTGGGACAATATGGTTAAAGATACTAAGGAGTTCCTTCAAAAATCTGGCAAATTCCAAAGGCATGCGCCGATGATCCACCATCCCGAAGAGCAACTTCATGTAGTCCTATCCCCGTGGCCATTTATGAAATGAGGGATGGACATCGTTGGTCCACTTCCAACGACCCCAGGTAAAACTAAATTTATTTTATTTATGACAAACTATATTTCTAAATGGTTTGAAGCACAGGTTTTCGAGATAGTCATAGAGAAAGAAGTTATAGACTTCATCCAGGATCGCATCGTATGCCTATTCGGAATACTCCCCGTGATAGTGTGTGATAAAGGAAAATAATTTATTGGCAGCAAAATAACGAAGTTCCTCGAAGATCACAAAATAAAAAGGATATTATTGACGTTGTAGTATCCTAGTGGGAACGGACAGGGCCGAATCAATGAACAAAACCATCATTCAAAACTTAAAGAAGAGGTTGAACGACGCTAAGGAAAATGGAGAGAAATATTTCCTGAAGTGCTTTGGGCATAACGGATAATGACAAAATCCAGTACGGGGGCAACATCGTTCTCCTTAGTGTATGGATATCGATGATATGATACTGATCGAGGTCGATAAACCAAGCGTTAGGTTTCAATACACAATGGAAGATTAAATCACGAGGCTATGAACACAAGCCTCAGATTGTTAGACGAAAAACGGGAAGCCTCTCTCGTCCGAATGGCCACCCAAAAATAGCGAATAAAAAGATACTATGAAGAACTAATCTTTGACACTTCAAAAAAGGGGACTTAGTCCTGAGGAAAGTCGCTCTCAACAATCGAGATCCAAACAAGGGGAAACTCAATCCAAAAGGACTAAAAAGGAAGGTGTGACAAAAGGGATCTTACAAGATTGGCACGATGAACGGCGAACAACTGCGAAATAATTGGAACAAATCACTCCTCAAACGATACTATTTCTAAGGTATGACTCTCTCCTTTTTTTCTGTTTATTATCAAAACTAACTTATTATGACGACCCAAAGGGTCATCACATGTTTTCCTCATCTGTTTCGTGCTTCTGAGGCCTTGAAAACCTCATTTTATATTGCCTCATTTTGCATGCATAGTCCTGGCGCGTAGCCGAATTTTTTTTATAATGAAATATGTGAATTCTGTGAAAAATTTAAAGAATTTTGACATTAATATGATTATAGTTGACTTTAGACAATATTTTTGGTAAACGGACTCGGACCAAGATCAGACTGTCCCGGAAGGTCCGTAAAAAAATATGGGACTCAGGCATGTGCCCCGAGTTGAAATCCGAGGTCCAGAAACCCGATAAAAGAATTTTTCAGTTAAATGATTTTTTGAAATTATTAAGGAAAAATAAAAATGAAATTGAGTTAGAAAGTATAGGTATCGGGCTCGTATTTTGGTTCCGACACCTGGTACAGGTCATAAATATTGGTTAAGCACTTCCTGTAAAGTTTGGTTGAAAACGGACGTCGTTTGACGTGTTTCAGATGAAAAATGGAAAATTTGGAAGTTTTGAACTTTGAAATGAAATCTATGAGTTTTGAGGTTTGATTCATTGAATTCGATGTTATTTTAGAGATTTGATCGCTCGAGCAAGTTCGTAGTATGTTATTGAGTTAGTGTGTGAGTTTGGTTGGGATCCCTGAGGGCTCGAGAGTGATTTCGGGGGTGGTTCAGGGTGTTTTAGACTTGAAAACACATTAGATTTTCTGCAATTCTTATAGTGACACCAGGTTTTGGGTAGTGATATGTTGCAAACTTCCGTGTTGTTATTTTATTTGATTAAACTTAAAAGTCTTCCGCATTTATTTAATTGTTGATAGTGTTTCATTGGTGATGTTGATAGAGGATGTGTAATATTTGGATGGCCTAGCTCCGTTAGTAGGCGCCATCACGTTGCTCGATGGTGGGATAAATGCAGGTCGTGACACTTATTGCAGGTGTTTGATCAAAGGTATCGGGAAATTCTTCAATGCAAAGGCCTCAAATTTTAAAGCATGTGTTGCACTCTTTTTTTCTTATATCAGTTTTTATCCCAAATGGGTTTTCCCGATGAGGTTTTTAACGAGGAAATATTTATATGTGCTACCTGGGATAATTCAACAGTATTTGAGGCTTCTTTACAATCAATTTGGAATACTGGGGGCATCATCCTCGGATGTTATGTTTTCAAGGAAGATGCTTCGTGTCAATAGGATCTCGATAGGAAATGTTTTTAAAGGGCCAAACTGTCAAACAAATCGTGCCCATGTAGATTGCCCGAGCCCTAATGACAAAACATGTACGCATGAATGATCTCTTGAAAGAAGTACGTTTCCTTATCAGATGTTTCATGCCTTAGTGAGATTTTTACTTTACAATTTCGTACTTACGATATATTACAGAAACTGGCTCAAGAGCCAATCGTAACTAAAGTTCGATCAATTAACCCCATTCTCGGGGATTACCATCTGAAAATCGACATACTCGAATTATCAAACTTCAAAATCTTAAGACCTTAAAAGGGTGATCCTTGATTTTATAGGCCACGTCCATCCCATTTGAGGACTAATACTTCGAACAAATTTGAATTATAATCGAGAAACAATCCCAATGGGAAAATATCAAGTTAAAAGCTACGACCAAACTATCATAGTTCAGAGACGTCCGAATTTCATAATTAAATAGGCCTTCAAATATGTTCATAAAACCGGTTAAAAAGAGGCTACCTTCAGCAAATTTATATAGGGTTTCGATAATATCAACCCTCGAAAACCTTAAGAAGCACTAAATTGAACAAACTTATGCTAAGACATTAAATATGACCGACTTCGAGTAAAATGCAATAACGGAAAGGTGAGATATCCATAATCGGTCAGATATCACGGCGAAAATCTCGATACAGATCAAATCAAGGGCGATTATTTGTATAAATCATGAGATTTACTTCTGTAATTAGAATTGTACTATAATTATGACTCCACTAGTATATAAATAGGGGTCCCATCATTTGTAAATATCTTATATTCTAGGCAATATAATATTTCTTTATTCTCATCAACTTATAGTTCTTTAATTGTTCTTACTTCATCATTCTCGAGGCTTATCAGCTCGAGGACGTTGTCCAAGCGTTGATTTGTTTTACATTCTTGTCAATTCACATCACTTATTTCTAAGTTAATCAATTAGTATTAAATAAAATTACGTATTCTTAAAACCGCATAACAAATTTAATTGGTACTCGATTTTTAGGATAAATAATAATTTGAAAGAACTTAAACCTTGGGCCAACTACAAAGTTGATTGTTGAAATGAACTGTATTAAAAAATTAGTTGAGTCATCTTTCTCTTTTGTGTAACAAAAAAGTCATACCAAAAGTCACTTGGGCTGGATTTGTCCCAAGTTCCCGCAAAAAGGAAGAAGCTTAAATGCATTTTATAACACAGATGAATCTTTTATTTTCTTTTTTCTGGAGCACATAGACTTAAATAACCAAAAGTAATATTATAACCCGACAAGCAGAAACATCAGATTTCAATAAACAAAACCCATGGGCTAATAAATACTAAATTTGCTGCTAACTAAATCAAAGTTAATCTTGAAGAATTTTCTTGTGTCCACTAGCGCAACTTTAAAGCACCACTGTGGTATGGTTGATTTTCAGAATAATAAAGTTTAATAATACAAATCAGCCATCTGATCCGACTCTTGGTTATACTCGAACATAAAGAATAAGAGGACACTGCTGCCTCTGTCTAAAAGCTTGATTTAGATAGCAAATGAACGAGAAATAGAATATTCCTATCATATCTAAGATTTTCTACTGCACGTTTTAAAGAAAAAATCGCCATCGCTCTATAACTTGCAAGTACAATAAAAAAAGGAAACAGTTATGACCATTTAAACAAGAATAAATAAGAAAGTAAAAAAAGTATATTAATTGCTTCGAATATTATGTATGATCTTTTCACCCATGGTTTTTCCATAACTTAAGACGGAAAGGTTCACGGTTTAGTTTAGGGGTGGACGTTGGGGCAATTCAGATTGTTTAAAAATTTTGATTTGAACTTTTTTATTTTCAGATTGAGAAATGACAATCCAAAATCCAAAATTCAATACATAATTCGAAAATCCAAACAATTCGGATCTTGGTTTCAATTTAAGAATTTGCCCAAACTATGCCACCCCTAGTTCAGCTGCTTGAAATGGGAAAATGGATGAGGAAATAATGATAACAATATGCGCATTATTTGCCTCTCAATTATTTGTCTCAAAAGTTAAAAGTGTACTTTCTAAGCTAGAAAACAATCAAAAATATGGGAGGGTAAATTGTAATCAAATATAATGGGCCTAGAAATATAAGAATGATAACTATGCGGTATTGCAAAAAGTTATTCGTCATAAGTAAGAGATAGAGAGAGAATAAGAGAGAATGAGAGAGTTGTATTATTCAATAATAACACTGATCGTCTTTACAATGGGAATGTCCCCTTTATATAAGAAGGAGCCTTCCTTAAAATAATAATAAAAATATAAAACGTGGTCGACATCCTCCTAGCGAGGACACCTAGTTCTAAATAGCGTCGCCTTTGCCCTCACGTCTGAGTCGTGCCCTTACTGTAGAATATATACGTTTACTGGGCGTACCCTTTGGCGTAGAGGCCTATAGGGCCAAATTTGACCCCATACAGTTAGTCCATCCTCTTGTTGGAGATGTATCCAGTAGACGTCTTCAATGGGAATAAATACCGACTTCGTCTTTGGAAAATTTGACCTTATTATGAGGGCGATGACATGACTAGGGAAAGTATATGGCATCGTCGATCTGTTGACACGTGGTCTCCTTTTAAAACTGACGTCACTGCCGGCATGCGTCATGATTATACTTTCTCTCGAGCCGTTTCAGGAGATAATTTGACATTTTAGTTTTCCGCCCCTATTTTAAATCATGCCTCTTCGATTTCTGTGTATCTTAGCCCTATAAATAGGAGGAAGGTTTAATCTTTTTTATCTTTCGAACTTATGAATTCTTGCTACTTCCCTTTTCATCTTCCTTGCCAAAAACAACTACTTCGTGTTAAACTCTTCCGTTTCTGTTGAAACCACCTTTCTTATTGTTAGAGCTTGATTTATATAAAAAATTATTATGGCGAAACATGGGCAAAACAACAAAAAAGCCAATGGTGGCACCCCATCTACGGTTCCACCATCTTCGGGTGGTGATGGGGAAAAGGCAGAGAAACCCCTCGTCCCTCTTAACGTAGATAATATCCTTCCAAAAGAGATACACGCCCACAGAGATTTCCTGATCAAGGGCCTGACTACTCCTTAGGATCATAGCAAGCAATCACAGTCACATTTGGATGACCTGCGAGAGGCGTACCAGATTCCAGACCATGTAGTGATGGAGCCGGCCCGGACGGACTATGCCAACGTACAGCGGCCTGGATATTGAACATTTTATGAATATCCATTCTTGATAGGGTAAGGCCTCCCAGGTTATTCCCTCCTGGAGGAGCTCTGCCGCTTTTACAATGTGTGCCCGGCTCAGCTCACCTCAAGACTACCTACGCGGCCATGGTCGAATGCAGCGTCTCGGTCCGCCACCTCTTGTAGTTATTCAACCCTGGTTATATTAGGGGTACTATCCTGCAATTGAAAAGCTGTGGCACGAGGGGCTTGGTCGTTAAAGCCGATGACAAGACTAGCCGCCGCTTCTAGCGTAAATTCTTCTACATCGGGATGGAGCACCCGATGTCAAATCCCGAAGGGTTCCCGGAAAGGTGGAATCTAGAACGTAAGTATTTTTACTTGTAGAATTCAGTACTATTTGCAATCTTGGCTGTACGCCCATTATAACTTCTTTTGTTTCCCTCTGTTTTTTGCAGCAAGGGCTTCTCCACCCCAATTTGTTGAAAATATTAGATCGTAGGTGGAGAGGTTGATTCCATTTACGGAGAAATGCCACACCCAGTCCGTGTTCCGTGAGTGAAACGGCCCACCAGGTAACTCTTTGACTATGGTTTGGAAGTTTCATTAGGTTTCATTACCTGACTTATTCATGTTCGCAGGTCAGAGCGCCCCCAAGAAGAAGAAACAGAATGCCGTTGGTTCGTATGCGGTGGGGACTAATTCTGGAGATGAGTATGTACCTTGTGGCTCGCCTAGTAATGGCGTTCCAGAGGTTCCTCAACCTGAGGTTGCACCTGTGGCTGCATATCTACAAGTGAAGCAACTCCTTCATCGCCATACCCACGGCCCGTGGAGGAGACTTTGGAGGGCGAGGAGCTGCCAGAAAGGAAGAGATGTCGGTTGGTGCTCGGCAAGGGGATAGCCATATAGGACGAGGGGGAGAGTGAACCCCGTCCATAGTCGAGGTCAGTTTTTATGGCCGATGCCATCTGCTCAGGGAGGTCAGCTCCCCAGGGGAGGTCACTTCTTGATGCCGCCCTCGCACGTGTTCCGGAGGGTGGATGTCGGCCACTATTGAGGAAGCGGATGATAAGGAGGGGGCGGGACCTAAGACGACCCCTGCAGATGCGGGTGCATTGAGGAGGGATCGAGCTCGCGTGGGAATGACGACGGGTAGGTCTAACCGCCAGATTTTTATCCCAAGCGAATATAACCTGTTACAACATAGCGAGCCGGTCGCAACAGAATTGACCCTGCTATATGCGGCCACTGAGCGTGAAATATTGAAAGACGTTAGGGACACGGATCTATCTTGAAGGGTTGCCGGTGCGGCCTTGCAGGTATATTTCATTTTTCTTTATGTATTATAAAGTGAACTTTGGTGCATGCTAATTTGTCTTCTTTTCGTCTCTTCTTTAGACCCTTGTTTTGGAGATAGAGAGGGGCCGGCGAGCGCAGACGAAGGCTGCCACCCTTAATAAGGTGGCAAAGAACTACTGGGAGTGCCGCGCCAAGCATCAAGTGATGGCGGACCTACTCACCAGGACCCACAGTTTCAAGTTTTTCGTGAGGGCCTGGAGCAGTAGGAGGCCCAGCTGATGCGAAGGGTAGTTCAGCTGGAGCAGGTGGATAATCAGATGATGACCGCTTTGGCTCGAAATATTGAATTGAAGACTCTTCTCCAGTCAAAGGAGGATGAGCTGGAGGTTGGTCATGGGGTAACGGCGGAGGCCGCTAATTTGTGTGCCGAGGTCGATGCCTTAACTACCGAGCTCAATGCCAAAGTGGCTGAAATTGAAGCTCTTGAGCAGGCCGCTGCATCCAGGTCCGACGATGGTGTGCCTGGTGAGGTGCGAGACATGTGGGTATACGCCAAAGCCATATTGTTCGTGTTTGAAAGTTGCTTACTGCAGGCCAAGCCACTAAGGCGGAGGTGGAGGACTAACATCATTTAGCTCGGGTTGCCTGAGAAGCATGAAGATATAGTTCCAATTCCCTAGACTGGGCGCGCTATAATTCTGAAGACGTTAACCGTCTAGCTTTCGGGTCCTGGATCTCTGCAGCTTATCAGGCTGAGGACGGTAGTGGAAAAGATGACAGGCCGATAGGGGACGGCGGGCAGGATGGTAGGGCATGCTAGGACTTGTACTTATTTTGTTTTTGCTGTTTTTTTGGAGATGTAAATAGATCCCATTGCACATGTATATTTTTCATGACGAAAATAGAAGTTATTCTTTTGCTGTTTCCTTTCGTACCTTTTATTTTAGTGTGCTTCTTGAACGTTTCTTGTGTTACCCGCCGATAGGGAGCTGTTCTAGCCAATAGTGGTGTTGCTTTGTCTATTACTTACGTGCTATATGCCGTAATTAAACAGGGTTGGCGATTGATGGGCCTCAATCGTGATATTGTCAATGGTCTTGGCCATGTCTGTAACTTCGACTATTGTCGAATTATTTCATCGTAGTTGAGGTGGGTCGACTTATAGGCGATGATGGCCTTAGCCATTTATTCGTTTGAGATGGTTGTGGCCATGTACGTGACTTCGACTGTCATCGAGTTATTTTGTTGTAGTCGAGCTGGGTCGACTTACTAGCGATGGTGGCCTTAGCCTTTTATATGTTGGAGATGGTCGTAGCCATATACGTAACTTCGATTACCATCAAGTTATTTTTTCGTAGTCGAGCTGGGTTGATTTACTGGCGATTGTGGCCTTAGCCTTTTACACGTTGGAGATGGTCGTAGCCATGTATGTGATTTTGATTACCATCGAGTTATTTTTTCGTAGTCGAGATGGGTCGACTTATTGGCGATGGTGGTCTTAGCCTTTTACACATTGGAGATGGCAGTAGCCATGTACGTGACTTTGACTGCCGTCGAGTTATTTTTACGTAGTCGAGCTGGGTCGACTTACTGGCGATGGTGGCCTTAGCTTTTGACACGTTGGAGATGGTCGTAGCCATACATTTGACTTTAATTGTTGTCGAGTTATTTTGTCATAGTCGAGCTGGGTCGACTTACTGGCTATGGTAGCCTTAGCCTTTTACATAATGGAGATGGCCGTAGTCATGTATGTGACTTTGACTACCGTCGAGTTATTTTGTCGTAGTCGAGCAGGGTCGACTTATTGATGATGGTGGCCTTAGCCATTTAAACGTTGGAGATGGACGTAGTCTTTCATACATTAGAGATGGCTGTAGTCTTTCATTCGTTGGAGATGGACTTAGCCTTTCGTACATTGGAGATGGCCATAGCCTTTCATACATTGGAGATGGCCATAGCCTTTCATACATTGGAGATGGCCGTAGCCTTTCATACATTCGAGATGGTGCTAGTCCAATCCCTTTGTCATGCGAATCGGGAGGACATATAGAGTGGCTGGTGTGATAAAATTATCTCGTGAGTATTTCCAGGTGTCCCCTCTGCCGCCTCATTAAAAACCTCCATGAGAAAACCCAATTGGGACAAAACTCGGGTAAGGGGAAATGAGTACGACTCGGGAGGCGACTTTCAGAAATGGAAATACTTGAGGTTGGCGACATTCCAATTGTTTTAGAGAATTTTCCTTCCATTGTCTCTAACTGGAACGCCCCTTTATCTGCTGCTGCTGTGACTTTGTATGGTCCGTCCCAATTGGTGCCCAATTTTCCTTCGCTTGGGTCTTTTGACGCCAATGTTTTGGCTTTGAGGACGTAGTTACCCACTTTGAGCGCTCGTATCTTGCCCCTCTTATTGTAGTACCTTTCGACTTGTTGTTTCTGGGCCACCATTCTTAGGTGAGCTATTTCTTTTCTTTCCTTGGCCTTATTGAGGTCTTGAAGTCTGTTTATGTCATTTTCTGCTCCACTCGTTTGCGAATACCTAAGGCTTGGTTCGCTGACTTCAACCGGTATGAAAACGACTGTTCTGTAGACCGGTGAGTATGGTGTCTCTCCTGTAGAGGATTTGGGTGTGGTTCGGTGTGCCCATAGCACTTCTGGTAGTAGCTCAGGCCATAGCCCTTTGGCTTCTTCGAGCTTCTTATTCAGTATGTTTAGTATCATTTTGTTGGACGACTCTGCTTGGCCGTTGTCGGAGGGGTGGTATGGTGTGGAGAGTATTTGCTTAATATGCCATTTGTAGAAGAATTCGGTTGTTTTCTGGCCGATGAACTATCGTCCATTATCGCATGTGATTTCATTGGGGATGCCGAAGCGGCAGATGATATTCTTCTATATGAAAGCGATGAATTCATGTTCGCGTATTTGGGCGTATGCACCTGCTTCCACCCACTTCGAAAAATATTTAGTTAAAACTAAAAGAAATCATACCTTTCCATGTCCTGCTGGTAGCGGGCGGACTATGTCCATTCCTTATTTGATGAAAGGCCATGGGAAAGTGACCGAGTGGAGGGAAGTGATCGAGTTGAGTGAATGGGCTCTCCTGGTTGGTGTATCATGGGGGCGTACTTTTGGCATTGTTCGCATTGGCGGACATATTGTGCCACGTCTTTCTTCATAGTTGGCCAATAGTAGTTGGCCCATATTAAGAAGCGCATAAGGGCGCGATTACTTGTGTGGGCGCCGCAGTGGCCTTCGTGCACTTCTTCGAGTATTGGTGTCATTTAGTGAGGCCCTAGGAACTGGGCCAGAGGTCCGTTAAAAGTCTTTTTGTAGAGCTCGTGGTTTATCAGGCAATACCGAGCAGCCTGTACGCGGAGCTTCTTGGATTTTGTTTTGTTAGGTGGGAGTGTCCCATCCTGCAAGATGGACACAAACTAGTTGCACCAGTCCCATGTAAAATTTAAGAAGAGTACCTCAGTATGATTAATGGCTAAATGAAGGAGGGTGACCACGCTTTCTTTGTCGAAGCTTGTGGTGGCTGCAACTAGTTTTGCTAGGTCGTCCGCTTCGAGATTCTGTGCTCTGGGAACCTGCTCGAAGTGGCACATGTCGAGTTGGGCCATGAATCTATGGATTTCTGCCTGGTACTTTTGCAATCTTTGTTCCTTGATTTGGTAAGTCCCAGTGACCTGGTTCACCACGAGCTGGGAGTCGTAATGGAGAACAAGTCATCGAGCTCCATACTTGATGGCTAATTTTATACCTGCGATAACAGCCTCATACTCGGCCTCGTTGTTAGACATCTCAGGGCATCGTATGGATTGGCAAATTATTTCACCCGTAGAGACCTCGAGAACAAGTCCCAGTCCCGATTCCGAGATGTTAGCGACATCGCCAGTGTAAAGAGGCCATAGGTCGGTGTTGGAGGGGGCACGATGTGCCTCTTGTTCTACCTATGGCACTATCTCTATGCTGAAGTTGGCCACGAAGTCGGCAAGTACCTGCGACTCGATGGCGGTTCTCTAGAGATACGAGATGTCATGCTCGTTCAACTCTATGGCCCACCTAGCGAGCCTGCCTGATAACTCAGGCTTATGTAGGATGCTTCTCAAGGGAAGGTTGTCACTACTTTTATGGGGTGGCATTGAATTTAGGGTCTGAGCTTCATTGAAGCTACGACAACCACCAGGGCTAATTTTTCAAGGTGCGGATAGCGTGTTCTAGCGTCCACTAGGGTCTTGCTGATATAGTAAATAGGGATTGCATACCTTTAGTCTCGCAAACCAGTACTGCACTAACAACGACCTCAGATACGGCCAAGTATACTAGCAGGGGCTCGCCCGGATTTGCTTTGGCCAGCAGTGGAGGCGAGGACAAGAACGCCTTCAGTTTTATCAAGGCTCCGACACATTCTTCATTCCATTGTCCTTTCTCAGTACATTGAAAAATTTGTTGCATCTGTCGGAGGATCGTGAGATGAATCTAGATAGGGCGGCCATTCGCCCCGTTAGCTTTTGCACCTGTTTTTTACTATTCAGCATCTCAGGTATCACGTCTATGGCCTTGATTTATCGGGGTTCAGCTTCATCCAGTATCTTCTCAATATTCCGAAGGCTTCTTTCAGGTGGTCGATGTAATCCTCTTTTCTCGTCGAGTTCACCAGCATATCATCGATATAGACTTCCATGGTCTTACGGAGATGCTCTTTGAACATCTTGGTGAACAATCTCTGATATGTAACCCCCGCATTTTTTAGCCCGAAGACATCACTTTGTAGCAGTAAGTCCCTTGATGGGTGATGAATGTCGTCTTCTCCTGATCTTCCTCGACCATCATGATTTGATGCCGGAGTAAGCGTCTAGGAATCTTAACAGTTCATGTCCCGCAGTGGAGTCGATCAATTGGTCGATATGAGGTAGTGGGAATGAATCCTTCGGGCATTCCTTGTTTAGATAAATGAAATCTACGCACATCCTCCACTTCCCATTTTTTTTAACCATGACGACTTTGGCGACCCACTAGGGGTACTTTGATTCCCTGATGGAGCCGTTGGCAAGTAGTTTGTCCGCTTCTTTGCTGAATGCTTCATTGATTGCGTCATTGAATTTCCTTCTTATTTGTCACACAGGCGGATGCAATGGATCGACATTCAACTTGTGGGTGGCGGTATCTCGCAAAATCCCTAGAATATTTGAATGGGAGAAAGAAAATAGATCTACATGGTTAGTTAGGAATTCATGATACTTACTTGGGTTGACGAGGACGTGGCCGATGTAGGCTTTCTTCGATGGGTCGATGACATCCAATTGGACTGGGTCGAGGTCTTCGACCGTTGCTTTACATGCTTTCACAATGTCGGGATCTTTCATGGCGTCCGCTGTCAGATCAACTTTAGTCCCCAACACGGCTAATTGTTATGCCTCCGCACTTGCCCCTTTTAATTGTTGCATGTGGGCGCAGTGTTGAGTTATTTTGTATCACTCTTGTGTGGTTCGAGGCTCTCCCCTAATGCTAAATACTCCCCACGGGGTAGGGAATTTGATCACCTTGTAAAGGCTTGAAGGAACCGCTCGCATGGCGTGTATCCATGGGCGTCCTATGATGATGTTGTACGACGTTTCTTGGTTCATCACATGGAAAGTCATTTCCAGCATGACTCCTCCCGCTAAGAAGGGTAGGGTTATTTCTCTGGATGTTCGTTCCACTGTATTGTTAAAATCGATTAGTGTTATGCAGCGCGGTATTACCCTATCCTCGAGTCCCAACTGTGCAAGGAACCTTGGGTAGATAATACATGCGTCACTTCCATCGTCGATCATGACTCTTTTGACATCTGTATCAGCGATACGTAAAGTAATAACTAAAGCATCATAGTGAGGGAAAGACAAACCATTGGCATCAGACTTATCGAACGTGATACTACCCTCGAAGTCATCATACCATTCATGGAAGATGGTCCCCTTCAGTCTGTGTGTATTGGCGAATTTGATGTGGTTCATCGTTGAGTCGTTGCCGCCACCGACGATCGTGTTTATCGCTCATGTTGGGGAAGGTGGCTTTGGCTGCTCGCGGAGTTGTTCCTATCCGCGTGCAAAGTTTATTTTCCCTTTGTCACTGAGTAATTCCCTCAGGTGTCCTTGGTTCAGCATCCTAACTACTTCTTGTCGTAGGCCTATACAGTCTTCGGTTTTGTGTCCCCGTTCCTGATGGAACTCATATAGGATGTTTGATTTCCTTGTGGCAGGGTCTGATTTCATCTTCTGCGGCCATTGCACCTTGGTGCCTAGCTTCTCCATTGCATATACTATTTCTGAAGGAGACACACAAAAGTTATGTGCGGATAATAAGAGGGGCGTACCTATTTCATTTTGGAATGGGTCGACATGTATGTCTAGGCGGTGGATGGGAGGATCTAGTATACGACTGATGTCGATCTCTGTTGGAGCACGGGAGTTTTTCTTGACATCCCTCATTGTGTCGATCTCTCCTTGTTTCTGAATGTATTGCCGTTAGCTGTTGAGTCACCCCAATGAGATCATCCTCGTCCGCTCGTACTTCGGCACAATAGGCATTATGGATTTCCTCCTATGTGGTAGGGGGATATTTCATGAGACGGCTCAGCAGCTTCTTGGTCACCCTCGAGCCGTCCCTGCTTAGCCCGTTCTGGAAAGCGGCGACAGTCATACCTTCCAATACATTCAACAGTTTCATCCTCACCCTGTTAAACCTGGCTAGGAAGTCCCTAAGCCCTTCACCTGTGGGTTGTCTGACGGTAAAGATGTCGTTGACTCTTGCTTCTACTTTCTTCGCACCCGCATGGGAGGTGACGAACTTATCCGCCATTTTTCTCGAACGTTGATATTGCCTTAGCTAGCAACTGAGAATACCGTGTCAAGGCCCCTCCTGTCAACATCTTGACAAACTTCTTCTGCAGCACTGACGGTACCTGTTCTTTTGATAGGTCGTTGCCCTTCACAGCAGTGACGTAGTGGATCAGATGATCCTCGGGATCTGTGGTTCCGTTGTACACCCTCAAGTAAGGAGGCATCTTAAAGGTCTTTGGGATAGAGTAAGCTTCTTTAGTGTATGGTTGCTCTACGAACCTCCCCACATCGTGTTTTGGTAGCAACTTGGGAGCTCCGGGGATTTTGTCGACCCTCTCCTGGTGTTCATTCATCGGGTCGCGGAGTGCTTTGTTTTCATTATCCATTTTTTTCACCTTCTTTAGGATGGCAGTTAGCATACCGTCGCTGGTCTGTGCCTTGATGGGTTGGTTATTTACTCATGTATCCTCATGTTCGCCCATGGCAGCGGTGATGCTTACCGTTGGCACAGACCTGGTGTTGCCTTGTGGCGATCTCTCAACCAAACCACTTAGGGTGCTTGTCAGCCACTCTTCCAGTAGCTTTTTGACCACCGAGTGTGCTTCCTTAACAACAGACGTGAAAGCTCTTTTTTCATGCAAGATCGTTAGATCCTCGGATGGGGAAGATGAGATCTTTGGACCTGGTGCGATACTGGGCGTTGCCTTAATGATGACATCGTCACTGGCCTCGTTGAGAGGACCAAGAAGGTTGGCTATGACACCCACTATAGCTTTCGATCTCGTGTTATTTTCAACCACATTTTGTTTTCGTGTGATGTAGAGAAAGGTTGTTGGTTGATCTCTAGGTGGATACTATGATTTTGATTCTTGAAATCCACACAGACGGCGCCAAGTTGTTTGGCTCAAAAGTTAAAAGTATATTTTGTAAGCTAGAAAACAATCAAAAATATGGGATGATAAATCGTAATCAATATAATAGGCCTAGAGATATAAGAATGATAACTATGCGGAAGATCTAATACTTTTAGACGATATTATGGACTCAAAAAGTTATTCGTCAGAAGTAAGAGATAGAGAGAGAATAAGAGAGAATGAAAGAGAATGAGAGAGTTGTATTATTCAATAATAACACTAATCGTCTTTACAATGGGAATGTTCTCTTTATATATAAAGGGGTCTTCCTTAAAATAATAATAAAAATTATAAAACGTGGTCGACGTCCTCCTAACAAGGACGCGTAGTTCTAAATGGCGTCGCATTTACCCTCACATCCGAGTCGTGCCCTTATTATAGCAGATATACGCCTCCTGGGCGTACTCTTTGGCGTAGAGGCGTACATGGCCAAATTTGACCCCACACGTCTATATTGTCATACATTATTCGGAGAAGGGCCTAAAATGCCCCTCAACTATCAGATTTGGTCTAAAAATACCCCTCATCCACCTATCGGGCCAAATATGTTTAGTGAAAAAGCATGAAAAGGGTTTTTCAATTTTAAAAGTGACAAAAATGCGTGATTAAAAGAAATTAACTCAGAGTCGCCACCTGACAATTGATTTCGGTGTGCCAGGCCACCGTTTTTAAAATGATTTTCCTTTAAAATACTTTAGACTTCAAAACTAAGTCTGCACCAGAGATTCGGGTAATGGGGTTCATTTGACTCGGGGAGAAGGTGTTAGGCACTGCCCAAGTCCCGTGAAGGTCACGATAGCGTACATGATCAAGTTGGCTTTTAGAATATTCAATTGAGGTAAAACAATCACAGAAAAATAAACACACAAAAAGGCTCGAGGTCGTCTCCACCTAATAAGGGAAAATAAAAAGGAAAAAGAAAAAGAAAAGAAAAGTCCTAAGCTAACCTATACTACGACTTCTCCACCATGCTCATCAAGGCCTCCAAAATATTTACATAGTTCTTCGGGGCATACCCCGGATAATAATATTTACAAACTTCACGAGGCATTCCTCGGATAATGAACTAAAGGAAACGACCTCTCGCCTCAAAATAACAAATATCCTAAAGATTGCCTACCCAAGTATTGACGGCCTAATCATGGTACTAGCGAATGGTATAACAAATAAAGTAAGAAGAGAGAATTAAATAAAAAGAAAACTCAATTCATACTCATGTTCTTCTACCCAGGTATTTGACCCAATCCCATTTCCTATAATCATGTGAATAAATTAATATCTAACAAGTTTAATCCTTCCCTAACGTGAATACCAACATCACTTTAACGAGATTGATTCAAATCAATTATCAATTAAAGCTATAAAAAATCACAGTTTCTTTTTGAAATTCTCTTTCCTTAAAGATCTTATAATTACCTTAAACGTATATATCTAAGTTAGTACCAACCGATGAATATCAAACACTCTAATTTAATATTGCACTAAACTAGGAAGTGAACTAGCTTAACAAGCAATGGAACTTCAATTACAGACAAACACTCCATTTCAAAATATCACAAGCATTTCAAAATATCACCAGCAGGAAAGAATTCACACAAATCTTTCATTCAACTATCATATAGGAATAGAATTAATAAATAAAGGGTAGGATAGTGACGGACCTCAAAACAAAGTAAATTTAAATCTGAAAATGTTTAACACCAGAAAATTGAACATCGACAACCTCGACGGAACCGCGAATCTGCCCGGAAACACCTCGAATCGAACTCCAACTTCGAACGGACCTCTCCCCGGACAAAATGAAACTGGAATCTCTTTAAGAAAACCTCAACTGAAACCAAGTTATCAACGAAGCGCCGAACAGAATTTAGAAACTTCAGCAGATGATCGAAGATTTGGACATGAGCAACGACCCTAAAACTGAAACTGGATCACGAACAGGGAAACGAATTCGTTCCTGTTTTCATTAAGCAAAACTGAAAGAGAAACGGACGAATTCGGAGTACATGGTCGTTCGTTGGTTTATGGGGTGTTTTTCGATGGTGAAGAAAGGTCTCTGGGTCGTTGGAAGAGTTGTTGGTGCGCCTAGCTCGTTGGAGATGGCAGAGGTCGTTGGAGATGCTGGTATGGTGGTCGGCGGTGTCAAGGTGCGGCTGGGTAGAGAAATGAGCAGAGGCGGAGGCGGCTTCTGCTGTTGAAGGAGAGAAGTGGCGGCTGGGAGGTCTCTTCTTGGTCGATGAAGAAGGCAAGACGATGGGGGGCTGGTTTTTTACTGTTGCGGCTGGGTAGCGGCAGTGCGAGGGTACCGGCGGCTACATGGGTGTTCTTCAATGGAGGCTGGCGGCTACAGTGTTCTCTTGAGTGGCGGCTGTAACTCTTAGTTTTCTCTAGGGTTTTTGTTGTTGTTTATTGAAGAAGAAAGGGTTCATGGGGGTGGCCGCTGGGTAGTTGAACGGCGGCTGAGGTCTCTTTTCTTTCAGCTCCCTACTGTTGCGGCGGGAGGTCTCTTTTTTGCTCTAGGGTTTTTTGTTCTTTTGTGTGTTATGAAGCAGAGAAGGGATACTAGGGTTAGGGGGTGTGTGGCTGAAGGGTTCTTTATGTGCTAGGGTTTTTTTATTCAATGTTATGTTATTTTGGACGGGTTGAAAATGGGTCAAGGGTGTTGGGTAAGATATTTTGGGCTTTAAAATTTGGGCTTAAAGTCTAAAAATTGCAAAATACTACTAGAATCCTATTGAAATTAAAATAACTAAATATTTTAAAAATACTACCTTTAAAAATTGCGCGGGTCAAAAATTACGTGCTTACAGCTGCTGCCCTTCTTTGCTCGTAAACACGAAGAGTTTTCGGAGCAAAGAACTATAAGCAACATAATCAATTTATGACCCGACGCTTATTTAGAAGAAAATAAAGATGGCTAAAAAGATTGTGACCGAGCCCTGGTATCTGAGCTGCCTACATATCCTCGGCTATAGAGGAATCAGGTCACGTGTAGTTCAGAAGTGAATAAGACGATGGAGTTTACCGAGGTGGAGAGTCAAGTCGAGTGCCGTCGAGGTTCCGGTTCACGGTCCTGTTATTACATCAAGATCAGAAAATGAAAAAGACTAACTAAACCTATTAACTATGAGTTACAAGATTCCTATCTCTAAGTCTTCTAAAGATTGATCTTGATTCTTGAATGGTTCTTCATGCAGACTTCAGATCTGAACCTTGATGCTCGCTAGATGCAGGTGTTAGCTCGTTTTCTTCTGCTTTTCGAATCAAAACTGGACATACAATGCTTGTGACTTTAGTCATGTCTTTAGCGATCCACCTCTTGTCTCGGCCTCTGCATTTTGGACTCACCTCCCTTTTCTCTTTTTTTTCTTTTTCTTTTTCTTCTTTTTTTTTCTTTTTCTTTTTCTTCTTTTTTTTTTCTATTCTGGATTGAAATTCCTTATCTTGATCACCTCGGATTATTGACTCGCATTCTTGCCGCGAGCTTCTGCTACTTCTAGCATGAACTGATTTCCGAAATGATTTCCCTCGTTGTCCAGGCGGGCACCTGACATTACAACAAAACTAACAAAACAAAAGAAATTTTTCTGCCCAGTTTGGGATTCGGGCATAAATGTGAATGTTAATTGGATCATGCTACCAACAAAGATCTCAAAATTCTAAAATTAAATCCCATTATCCAGGAGGGTCCTGAGAATTTAAAACTAAATCCCATTATCCAGGAGGGTCCTGAAAACTTAAAACTAAATCCCATTATCCAGGAGGGTCCTGAAAACTTAAAATTAAATCCCATTATCTAGGAGGGTCCTGAAAACTTAAAATTAAATCCCATTATCCAGGAGGGTCCTGAAAACTTAAAACTAAATCCCATTATCCAGGAGGGTCCCTGAAAACTTAAAATTAAAATCCCATTATCCAGGAGGGTCCTGAAAACTTAAAAATTAAAATCCCATTATCCAGGAGGGTCCTGAAAACTTAAAATTAAAATCCCATTATCCAGGAGGGTCCTGAAAACTTAAAACTAAATCCCATTATCCAGGAGGGTCCCGAAAACTTAAAATTAAATCCCATTATCCAGGAGGGTCCTGAAAACTTAAAACTAAATCCCATTATCCAGGAGGGTCCTGAAAACTTAAAACTAAATCCCATTATCCAGGAGGGTCCTAAAAACTTAAAATTAAATCCCATTATCCAGGAGGGTCCCGAAAACTTAAAACTAAATCCCATTATCCAGGAGGGTCCCGAAAACTTAAAACTAAATCCCATTATCCAGGAGGGTCCTGAAAACTTAAAATTAAAATCCCATTATCCAGGAGGGTCCTGAAAACTTAAAATTAAATCCCATTATCCAGGAGGGTCCTGAAAATTCAAAAATTAAATCCCATTATCCAGGAGGGTCCTGAAAACTTAAAATTAAATCCCATTATCCAGGAGGGTCCTGAAAACTTAAAATTAAATCCCATTATCCAGGAGGGTCCTGAAAACTTAAAATTAAATCCCATTATCCAGGAGGGTCCCGAAAACTTAAAATTAAATCCCATTATCCAGGAGGATCCTGAAAACTTAAAACTAAATCCCATTATCCAGGAGGGTCCCGAAAACTTAAAATTAAATCCCATTATCCAGGAGGGTCCCGAAAACTTAAAATTAAATCCCATTATCCAGGAGGGTCCCGAAAACTTAAAAATAAATCCCATTATCCAGGAGGGTCCTGAAAACTTAAAATTAAATCCCATTATCCAGGAGGGTCCTGAAAACTTAAAATTAAATCCCATTATCCAGGAGGGTCCCGAAAACTTAAAACTAAATCCCATTATCCAGGAGGGTCCTGAAAACTTAAAATTAAATCCCATTATCCAGGAGGGTCCTGAAAACTTAAAACTAAATCCCATTATCCAGGAGGGTCCTGAAAACTAAAAATTAAAATCCCATTATCCAGGAGGGTCCTGAAAACTTAAAATTAAAATCCCATTATCCAGGAGGGTCCTGAAAACTTAAAATTAAAATCCCATTATCCAGGAGGGTCCTGAAAACTTAAAATTAAAATCCCATTATCCAGGAGGGTCCTGAAAACTAAAAATTAAATCCCATTATCCAGGAGGGTCCTGAAAACTTAAAACTAAATCCCATTATCCAGGAGGGTCCTGAAAACTTAAAATTAACTTACCCGAGCCGCGCTCACATCTTGGAGGATTCTGGATATAATTTGCTCCCTGAACCATGCTTTTTCCATAAGAGTTCCATGTGGACTTAAATATTTCTTGCCCCTGCTTCAGACAAATGAAATCTTGTTAATTTGAAAATGTGGTGGTTAGTTTGTGGCATCGTTGTTGAGTGTCTGCTTCTGCCATTGCCGTGTTTCATTCAGATTTGTTGCTTGGGGCTAGCAAGGAGTTGTTTGACCCTTTGATTGGAATTTGACCCCAAAACCTCTTACATTCACTTGTTGCATCGTATTTCCATTCTAAAAGCTTCTGAGTCCTTGCATTTCATCAAATTTCAAGAATCAATTGATTGCCTGAACCCTGGTTATCACCATACTCTTATTCTAAAATATCAATTGTGATGCGCCTGGCCGGGTTCCACTTTGTGCAACTCAGAAGCTGGTAGTATGCTTTGAAATCCTTTCCTACTTGTTTGACTAAGGCTACCTCGAAAGAAACTCATAAAGATAGACTGAAAGAATAAAGTGAAATGACTTTTGACAAAAAGAATAGAAGAAAATTTTGAACACTAATGACTAGACGAAGAAGAATGAAAAAAAAAGACTTATCTGAGGGGAGGTAGCTAGCTCCAATGATCATGACATGCATTTCAGACTGATCAGCCTAATCCGTCCCACCAATCATATTTCACCTTATGTCGTGCCTTCATACCTTAAACCGGGCTTTCACTGATTTGACTCCACCGAATAGCCATGAACCTCATTCGACTTGTAGTGCCCTGAAGGGTTTTCACTAACAAGCCTCTCTCATTTGTTTATCTCTCAACTCACCATCGCCTTATGGTGCCCGTGAGGGTTTTCACCAATAAGACTCTCTCATTTTAAATTTTTCTCTCAACTCACCGTCGCCTTATGGTGCCCGCAAGGGTTTTCACCAATAAGACTCTCTCATTTTTAATTTTCTCTCTTGCGTCCATGAGCCAGGTGTTACGATGTAAATCATACCTTTGTCTTGCTTTACCTGGCATCCTCTAAGGTTGATCGGAAGGTCTTTCTTTGGACCGTAATGTAGGCTTTTGGACATGGTTAGAAAGAAAGGGTGGTATGAAGGCTCAAACTAATTTAAAACGAAACAAGGGTCAGATTTCAACTTTTGGAATCAGTTCTTTTCAAAACTAAAATTTCTGCCCCAGTTTCTTCGGGTCTGGGGAATTTTTTTAATTTTTATTTGGATAGGACCGAACCATAAGGCTGCCTACGTATCCTTAAAAAGGAATCAGGTCGAACGTAGTTCAAGAAAACAAAGCAATTCATTTTATTATTTTCTTTTTCTTTTTCTTTTTCTTTTCCTTCTTTTTCCTTCTTTTTTTTTCTTTTTTT
This sequence comes from Nicotiana noctiflora, assembly GCA_032618575.1. NCBI lineage: Eukaryota > Viridiplantae > Streptophyta > Magnoliopsida > Solanales > Solanaceae > Nicotiana > Nicotiana noctiflora. Next base: position 269,251 of record JASVEL010001109.1, read on the forward strand.
TTCTTTTCTTTTCTTCTTATTTACACTCATTCGTTGTCATTTTTATTCATTCTCTACCTTTGGTACTGATTCCAAAAGAGGGGTAAGAAAGAAAATAAATAAGGCTCAAAAGGGGTAGCAAAGGATGAAAGTGTTTGGGTAGCGGAACGAAATGCCTTCGTCATTTCAACTTTGAACATGCCGGGTACACGATACCAATGAAAGCAGGCAATGGAATCATACATAATACCTCTTAACTGCATCAGAATTGATGGCCATATCTACACATTTGCCCTCTACGTCTGTTAAATACAAAGCACCATTAGGCAACACTCTTGTCACGACGAATGGCCCCTGCCAGTTTGGGGCAAACTTGCCTTTAGCTTCAGCCTGATGAGGAAGGATACGTTTCAATACCATCTGGCCCACTTCGAATTTCCGAGGACGCACCTTTTTGTTGTATGCTCTTGCCATTCTCTTCTGATACAATTGACCATGACAAACTGCAGCCAATCTTTTCTCATCAATCAGACTCAACTGCTCGAGACGGGTTTTGACCCACTCATCATCAGTAATTTCAGCTTCAGCGACGATCCGAAGAGATGGAATCTCAACTTCCGCAGGTATAACTGCCTCGGTCCCATATACTAGTAAATAGGGAGTTGCACCTATTGAAGTGCGAACAGTAGTGCGGTAACCCAGTAATGCGAATGGCAACTTTTCATGCCATTGCCTAGATCCTTGAACCATCTTACGAAGTATCTTCTTTATGTTTTTGTTGGCGGCCTCGACAACTCCATTGGCTTTAGGGCGATAGGGAGTGGAATTCCGATGCATGATCTTGAACTGTTGGCATACCTCTCTCATCAAATGGCTATTGAGGTTAGCAGCATTATCTCTGTGATAATCACCTTGGGAATTCCGAATCGACAGATGATGTTTGAATGGACAAAATCCACTACTGCCTTCTTGGTCACGGACTTGAAAGTTACAGCTTCGACCCACTTGGTAAAGTAATCAATGGCCACGAGAATAAACCTATGCCCGTTCGACGCTGCCGGCTCAATTGGTCCGATAACATCCATGCCCCAAGCAACAAAGGGCCAAGGAGCAGACATCGTATGTAACTCACATGGGGGAGAATGAATCAAATCACCATGTACCTGGCATTGATGACACTTGCGAACAAAACTGATACAATCTCGTTCCATGGTGAGCCAATAATAACCTGCTCGAAGTATCTTCTTTGCCAAGACATACCCGTTCATATGCGGCCCACAAACCCCATAATGCACTTCGGTCATGATAGTTGAAGCTTCTTTAGCATCTATGCACCTCAGTAGTCCTAGATCTGGAGTTCTCTTGTACAACACCCCTCCACTGAAGAAGAATCCGCTCGCCAAGCGTCGAATTGCTTTCTTTTGATCTCCTGTGGCTTGTACTGGATATACTCCCATCCTGAGGTATTCTTTGATATCCCGGAACCACGGCTCACCGTCAAGTTCTTCTTCCACCATATTACAATAGGCATGCTGATCGTGAACTTGAATCTGCAGTGGATCCACATAGGCCTTATCTGGATGATGCAGCATAGATGCCAAGGCGTCAGCAACTTCGTTATGAATCCTGGGAATATGCTTGAACTCTATTGACTGAAACCTTTGACAAAGATCATGCAAACATTGTCGGTATGGCACGAGCTTCAAATCTCGTGTCTCCCATTCCCCTTGAATCTGGTGCACCAGAAGATCCGAGTCACCCATGACCAAGATTTCCCGGACACCCATGTCTATAGCCAACCTTAAACCCAAGATACATGCCTCATATTCGGCCATGTTATTAGTGCAATAGAAACGAAGCTGAGCTGTAACAGGGTAGTGCTGCCCTGTCTCAGAAATAAGTACTGCTCCTATCCCGACACCTTTCATATTGGCAGCCCCATCAAAGAAGAGCCTCCATCCTGGCCTCTCGACTTGCTCCAATTCCTCAACATGCATTACCTCTTCATCAGGGAAGTATGTCTTTAAAGGTTCATATTCTTCATCTACTGGATTCTCAGCCAAATGATCAGCCAACGCTTGTGCTTTCATTGCAGTCCTGGTCACATAGACAATGTCAAACTCTGTGAGTAAAATCTGCCACTTTGCCAGTCTTCCCGTGGGCATCGGCTTCTGAAAGATATACTTTAGAGGATCCATGCGAGAAATGAGGTAAGTAGTGTAGGATGACAGATAATGCTTCAACTTCTGTGCCACCCAAGTCAGGGCGCAACATGTCCTCTCAAGTAGAGTGTACTTAACCTCATAGGGAGTGAACTTCTTACTAAGGTAATAGATCGCTTGCTCCTTCTTCCCCGTGATGTCATGTTGACCCAATACGCAGCCAAAAGAATTATCCAAAACCGTCATATAGAGAATTAAAGGTCTTCCAGGCTCTGGAGGGACCAGCACTGGTGGATTCGACAAGTATCTCTTAATCTTATCGAATGCTTCTTGACACTCGTCAGTCCACTTGATTGCAGCATTCTTCTTGAGCAACTTAAAGATGGGCTCACAAGTTGTCGTGAGCTGTGCAATGAACCTGCTGATGTAATTTAGCCTTCCAAGCAAACTCATCACCTCTGTTTTGTTCTTTGGCGGCGGCAACTCTTGAATGGACTTGATCTTTGATGGGTCTAACTCAATTCCATGCCGGCTGACCACAAATCCTAGCAGTTTCCCAGACGGGACACCAAATGCACATTTTACTGGGTTGAGCTTAAGGTTGTACCTGCGAAGCCTCTGAAAAAACTTCCTCAAGTCCTTGACATGGTCGCACTGCTTCTTTGACTTTATGATCACATCATCTACATAGACCTCAATCTCTTTAAGCATCATGTCATGAAATATGGTAGTCATCGCCCTCATATATGTTGCCGCAGCATTCTTCAGACCAAATGGCATTACTCGATAGCAATATGTACCCCATGGCGTGATGAACGCTGTCTTTTCTGCATCTTCCTCGTCCATCAAGATTTGGTGATACCCCGCATAACAATCCACGAAAGACCCAATCTCATGCTTGGCACAATTATCGATCAGAATGTGAATGTTCGGCAATGGAAAATCATCCTTTGGGCTCGCTTTGTTAAGATCACGGTAATCAACACAAACCCTGGTCTTTCCATCCTTCTTCGGTACCGGCACAACATTGGCTAACCAAGTGGGATACCGAGTGACCCGAATGACCTTTGCAGTAAGCTGCTTTGTGATTTCTTCTTTGATCTTTACGCTCATGTCAGTCTTGAACTTTCGCAACTTTTGCTTAACAGGAGGGGAAGCAGGATCAGTCGGCAACTTGTGAACTACCAAATCAGTGCTCAGGCCCGGCATATCATCATAGGTCCACGCAAAGACATCTTTGTACTCAAATAATATTTTGATTATTTCCTCCTTAACTTGCGGTTCTAAATGCACACTTATTTTGGTCTCCTTAACATCATCTTGGTCTCCTAAATTGATTGCTTCAATTTCACTCAAATTAGGCTTTGGTTTTTCTTCAAACTGTTTTAGCTCTTTACTGATTTCCTCAAATGCTGCTTCTTCATCATATTCTATTTCATCATCATATTCTACTTCTTGGATTGTTATTTCAGGATTATATTGGCTTTTAAGACTCAGCTGAGAGTTCTCCATGCACGTCATGTCACTGCAGCCAGCATAAAAAGAACTGTACAAAAAGGAAAATAAAAAGAACAAAAATAAAAACACTATTAAGAATAAGGGAAAACGAAAGATTGCATTTTCATTGAAAATAAAAGGATAGAAGTGTTTGAACATCAAAACAAGCAAATACTAAAAATCTGGATTACAGCCCTGGAATAACCCAGATAACAGGAAGGAAAACAAAGCAAACTACCAAAACTCCTTCCCGACGGGGAGAAGAGCAGCTTCCCAATTGCTAAGCTTCACGTTTGGGCCAACAAGCTGCACATCTGCTTTACCGGAGCCTTCACCAACTTCTACCATATTGACTTCTTCGAACAGACTTTGGAACCTCTTGATCAGCTCTTCATCAACATCGAACACATGTTTTGGAATTGAGGAGGTTGGAGGTCCTTCAGCTTTTGGCTTGACAAAAGACTTAGAGATGTGTGGGACAGGCTTAGGGAGTGACCATGCCTTCTGTTTCAAATTCTTAACCCTTTTCACGCCATTCTCTGTAGGCGTGAACCCCAGATCAAACGTACCAGGATTCCCACTAGGACGCATTGGATGCACAATACCTTGTAGAGATGAGCCCAGACCTTTGCCCGGCACAAAACCACTCTTTAACATTTCATTCGCCACCATGACGGACGCGGAGGAGAGCTTAGGACCCGGAATGTACCCTCCTTCAGGAACTTTCTCAATAGATATTGTTTCGAAAGTCTGGTAAACCCAAGGTCCCTTTCCATCTTCAGCTTCAATAAATGGAACAATTGCATCATTACCAGCTAACGGGTCCTCCTCACCGTGCACAACTATTTCTTGTCTGTCCCATTCAAACTTCACCATTTGGTGCAGAGAAGACGGGACCGCCTTGGCAACATGTATCCAGGGCCTACCTAACAACAGGTTATAGGAGACAAGCCACGTCCAATACTTGAAATTCCATGGTGAATTCAACTGGCCCTATCGATAATTCGAGCATTATATCTCCGACAGAATCTTTACCTCCCCCATCAAAACCTCGGACACACACATTGTTCAAATGGATTCTTTCAGTGCCAATCTTCAGCTTTTGCAGGGTAGACAGGGGACAAATATTTGCACTGGAGCCGTTATCAACCAGAACCCTTGGGACAATAGAATCTTCACACTTTACCGTGAGATAAAGAGCTCGATTGTGTTCTGTACCCTCCATAGGAAGTTCATCATCTGAGAAAGTGATCCTGTTGACTTCGAAGATCTTGCTAGCCATCTTTTCTAGGTGATTCACCGTGATCTTATCAGGGACATGGGCCTCATTCAAAATCTTCATCAAGACCCTGCGATGTTCATCAGAATGTATCAACAAAGATAAAAGAGAAATCTGAGCTGGTGTTTTCCTTAACTGCTCCACGATGGAATAATCCTGCATTTTCATCTTCTTCAGGAATTCCTCAGCCTCTTCCTCGGTGATCGGTTTCTTTACTGGCATTTGGCTATCCTTGAGTGGTTTAGCTTTCCTTAATTCTTCTGGGGTGAAACACCTCCCAGAGCGAGTCAATCCTCCAGCTTCATTAACTTCTTCCTCTACTTCCTTCCCTTTGTATGTTACTATCACTTGCTTATAATTCCACGGAACAGCCTTGGTGTCTACCACTGGCAGCTGGGTTACTGGTTTAATGATGATAGGGGTAGTAGGAGCCCCCTTCACAATTATGACAGGCTTACTTGGAATCCCTGGCACTATCACTTTTGAGCTTTCTGGACTTGCTCCAACATCTTTTGGCATCCCTTTCACGACCAACACCGGTGGTTTCAAATTGAGCAAACTCGGCTTTTCTGTTACCTCTTCAACTGTCAAAGGCGTTGCCTTGGTGGAGTCAGGAGCTTTAACCACATTGCTTTCACTGGACCGAATCATCATGACGGACTTAGAAGACTTCTTGGGCTCCCCATCTTTGTGAACTAGTTCAATCATATGTGTTTCTTCATGAGTTGGCAAAGGATTTTGGTTGATGTTTGGCGCGTCTGGGCTTTGGACTACAATTTGGTTTGTATCAATGAGCTCCTGGATCGCCTGTTTCAAATACCAACACTTTTCTATGTCATGTCCTGGAGCATCAGAACAATATGCACATCTTAGGGAATAATCGAGGTTCTTTGGAGGGGGATTCGGTATCTTTGGATCAATCGGCCTCAAGACGTCCAACTGCCTCAGCCTTTGAAACAAGCTGGCATAGGATTCTCCAAGTGGGGTGAAACTTTGTTTCCGCTGCACCCTCTCTTTCCTATAGTCTGTCCTTGGTCGAAAATGTGGTCTAATGGGGTTTTGGTAGGGTTGTGGAGGTGGGTAGCTATTTTGTGGAGCAGGAGCACGCCATTGCGGGTGAGGAGGGGGTTGAGCATATGACTGTGCATGGTGAACAAGGTATTGGGATGGTCTAGCTGAGTATTGGGGGTTTTGTGAGGAGAAATAATGTTGGGGTGGATTATATGGAGCTTGGGTATAGGTTTGAGGTCTGGGTCGAGGGTGGATGTATTGATGAGGTGAACCTCTTGGGCCCTGCCATGATCCAGAGACAACCATAGCAATATCTTCCTTCTTCTTCTTGCTTAGCAAACTTCCGGTACCACTCTGGATTGCCTGGGTGGTTGCTTTTATAGTAGAATAACTCATGATCTTACTCGACTTGAGGCCCTCTTCCACCATTTCTCCCATCTTTACCACATCATTGAAAGGCTTACCAATGGCTGAGATCAAATGACCATAGTAAGTGGGCTCCAATGCTTGAAGAAAATATTTAACCATCTCGTCTTCTTCCATCGGAGGATTGACTCGTGCAGCTTGCTCCCTCCATCGGAACCCATATTCTCTAAAGCTTTCGCTGGGTTTCTTTTCCACCTTGGTCAAAGATAGGCGGTCTGGGACAATGTCTATATTGTACTGAAAGTGCCGGGCGAAGGCTTGGGCCATATCGTCCCATGTATACCATCTACTAGCATCCTGGCGGGTGTACCATTCTAGAGCTGCCCCACTTAGACTCTGGCTGAAATACGCCATCAGTAATTCGTTCTTTTCCCCCAGCCCCTCTCATCTTACTGCAATAACCTCTTAGATGGGCTACGGGATCCCCATGTCCATCATACAAGTCGAACTTGGGCATTTTGAACCCCGCAGGCAATTGGACATCGGGGAACAAACACAAATCTTTATAAGACACACTCACTTGGTTTCCCAAACCTTGCATATTTCTCAATGATTGCTCCAGACTCTGTACTTTTCTAAACATCTCTTCTTGCTCTGCATTCTTAGATGGTTTATCAGTTTCAACATGAGGCTCAAATTGGGGAGGGTAAGAATAAGGGTCTGGAACTTTGAAGGTGGGCTCCGGTGCATAATAGTGGGCATCTGGAGCGGGGAATACGGGCTCACTAGAGGATCGGTGGAGGGTAGCTTGTGGAGGGGGTACAAAAATAGGAGCGGAAGTCGAAACAGGGTACGGGGTTGTTTTGGATGGTGGGGCTTGAAAGGCTTGGGCCGAAGTGCCGGGGTAGTTGTGGTAAGGGGTGAAGCCAGGTGCGTGTTGTGGAGAAAGATCAATGGTATTAGTCATCTGGGATTGAGAGATTGGTGGAATAGAAGCAGGATTTTCTGTGTAGCTGGTAGGGAATGAAGGAGGAGGGTGTCCCTTACTCCAGGCTCGATACATCTCTGCCATTTGATGCCTCAACCTCCGGACCTCCTCTTGCAGCTCTGATTCTGACTCAACAATCTCCCTTGGCGGGTCTACAACTGTAGTGTCTACTTCCTTGCTAGCCATGACTGTTAGACGCTTTGATCGGGTATTGTATGGATGACTTGCCAGGATGCCAACAAACTAACCACCTTCCTGGTGTAGCCAAATTTGATTAATGCCGTAAAGTAAATATAACTGAAGACAAGTGAGTCCGGCAGTGAAAATCCGTAGATGACAGCAGCTACAACGCGACAGGATGCAAAACCAAACGAACTCGGGCTCGAACGACAAACTCGATCTCGGCTCGCTCGATCTCTGTCTTCAAACCAAAATCAGGACCAAAATAGAACCATTTTTTAGATTTTCTGATTTTTTTCGAAACGAAAACAAGACTAGAACAAAGATGTAACTCGAATTATTTTTATGTTTTTCGGAATGCTCAGAAGCAGAGAATTTTTAGAAGAAAACTAAAAACCCGAGAACCTTCCTTTTCATTCACTGCCGTCTTCTTCTCCCTTCATTTCTTTTTCGAAAAATCTGTTTATATCCAAATCCTCTTCAACAAGGCACACACTTGATGAATGAAGGGCTGGGATCCATCGAAATTGATCCCACGCTCTCCATTCATCCAGCACATGCCTTCTAGAGGCTTCTTCACGTGAGAAAGAGGGGTGAGAATATTCAAGTTCGTTATTTGTCAGGCCACGTGGAAAGGGGTGAGAGAATAGACCACGTGATTGGTTGTGAGGGGAATTTTCCGGCGACCTGGGCAGTTGTTCGCGGCTGGAAGATGGGAGAGGGAGGCGCCGTTTGGTTGTTGTCTTTAGGGTTAGGGTTAGATAAATATTTAGGTTTTATATGGTGAAGGATGAAATCTAGGCCGTGGGATTTAAAGGGATGAAGGGCTAGGATTTAATTTAGAGAAATGGGCGGGTCGGCGGGTTGGGCAGGTTGGGTCGCGGGTCAAGGGGTATGGGAGATGGGCTGCCCGATTTTGGGCCTCTTCTTGTGTAGAATTGGGCCAAAATTTGTACTTCCTTAATTTTAATCAAATTATTAAGTAGGTAGCCCAATCCTTTTAAATTAAATCCAAATTAATTTCCACTAATTAAATAAATTATGTAATAATTTGAGACTATATATACATATATTGTAATATATTATATTTTATGGATCAAAACAAGAGTTAAAATCATAATAGAAACAAAAATAAGGCTATAAACATAAACAAAATATTAATAATTTAAATTGAATAGGATAAAATAGAGCATGAAAATATTTTTGTATATTTTTCAATTTTTGGTGCCATTAAAATTAGTAATAAATTAAAATCCTATAAAATAAACCCAAATAAATATCCTAAGAAAAATACTAGGATTATTCAAGGTTACTCTAATGCGCGGGTCAAAATTACATGCCTACAACTGCCCCTCTTTGACGGGAAACACGGAGTGTTTTCAGACAAAGAACAACAAGACTTGTTTTTGACCCAACCCTTATTCAGAAAGACAAACTAAGGAAAAGAGAATGTGACCGAGCTCTGGTATCTGAGCTGCCTACATATCCCCGGCTATAGATTAAATTGTCACTCTTTTTTTTCCTCTCATTTCTCACATTCACAATTCATTCTCTTTTTTTCTTTTTCTTTTTTTTTCTTTTTTTTAGTTTTCAGAAAAAATGATTCGATCGAACCCTATGTAGGTTGCCTATGTATCATGCCCCTCATGAATCAGATCAAGCGTAGTTCTTGAAAAGTAATGGATAAAATAAATTAAGAAACAAAAATCTTTTTTGGAATTTTTCATTTATATTTTTTTGGTTTTTCAAATACAAAACAGGAAGTACTATAACAAAAGACTGTACAAAACTATAAATTAAAAGACAACATAAGATAGACTAAAATTAAAAGTTTCCCCAAGCAGCTCGTGCATGCAATGGTCTTTGACTAGAATGGTTCTGGGATATATCATGCTCAAACTCTAGCAAATCGCTCCATACCTGAATGGAAAAAGTAAGATCAAGTGAATCGGTGACTCAAGACATTAAGAGACACCACGCCACCTTCTATTGGACACATGCAAGACACGATTGAGCTATTTTTGAAAATTAACCCATATGGCCAATGATGGCTATTAGTGCAAACTTAACAAATGTGACTACTCTTATATGAAACTACTATACTAATGCTTATACGGATTTAACTCTTAATGATCATGGCCCAAAAATTAATTTAAAGAAATAACTCATTTTGCAAAAGTGGCCGATATGGCCAAAAGTGGCTAAAGATGCAAACTGTAAAAGGGCGGACCCAAAAGAAATATGACTCCTAGTTGTAGACTCAAAATCCTAATATATGAATAATTGAACCACTTTTGCGAAAATAACCCCATTTTGCAAGAATGGCCGATATGGCCAAAAGTGGCTAAAAATGCAAACTCGAAAAAGAAAGACCTTAAATTGATATGATAGCTAATTGTGGACTCAAAATCCTAAGACATAGCTTTATTTGAACCACTTTCGCAAAAATGACCCCATTTTGCAAGAATGACCGATGTGGTCAAAAGTGGCTAGACATGCAAGATTTGGCTAAGACCCCGCAAAGCCAAGAACCTAAGACACTAGGAAGACCGGACCCTATGTGGGTTGCCTACGTATCTCGCCCCGAGAGACGAGAATCAGGTTCGCGTAGTTCGGGAAGATGCAATTAATTTGTAAAAAGCTATATTTTATCTTTTTGAAAAAAATGGAAAAATATAAAATCTTTTTGGATTTTTCATTTTTAATTTTTTTGAATTTTTGGAAAATAATGAAAAAGTGTAAAATCTTTTTTGGATTTTTCATTTTCAATTTTTTTGTGTAAAATATTTTTTTTGGATTTTTGGAAAATAATAAAAAATGTAAAATCTTTTTGGGATTTTTCATTTTCAATTTTTTTTGGATTTTTGGAAAATAATAAAAAATGTAAAATCTTTTTTTGGATTTTTCATTTTTAAATTTTTTTTGATTTTTTGGAAAATAATAAAAAATGTAAAATCTTTTTGGATTTTTCATTTTCAATTTTTTTGAATTTTTGAAAAATAAGGAAAAAGTGTAAAATCTTTTTGAATTTTCTTTTTCTTCTTTTTTTTTTGGATTTTTCTTGAAAAGTTGTGAAAGGAAAATGCATCCGGACCCTATTTTCTTCATTTTTTCACCCTTCTTTCCCGAACATCGGTCCGCCAAATAACCTTTTTACCCTCAAAGATGCGACATTTAGCACATATGATGATTACATGTCATTTTGGGCCACGGGCCCATTTTGACCAAATTTGGACAAGTTTCCTACAAAGGGACACGGTACCTGGGACCGAGCCCTGCTAGGTCTAAATGACATGATGCAAATAAAATGACCTAAAGGCTGACCTAAGTTTGGGTTCACTAACAAGGCGATTCGGGGGAGCGTATGGTCGATGGTGGCTGCTTAAGCTTTCCACCCACTCCATACGTCCGACGGCCCCCCTCCTAAATTAAGGGTGACTCAACAAAGATTTCGTGCACGCGACGCGTGCTCCGAGACTTGTTTCAGAAAGAATTGACCGGGTAATGCATATGATGACAGTTATAAAGCAGTAAACACATAAAGCAAAAACCGTAAACAAATAAACAACTAGCAAATAACAAAATATAAAAACATAATAAAAATCAAATAAAGCTAATGAAAAAGCACAAAAACCTCAATCAAATATTCTAAAAGCCAACAAAATCAAGTACTAGCTCGAACCTGCAATTATCCCCAACAGCGGGGTAATATCTGTCACACCCCTTTTTTTTTACCAAAAACAAAACTTTCCACCAAACCCTCTTAAATTAATAAAAAGATTTTAGTAAAAAGCTTGAAAAGGGTTTTTCAATTTTGAAAGTGACAAAAATGTGTGTTTAAAAGGAATTAACTCAGAGTCGCCACCTGACATTGATTTCGGTGTGCCAGGCCACCGTTTTAAAAATGATTTTCCTTTAAAACACTTTAGACTTCAAAACTAAGTCTGCACCAGAGATTCGGGTAAGGGGGTTCATTTGACTCGGGGAGAAGGTGTTAGGCAGTCCCCAAGTCCCGTAACTAGTACGGTTGCGTACTTGATCAAGTTGGCTTTTAGAATATTCAATTGAGGTAAAACAATCACAGAAAAATAAACACACAAAAAGGCTCGAGGTCGTCTCCACCTAATAAAAGAAAATGAAAAGGAAACGAAAAGAAAATCCTAAGCTAACATATACCTAGACTTTTCACCATGCTTGTCGAGACCTCCAAAATATTTACATAGTTCTTCAGGGCATACCCCGGATAATAATATTTACAAGCTTCACGAGGCATTCCCCGAATAATGAACTAAAGGAAACGACCTCTCGCCTCAAAATAACAAATATCCTAAAGATTGCCTACCCAAGTATTGACGGCCTAATCATGGTACTAGCGAATGGTATAACAAATAAAGTAAGAAGAGAGAATTAAATAAAAAGAAAACTCAATTCATACTCATGTTCTTCTACCCAGGTATTTGACCCGATCCCATTTCCTATAAGCATGTGAATAAATTAATATCTAACAAGTTTAATCCTTCCCTAACGTGAATACCAACATCACTTTAACGAGATTGATTCAAATCAATTATCAATTAAAGCTATAAAAAATCACAGTTTCTTTTTGAAATTCTCTTTCCTTAAAGATCTTATAATTACCTTAAACGTATATATCTAAGTTAGTACCAACCGATGAATATCAAACACTCTAATTTAATATTGCACTAAACTAGGAAGTGAACTAGCTTAACAAGCAATGGAACTTCAATTACAGACAAACACTCCATTTCAAAATATCACAAGCATTTCAAAATATCACCAGCAGGAAAGAATTCACACAAATCTTTCATTCAACTATCATATAGGAATAGAATTAATAAATAAAGGGTAGGATAGTGACGGACCTCAAAACAAAGTAAATTTAAATCTGAAAATGTTTAACACCAGAAAATTGAACATCGACAACCTCGACGGAACCGCGAATCTGCCCGGAAACACCTCGAATCGAACTCCAACTTCGAACGGACCTCTCCCCGGACAAAATGAAACTGGAATCTCTTTAAGAAAACCTCAACTGAAACCAAGTTATCAACGAAGCGCCGAACAGAATTTAGAAACTTCAGCAGATGATCGAAGATTTGGACATGAGCAACGACCCTAAAACTGAAACTGGATCACGAACAGGGAAACGAATTCGTTCCTGTTTTCATTAAGCAAAACTGAAAGAGAAACGGACGAATTCGGAGTACATGGTCGTTCGTTGGTTTATGGGGTGTTTTTCGATGGTGAAGAAAGGTCTCTGGGTCGTTGGAAGAGTTGTTGGTGCGCCTAGCTCGTTGGAGATGGCAGAGGTCGTTGGAGATGCTGGTATGGTGGTCGGCGGTGTCAAGGTGCGGCTGGGTAGAGAAATGAGCAGAGGCGGCGGCGGCTTCTGCTGTTGAAGGAGAGAAGTGGCGGCTGGGAGGTCTCTTCTTGGTCGATGAAGAAGGCAAGACGATGGGGGGCTGGTTTTTTACTGTTGCGGCTGGGTAGCGGCAGTGCGAGGGTACCGGCGGCTACATGGGTGTTCTTCAATGGAGGCTGGCGGCTACAGTGTTCTCTTGAGTGGCCATTTTTCAGCGGCTCTTTGGAGAATATAGGGGGTGGCGGCCGGTTGTCGTGAGTGAGAAGATGGGCGGCGGCGGCAGCTTCTCTTTGTCTGCTGAAGAAGAAAATAGCTTGGGCGGCTGTGTGTTTTTATTAGGTTTTTGTTTTATGTTATGTTATGAATAAGAGAAGGGATACTAGGGTTAGGGGTGTGGCTGAAGGGTTCTTTTTGTGCTAGGGTTTTTTTATTCAATGTTATGTTATTATAGAAGAAAGGGTCATGGGTTGGGTCACAAGTGTTATGGGTAAGGTATTTTGGGCTTTAAAATTTGGGCTTAAAGTCTAAAAATTGCAAAATACTACTAGAATCCTATTGAAATTAAAATAACTAAATATTTTAAAAATACTACCTTTTAGGCCCTTTTCAGTATATTATTTGATAGACATAATGCCATCACTTTTCAAGTGCATTGAATATTAGTACTAATATAGGACGTAAGTTAATAGACTAATAGTTACCCCAATATTTTCAAGGAGTGCGGTAGGACAAAGAGATCCTTTCATTTTAAAGGAACTCTTAGTGGAAAGCGTTTTTTGTTTGATTTGCTCTACACAATGCAAATTCAAGTTAATCGAATTAATGAATTTCGAGTATCTAACATGCAGGGGAAAAAGTCATAATAGTAGTAAAGGTACAACTCAAATCTCAATTCTTGTTTTCTTTATCTATAGCAAGAAAATGTTAGGTTAAAACTAATATTTCATCCGTTTCAATTTAGATAAGGTAGTTTGATTCGACATGAAATTTAAAAAAAAAACGTTTAACACTTATAGTGTTAAAAACTTAAAGGGTAAAAGTTTTGTGGGGCCAAGATATTTTTGTGGCTATAAAAGCTTCTCATTAAGGATAAAAAAAATGTGTAAAATGAAGAATTTAAAGTTGAATTATTTCCAAAATTATAAATATTTTTGTTTGGAAATACTAAAAAGGAAAGTGATGTATTACATCAATGCCACACAAGTGAGGGTGATTTGTCCAGTGTCTAATTTTTCGCGTGCACAGATTATAGAAGGACCTAATTCTTCTATGTATTCCTTATACTACTGTTAAAAATAATAAATATATAAAGTAAAAAATACAAGTAGTTTTACATGGAAAACACCCGGTTCAAAAGGTAAAAAAATCACAACCTGCTACCTAGTAGGATTTTTTTCCAACACACTAAATCGCTGAGGCAAAAGCAGCATTTACAAAACTTTGTAAACCTAAGGATTATAACCTTTAACCCCTTGTGTCAACCAGCCTCAAGATGTTGCGACAACTTCAAGTTAACTCTAACTTGAATACAACACTCTGAGTACCTAATACAGTTACTTCGAGATAAAGTTGAAATGTACAACTTGAAATACCTACCACAATGAAACTAGGATAAAAAACAGACACTTGGAACTAGTTTTTCTATCTGGTTCATGTAGCTTCCGGTTTGCACACTTAAATCACACACGAATTACTTGCAAAATACCTTGTTATTTTGCTCTCAACTCACGTTTAACTTCAGCGTTTGTGCATTCCTGTAAAATGAGAACATCCTGAAATATATGGAGTTAATATAATAGGAAATTACGATGAAGTCTAATGCTTTACTCTTCCTTGGTGGAAGAGTTTTAGTTATCTTCAACTCCTAACTCCTTCCTCGTCTATCTCTTTGAGTAAGGAGTCATTCTCTTTATCATTTATGCAATTTTTTCGTTCAGAAGATTTCAGATATAACCACTTAATTAAGTTTATCTCCTTTACGTGCATGCCTTATGTTCAAATTAGCATATGTTTATACACTGTAAACGAACATGATTCACGTTTAACTTCTTTTGTCAATTATCAAAACAAACTTCGGTCAGACCAACAAAAAGTTCATCGTACCACAGTACTAAAAACACCTAAAACTAAAAGGAAGGAGTACAGACACGCATGCTACAATTGCTTTTCATTCTGCCTCATTTTCAATCAAACTTTTTTAGGCAAAGTCTCATACATTACAAAGCTGTCATTCAGTGTAATTTCCATAAATAAGAAAAACATATGTACAAGCTAAGGTTAAAAGCAATGATAAAGTAATAGAGGATGTCCCTATCCCACTTCATATCATGCATTTGTTTAATTTTCATTTGTGTTTTCCGGCAGAGATGTCTTTTTCTTTTCCTGTGTTCACGTTTGTTTCCTTGTCAAAGATAAATAAGGGTTTCACTTTCACCTGTACGTAAAAACCATAAAATATTCTGATTGAACGAATGAATAGTTTGGAATTTAAGAACCTTATCAGTTGCAGTCTATTAATACTCCCTTTGAATTATGTAGCTTTTGTAGATAAAATATATGCCTGGGTAACTTCATCTTTTACTATTTGAGGTGAACTAAGCTTTGATCAATAAAAAAAAAAAAAATCGGAACATATTTTTATATTATGTTAAAATATATTTCTCTATAACATCGCCGGCCTCATTATAGCAATCAAAAAAATATTTAAAAAAAAATAAGACTATGATCGTAGTAAGTTGTAATTCCTCCCGTCCAAAATAAGTGATTTTTTTATGTTTTCATATAAATTAAGAATTCACCTTTTAACATTAATTAGTAATGGAATTGATTATATTAACCTTTATTATATCACATAAACACTCCTGACACATATTCCAATATTATTTACTCCAATACTATTTACTCCAAGGGTAATGTAATAAAAAAATAATTAATTATTTCTTAAAATTTATTTTTTTTTTATTTTGGACCACAAAATAAAAAAATTACTTATTTAGATTCATTAACTTAAAAATCCTAAATATGCATTTGTATTGTACGACTGCGTCAACAAAGTTTTAACGTGGAGTGAAAACATTTCCAAATATACAGGAAACGTCGAGGAATCTTCTACTATGTCAAAAAAATGTCAATTTCTCAATTTATATGAAACAGGGAAAGCACTTAGCTGGAGTAATAATGTTATGTTGGAGTGTTCGAATAGCACTTGTACGAATGGAATTTTTCGAAAGTTGTCATTTGATTCCAAAAACTCAACTTTTAAGGCGGCGGGATTTGCAATATTAAGTTAAATAATCTCACATTTTAAGATTTCAGGTTGATTTCCAATGCCGACATTAGCATTTTTGCATCTAATGCTTTCCATAGGGATTTAATTACGTAAAAGATAATCTAAGGGCTTCTTAATATAATACTCCCTCCTGTCCAAAATAAGTGATGTTTTGGCCTTTTTTTTGTGGTCCAAAATAAGTGATGTTTTCGGATTTCAAGAATGACTTAATGATATTTTTCCTATATTGTCCTTGGAGTAAATAGTGTTGGAATATGTGTTAGGAGTGTTTATGTGAGATAGTAAGGTTAAAATGGTCAATTCTATTGCTAATAAATGCTAAAAGGTGACTTTCTTAATATGTGTGAAAACATCCAAAACATCACTTATTTTGGACCGGATGGAGTATAAGACTATAAGATTACCTTTAATACTAAATAGAAAATTCCTTTTCCTTGTAGCCTATCAATGGCCTCAAATTTAAATATTTCAAGAACTTGGGTACCTTTTCCTTTTTCCGTATCAGGTAAAGGTGACATTCTCCACTAAGTTATATATATTTCTTTTCCATCATGAAGAAATAGGATTTTCAAGTAAAAGAAAATTCAATTAGAAAACTCATATAATTGATCTTAATTACAAATTGAACTGCTGTCATACTGTTGATCAATTGATTGACTGATTGTGTATTATATTTTTTTCTATTTTTCTACGTAAGATTGTTAATTGCAATATATTTGGTGACAAATTGCACATGAAGAAGTCTAAAAGTGTAAGTTATGTTTGGATTGGTAAAAATTAAGTTCATGTATATTGAATTTAATGAAAGATGACGTAATATGACACGTAGACTGGTTAAAGGATGATGATCAACAAAGAATAGTTAAAGAGACACGAGATATAACAGGCACGAGAAGAGATTCAAGAGACTCGGTACCCGCACCTCTTTATGTTCAAAAGTCAAGCTAAGAGAATGAACCTGACAACAAAAGAAAGAACGGATATAATATTTAATAGGCATTAAATAGTGAGAACGTTAGAGAATCTGTATTGAATTACAATGATTGTAACGTAGCATAAAGTGCCTTTAAATGTCTATACTGGACTTATTATGATAAAGGCAAAAACGTATCAACTAGAAATAGCTATAAAAGGGGCAACTTGATCATTGTAAGACATGAATGATCATCGGAATATACTGATTTACTATATTTTCTTTTATCAATTTTCTTTATTTATTTTTTGATTATCACTAACCCGAGTTCTTCTAAAATAATGCTTTGACCGAAATTCTACTTTTTGGTTAAATAAATTGGTTCCGTCATCGAAAATCTGACAATTTATTATTTCTTAACCTAACCTTTTTGTTGCATCAACCATATTAAACGTTAATGACAACAACCAAAGAAACCAATGAAACCATCAACTCCAGGGGAATTCACAAGATGATCGCTCCCAATTCCTTCTCTACAAAGCTCCTCTCGGCAATCTCGAGAAGGCACTCCTGATAGATCTCATTCAAATGCAAATTCTCAATTTGAAAATGATGAAGCTATCAATGAAGCTTTGCAAAAGCTAATCGCTCAACAGGTCAATAAAGCTCTTGAGGCCTTTGTCAGCCAGTTACCACTTGCACCACCAACACCAACTCCAAATAATAACACTTTAGAAAATCCTCATTCTGGGCTTGCTAATTTGGGCAGTGGTGGAATCCCCAACGAGTCACGAGATACAAAAACAACTCAAGGAGCAAAGTGACCGCATAGAGCAAATACATGGAGTATCGCACGTAATCAAAGGGATAGATATGGACAAATATTCACAACCGCCTTGGAAGCTAAGTGTTGCTCTCCTCTCAATTCCAAAGAAATCCAAAATGCCTAATATTCTAAAATACGATGGAATAACTGATCCACGAGACCACGTGACTGCATTCATAACTGGCATAAAAGGCAAGGACTTGACCAAACAATAAATTGAATCAATATTAGTCAAAAAATTCGGTGAAGCACTCACTAAGGGAGCATTAATATGGTATTCTCTTTTACCCAAAAATTCTATAAATTCTTTTGTTGAACTTGTAGATTCAGTTATCAAAGCACATTTGGAAGCTCAAAAAGTCGAAAAAAGAATGGAAGATATTTTCAAAATCAAACAAGGGGACTCAGAGTTGCTTAGAGAGTTTGTGGATAGGTTCCAGCGTGGATAGCAATTACAACATCCGATTGAGGATACCACAATACAAAGGCGAACAATTGTGGACTCACGGCCCGATTTCACTCAAGAACAAAGGCGAACAGATGTGGACTTACAACATCCGATTGTGTGTTCTGGTTGGCTTATAGGCATGCCACCACTTCCTATTAATGTGCATGCACAAAGTTAACTCATACCCAAGTGTGTAGGATCGTTGCAATTGATTCCCAATCTCCTGCCCCTTTGTGTGAAGTTATCGACTATCTGAAATGTTAATGGATGTCTTCTATATCTTTTTCCCTATCCTTTATTTCATCAACTTTTAAAACTCTATTTCTGCACTTTCACTCTCTTCTTAGACTTAAGTTCAGCACCGCCTCCCCCCCCCCCTCCCTTTTAAGCGTTGCCTTGGGACCCATGAGCTCCTTCTAAACTTGGACGCATGAGGACTGGCATTTTCACACTGTACTCATCTTTATTCTGGTTATGTAACTTAGGCATGAGCATTGTCCGGGGTCCTATTGATGCCCTTAGGGAACTCTGACACGCCCAAGTCTGAGAAAGACTTTGAAATCAATGGCATTGGCAATGCTACGGTTCCTTGCTTATCTCAGATAGAAAGTCAAATTAGGCTTTCCTATGGTTGTAGCTTTTTCTTTAATTCTTTCTTTTGTAATTCAGCATTTCTGGTTTGTAATACGTTGTAATAAATATTTGGGGTTGGCTAATGAAAATGGTTGGGTGATAGCATGCCTATAGGACTGTTTTAAATTCTTTGTGTTTAATACTACATCTTAGACACCATGACTATAGGGTTTATCTCAACTTCTTCATGCTCAATGTCACGCCTAGATAACCTGCCTATAGGACGTATTTAAATTCTACATGCCACATAGATATCTTGTTTTAGGTTCTAAATAGCTGAAAAAAGTGTCATGTTCGTAATGCTAAAATCAGTAACATATAGAAATCATGCCTATAAGGGTTCTTAAATAAACTTCATTCGTTTCGTTCACACTCAATGTTAGATATCATGTTCATAGGTTTAAATCAGCAATAATAGATATTATCACATGCAGAATCTGAAATTGGTCTGTTTTAAAAATCAGTTTATTCTGAATCAGTTTTAAACAATATAATTTCCTTACTTAATGATGTTTAGCAAGCATGCCCATAGGGTCCCAAACAATTGATTTTTACTGTTTTGCCGCATTCTGAATTAAGTAGACATTGCTACATGACTTTATCTAAACACTTAGGCAAGCCTTAGGTAATAACAACAATAAAACTGAATTCGCCTCTGTTAATTAATAATTACTCCAACCAGCAGGCATACTTGATTTGTGCTTCTTATTTGAGGTATCTGATGAGTTTGACTCTAAATCAAGCTCCCTTCGTCTTTAGTATTTCAAACAGACTTGAAAAGTATGTGTAAGTCATGCTAGTTATATGCTTTTGTTCAAGGAGGTGTATTTGAGCCTGTATATATTTATGTGCTTCTCCAACATGAAGTATGTGCATTTGTATGTCGCCTTAGATTTATCTTTTTGAAATCAATCAGCCTAGTATCCCTTCCCTTTAGGAATAGTAGTCCTAAGTACCTCCAGGACTAATAGAAATGTGACGGGTAATAACATGCAATAGTAATCGAGACCAATCCGCACTTTAGTACCTTAATGTGGTGGAAAATGGTAGATATGGATATGATGACCAGTGCGCTAATACCACATGTAGCCCCTCTCTTGAGAAATGATTACCTGATATTGCATTGATGTAATCTATATTATGAATAAACCTAGGATCCCTTTCTCTTTATTTGTGAGCTCTTTTTCAACTCTCTTTTTAATTGTTGTTTCTTTTCAAGTGTTTAAATACCTAATACTTGAGCCTTAGTTTTTACTTGTTAATTGCACCAAATTCACAATAACTATCTGGCTAGGAACACACTAGTGGATCCTGAGGGAGGCCTAACACATTCACTTCAGAATAATTTTAAAGCCCTTACCCTGTTTCTGGTTATCAAAAGTGTAGTTGTAGTTGAATCTTGTAAGGTTTCCTAATGTACCAGGAATCATTAGGTGACGACTCTTCAAAAATGAAAATCCAATTCCCAAAAGGAACAAGTTGTCCTATATCTAAAAATGTCATAAACCCGATTCTCCCGCCGCGAGGAGGGAAACAAAGGGGGCATGACACCATGTTGGTCAAATGCCTCAAACATAAAACAACCCTCCACACTGTAGGGCCAATTTGACCTAAACTGACGTCGAAAAAGATAATAAAATTCGAGGATAACACGGTCAACAACAGGTTTGAAATCTAATGTGAAAGGGTATGTATAATAAAAAATACACAATTAAATAGGAGGTGATTCTTTGGTTCGTATTGGGAATTATAATAGAAAAGTCAAGACTCCAATGACAGTCTTTACGAACTAAAGAAATCAGACCTTTAGTGATCTGAGTTGAGTAGATATCAGCACGATCTAAAGAGGACAATTGATTTCTAAGGGATTCTCTATCATTGTAGAAAGATAGTTCCCCAGGAACTATTTCCTCCACGGAAGGTTCATGAAGAGGTTCAGATGGTTCCTTACCTCTAGAAGAAGACCTTTGAGAAAGAGAACCTCTTGTTCTATAAGAGGGACTGGAATTGGATGAAGGAAGAGAAGAACCACATATGGATGAAGACCCTAAAATACGTAGTATGCTTTCTCTTCTGCTTCTACCAGAGGCAACAGGAAAGTTATAAACTATGGGGACACGCCTAGAGTTAGGGTTTGATGAAGACATGATAGTATGAGGAAGAAGCAAACAAGAATTAAATATTCCGTGAACTTTATGTGAGAAAGACAAAATTGAATACTATATTTATACTCAGAAGCAATCGTCCAAGGAAAAGCAGTAATAATGAAAACGACATGATAAGAACTAACATTTCATAATTGGTGCAGCTGTAAAAAAGCCTTGAAAAATGCTGAAAGGTCGCAGAATCAATTAGAAGATACCACGTGTAGAGGGCATTAAATAGAAGTGACAAATGAAGCGTCAGTTCCAGAGAAAAACTATTGGTGGAAATATTCCCACTTTAATAAAATTCATTTCCCAAATATTCTATTGATGAATACATGGCAAGAGAGAGGACTATCTGTATTGGTAAAAATTAAGTTAATATATATTGAATTTAATGAAAGATGACATGCCATGACAAGTACACTGGTTAAAGGATGATGATCACTAAAGAATAGTTAAAGTGGCACGGGCAGAGATTCAAGAGACTCGGTACCCGCACCTCTTTATGTTCAAAAGTCAAGATAAGAGAATGAACCTGACAGTAAAGTGGGAACGAATATAGTATTTAATAGGCATTAAATACTGAGAAAGTTAGCAAATATGTATTGAATTACAATGATTATAACGCATCATTAAATGCCTTTAAATGTCTATAATGACCTTATTATGACAAAGGCATAACATATAAACTAGAAGTAGCTATAAAATGGGAAACCTGATCATTTGTAAGACACGAATGATTATCTAAATATACTGATTTACTTTGTTTTCTTCTGTTAGCAAAATCAATTTTCTTTATTCATTTTTTTGATTATCAGTAACACGAATTCATATAAAACAACGCTTTGACCGAAATTCCACTTTTTTGGTTAAACAATGTTTTGATTAAATATATCAAATTTAGCTGATGAAAATATAATTTCATCCTAGCTATTACTCATATTAATTGGCGTATCTTGATTCAAGCAAGTATTGGCGAGTTACAACTATGAATTTTAATGGGATTTTTACGGTTATCAATTATTAGGAGTTAAATACGATAATAGTAGGACTTTTTGAATATTATATAACATATTTTATTAAAGATCATGGGTGAAATATAATTGGAATCAATCACACTTAAACGCCAAAATACCATGTAAAAGATCCCGTATTTCTCTCTTTCTGTAAACAGAAAATTACCGAATATCTTATGAATTTCTCCCTATATCGCCAATTTATGGCATCTTCTTCTACCCGGATAATTGGATTATTATCTAACATACTTTTGTTCTTCAATGACACAATCAAGTCGGACTAATATGATAAAATACAATATCTATATATTAGTGATCACGCCCAACTATACCTTATAAAAGGATAATGCGGCCGTTGCAAATATAATTCGATTTACAAGTTCGGAGTCGAATCACACAGAAAACTAAGGTTTAGCTACAGCTATTCACTATCACCAAGAAGACAAGCTTGAACAATTCCTAACTTATAGATATTTAGATTCTTGTGTTTAACTAATTAACTAACAAATTAAACTACTAAATTAACAACTAAAATATACTAAGGGTTAGAGAGAATAATAAAGAGGTCTAGATTTATGATTTCCACAATTATCGGAATCCTTCCTGCTATATCTCTTCTATAATTTCGCCTAAGTATTCTCTACCGATCATGAACACTCTTATTACCGTAAATCTCTCCCGAGTAATTACGACAATTTACTAGACGCACTCTCCCAAGCTACGCTAGGTGGTTTTTAATACAGCTCACTTCAGATCGCACCAAAGGCTTCGTTATCCTTAATCCCACCTTTAAACCCTCGGTTATTGATCCCTCATATACTTTGAGAGTGGTGTTGTTCAACAATTACCTAAATATGCACTCTCTCCCGAGTTATGCATACTAAATAGGCACAGCTAATTGAGAGCTCTTCAATTAACTACAATAAGAACGTAGTTGAACAAATAGAGAAAAGCTATGGCTCAATTATATAAAAACATAACAAGAATTTATCCTATAAAATTTTATGTCGAAATCATAAATAAAAAATTAGCTATTCATATTTGTATGTAAAACTACAATACGAAAGTCATCACCAACAATGAAAAATAGGAAGAGAAAGGAAAAATTCGTAGAAGAATTCTCTGCCTTACTTCCAATGTGTTCTTGCCTCCAAGGGTGTTATCTAACCCTAAAATAGTGTCTCTCGCCTTCTTAGATCTAATTTGTGTCCAAAATATGTCCCCTCTTTCTTGGCCGGCCTCCTTGGTTTAATATAGGGTTTAGGGCTTAAAATCCCGTGTTTTGCACATAAGTCCCTGAAATTTCTGCCTCCTGCCGTGGTTTTGCCGCGGTCGCGGTGGCCCGCGACCAAACATGCCCTCTAATTCTTCAATTGTCCGCGACCATCTTCTACCGCAGTTCTGTCGCGGTTGCAGTGAAATTGCGATTTTTCACCCTGTTCCTTTTAGAATTTGGAAATACGTAAAAAATAAAAGTTGTAGCCCTTGAGTTAGATTTCCAACCATATATTGTGGAGCCAAAACAGAGTTCTGAGCAAAAAGTTATGTCCAATTTACTAGATAATGGGCAATATGCCTCATCGAGTCTACGTTTGTTCTCAACTATCAAATTTGACCCCCGAACACGATCCCGGCTTAATTTCTTGAGCTTTTACTCATACTTCAAAGCTCCAAATTACTTAAATGCATTCCATAATATCTATATAGCTCGGAATCACACCTACAAGGCATAAAACACATAATTAGTGCAAAACACTAGTGATTAAGGGTGTGTTTGGTATGAAGGAAAATGTTTTCCATGGAAAATGTTTTCCTAGAAAATGTTTTCATGGAAAATGAGTAGTTTTATCATTTATTTTCTCTTGTTTGGTTGGTAAGTGGAAAACATTTTCCGGAAAACATTTTCTATTATATATATATATATATATATATATATATATATATATATTATCACTTGATGCACAATCTATATATACAATGGATTGCACAACTTATGTTATGATATAACATTAATATACTGTATTACCAATGTCGTTTATAACTATTAGATACCATCATTATACATGGACTATACATTTGTACAAAATTTATTACCGTCGTAATATCATGTATATATTTATTCCACGTTTATATTTAATTATTCACAATTGGTATATATTTAAATTGATATCATTATGTTTCAATGTGTTGGAGAATGAAGTGAATGGAAGGAAATGAATGTGGATTAAAATCTGAAAATGCATTATGGAGAGATGCGGCAGCTATAGATTATAGAGCGTGAATAATAGTTATTACTAATCCCATTTATTTTGGTTTGTATATGTTCTGTTTCCATATTATTTTGCTGCTTATTTATTTTTGTTAATCAATTAATACTACTAAGATATTGCACCTTAACACAACAACAACAACAACCCATTATAATCCCACTTAGTAGAAACTCAAAAACCTCTCGATTGGAAGTGGGGGTTGCTTACCATCAGAGCAACCCCCTTGTTAATGCACCTTAACTCAATAACAAATAAAGAAAGTTTTTTAAGGTAGAAAAGGAATGTTTTCATAAAATTACTTGTCACGTAAAATAAAGTTATATGTGATGACCCAAAAGGTCATTATCTATTGTAGAACCCGATTTATGTGTTCTGATGCATTTAAAACCTTATTGTATTCCACCTCGATTTGCATGTGTAGTCCGAACGCATTTTCGGAAAGCCTTTATGTGAAAATTAAGAAAAACATTAATTTTTGGCTTAAAAAGTTGATCTTAGTTGACCTTAATCAACGTTTTGGTAAACGTATCCGGACCCGTCTTTTAACGGTCCCGATGGTTCGTTAGAAAAATATGGGACCTAGGCGTATGCCCGGAATCGAATTCTGAGATCCCTAGCCCGATTAATGAATTTTTGAAGAAAATTAAAAAGGCTAAAAATATAATAATTTGAAGAGTTTGATCTTTTTGGTATCAGACCTGTATTTTCGTTCCAGATCCCGGTACATGTACGTTATGATATTTATATCTTACCTGTAAAAGTTGGTGAGGAACAGGACTGATTTGACGTGGTTTGAACCTTTAGTTGATAAAATAGAAGTTTTAAAACTTTCTTGAAAATTTCATGCAATTTTGTGTTAAATTCGTAGTTCTAAATGTTATTTTGGTGATTTGATTGCCCGAGCAAGTTCATATGATGTGTTAAGACTTATGTGTGTGTCTGGTTTGGAGCCCCGAAGGCTCGGGTGAGTTTCGAATATGCTACGGGATATCTGGACTTAGAAAGAAAGAAGAAACCTGGTGTGGATAGATGCAGAGTTGCAGGACTCGGATCTTGGAAATGCGGCCGCGGTGGGAACTTCGCAGACTGCGATGGAGGTTTTGCGATCGCGCTTGAGATTCCATGGACCACGTAGTGAGCATCAGAGGGTGCTATATGAGCGGGATTTTCATTTATTCTTTAACTTTTCCAACCCTAAAACATAAGAGGCGATTTTCCAAACACTTCTTCTTCCCCAAATCATAAGTAAGTGATGCTTAACTCATTTCTTTTACTCTTCTTTTTACAAGATTACATCATAGAATCTAGGGTTTTCATTGTGAAATTGGGGAGTTTTGATAGAATTTAAGAATTTTGAAAATTGGGGATGTAGAGATTCCAAAACCAATTGTATATCCGGGCTCGCGGGTGAATGAGTAATTGTGTTTTGGTCTGAATTTCGGATTTGGACCAAGCGGGTCCGGGTGTTGACATTTGTTGGCCTAAGTTGAATTTCTTGGTATCGTGGGTAGTTCCTAAGGCTTAAATTGAATCGTTTGGTTGGTAATTTGTTAGATTTTATTGGTCTGAAGGCCTGTGTGAAGGGAAACTGTGATTGAGCTTTGAGTTTGGCTTTGGAGCGAGGTAAGTATTAGGTTTAACCCTAGCTTGAATGATTAGGTATTATTTTTCTATTTGTTATGTGTTTTAATGTTGGATACAACATATAGGTAAGGTGACGTGTATCTACGTTGTTGTCGGTCATAGCATGCAATTGAGTCTTATTCTTGTACTATTGTACTCTTTGATCATATATTTCATGTTTAGACTTGTTATTCCATGTGTTGAGCAACTCTTATCTTGGTGAAGGTGAGTGTTAAAGCACGAAGGGCAATGTTGTGCAATATTCTGTGAGTGAGTGATATTGCACGAAGGGTGATGCCGTGCCATATTCTCTGAGTGATAAATGTACAAGGGGTGATGTCGTGCCGTATCTATTATTTTTTATGGTGAGGATGAGAGTAAAAGCACGGAGGGTGATGCCGTGCACTTGTTTTGCAAGGTTTATTACTTTCGTTGGTGCAAAGTATGTTATTTACTAAGTTTCTATATTGTTACTTTTTTCAGGATCTAATATTCCCCTCAGCATGTTTTTCCCCTTTCCCGTTATAATCTGCTTAGTTTCCATTTGTTGTTATTTTCTTGTATATGATTTAACTGCACTGGTTCATGTATTGTCTTGTCCTAGCCTCATCACTACTTCGCCGAGGTTAGACTCGGCACTTAACAGTACATGGTCGGTTGTACTAATACTACACTCTGCATTTTCTGTATAGATATTTGTAACGGCCCGAGTTGAGGTGCTGCCTTCAGTCCTATAGGAGACCCAAGGTAGATCTGCTGGCGTTCACAGACCGTGCAGTCCCCTTCCAGCTATCCCAGTTTATTGATTTACTTTAATTCAAAGACAATTGTATCTCCTTTCAGCCAATCTTTGTAGTGACTCTTAGAAGTTCGTAAATTGTGATACCGATTTCTGGGTAGTCCTGTATAAGTATTTGAGTAATTATAAACTTCCGCAATTCATTAATTTGTGATGTTTTAAATTATTGTCATCTAGTGAATTGCTTAACGGGTTAGCGTAGTTAATTTTTATGTCTTGGCTTGCCTATCAATTAAAAAGTTAGGCGCCATCACAATCCCGATGATGGGAAATCTGGGTCGTGACATTAACAACAACAACAACAACAACCTAGTAAAAGTTCACTAGTGGGCCTATAGAGGGTAGTGGATATGAGGAGGATATTGTGTGCACAGACCTTACCCCTACCCCAAAAGAGTAGAAATATTGTTTCCGAAAAGAGCACCGACTCAAAAAAACAAAAAGACTTTTCCGATGAAATAAAATAAAGTTATACAATATCTAAAAAAAAACTTTAACTATAGCAAGTGATCGAATAGGGTGCATGGAAAAAAGTAACAACGAAGAAAAGCAAAGAGAAAGGAACACTAAGGCCCGTTTGTTTATATATTTTTTTATCTTTCAAAAACGTATGTGTCTGTGAAAATTTATATATTTTTGATTAACTTTTTGAAATGAGTTTTTCAAAAAAATACTTTTTAAAATTTTCACTCGTAAACTGTATTTTTTTTCAAGTAAAATACATATTTAAATGTATTTTCAGATTATAAATACCATTCTTCAATATAACTTCAAATATTTTAAAAAATTACAATTCTATTCCAAACGCCCAACTTATTAGGTGCAAACCCACCGAAAGAGAGAGACGGATGAAGCCATAATTAGTAGGAATTGCCTATTGCCAATTGGCCATAGCTAAACATTCTTTCCAGACTTGTTAGGGGTCCATCTGGATGTACACACATACATCATCCACGACTCCTGTTCCCACTTTATATTTTTGTTTTTTATTACATATAAAATATTTAATAAATTTAATTTTTATATTCGGATAGAGTGAAAAGAAATTTACATGCTTAAAAGATAGTTACAAGTAACTGTGTTCATAATGGGTGGAAATAGTAATCCAAGAAAATAAGGTAGGTTTTACAACATCTAATAAATGTACACTTATTATAGAAAAATTTATCTGTACCGCAAATGTAAATTCGTTAGTACATCTTTTTTAATTAAATTCGTCAGATCCTTTATCATTTCATTATGTTTTTCTACCACTCAAAGGCCTATAAATACCTCTCATTGGTACACTTCTTTTCCACTCACAACATAAATAGCTACTAAACAAATAGCAAAAGATAACCAGAAAAGATGGCGAGTACTTTCCCAGTTGTTGATTTGGGGTTGCTTCAAACTGAGAAAAGGGCTGAAACATTGGATAAAATCAAAGATGCATGTGAAAACTGGGGTTTCTTTGAGGTAACATTATATTAGTCTACAATCTTGGATAGTCTTGTTTTCTAATGACTTATATCTTTTTGTGTGTTGTTATATATGAAGCTTGTGAATCATGGGATTTCCCATGAAGTGCTGGACACAGTTGAGAAGCTTACTAAGGATCATTACAAGAAATGCATGGAGCAAAGGTTCAAGGAAATGGTGACAAGTAAAGGTCTTGAGGCTGTCCAAACTGAGATTGATGATCTTGATTGGGAAAGCACCTTTTACGTGAAACACCTCCCTGTTTCCACTGTTTATGAAGTTCCAGACTTAGAGGATAAATACAGGTTAATAAAATTCAATTTTTGTCCTTTTTTTACACCCCTTTTCACTATTTTTTATATTTTCCCTAGATTGTTCCAATTATCTGGGATTTGTATCACTTCAACCTGCATCCTTTTAACCTGACGTAGGACCAGAACAAAAAATGACAGTGCTAATTAATTACTTTTCCATATTTCCAACTCAAAGAATTTAGGCTAAAGTGTCAATTTTTTTGGTATGAGTCTGCTTAATTTTACTAACTTTACATTACCTCAAAACAGAAACATCATAAAGGATTTCGCGTTGAAACTAGAGAAACTAGCTGAAGATCTTCTTGATTTGCTGTGTGAAAACCTCGGCCTGGAGCAAGGTTATTTGAAGAAAGCCTTTTATGGCTCAAAGGGTCCAACTTTTGGTACCAAAGTTAGCAACTATCCTCCTTGCCCCAAGCCAGAACTGATCAAAGGCCTACGCGCTCACACTGATGCTGGTGGCCTAATCCTGCTTTTCCAAGATGACAAAGTCAGTGGTCTTCAGTTACTGAAAGATGGCGAATGGATTGATGTCCCACCTATGAAACACTCAATTGTCATCAATCTTGGCGACCAGCTGGAGGTCTATATTTTATCATGTTGTAGCAGGTAATCTGATAAACTTTCTAAGTTACTAATCCTAGTTTTTGTCATTGGTTGAAGGTGATAACGAATGGAAAGTACAAGAGTATTGAGCACAGAGTTATTGCTCAACAAGATGGCACTAGAATGTCAATTGCTTCCTTTTATAATCCAGCAAGTGATGCTGTGATATTTCCAGCACCAGAGTTGGTTGAGAAGGCAGAAGAAGAGAACAAGTTGAAGTATCCCAAATTTGTGTTTGAAGACTACATGAAACTATATGCAGGTCTCAAATTCCAGGCTAAGGAGCCTAGGTTTGAGGCTATGAAAGCTGTGGAGACTACTGTCAACATAAGTCCAATTGAAACTGTTTGAGATAGTGTTTCAGTTAATCTGAAGGGATTTTATTTATGCATTAATAAGAAATTAATCAATAGGGTTAAAGAGGTTAAGGTTTCTAATGGTTTGGAGTTCGTGTTGTCCTTGATTATGAAAGAAGTAAATTAGTATTAAGGTTCCTGTGGAACTTATGTTACTTTATCTGTCGTTGTCTCATGTGAAATTATTATGATGGGGTATATTGTAAAGTTTGCATTTTTTACTTTATAGTAATATATATGTAGCCATAAACCTGTTGTATCATCGGTGACGATTTTACATTATAAGTTAATTAAAAGATTATTGTATAAATAATTTTTATAGTGTACATGGATTACAAACATGCAAATTATTGAAACATTGTTGAAAAAGAATTTGGATGACATAGCAAACTTGAGTCTCAAATTATTTGCTTCTTTTTTCCTTTTTATCATGACTGTCATTTTCCAGGGATTCTTAATTGATATTTAATATAGACACCGAACTGCTCTGTTTTACCATTTTACATTCTGCATTATCTGTTGATTCATCGACAATTACCGTATAGCCCCACTTGATACGACAAAAACAAGACACAGGAACCTTGGGGCAAATGGAAGTGCTATTTAATCTGAGTTATGTTAAGATAATGGAGGATCTCTTAGGAATGAATGTATGTAAAAGCACAGCCCACTCACAAGACTAGTACATAGTTAATTCACCCACGAAGTGGGTATTGAACTGGGTCGGCCCTCTATTGTTGAAAAAGAATTTGGATGACATAGCAAACTTGAGTCTCAAATTATTTGCTTCTTTTTTCCTTTTTATCATGACTGTCATTTTCCAGGGATTCTTAATTGATATTTAATATAGACACCGAACTGCTCTGTTTTACCATTTTACATTCTGCATTATCTGTTGATTCATCGACAATTACCGTATAGCCCCACTTGATACGACAAAAACAAGACACAGGAACCTTGGGGCAAATGGAAGTGCTATTTAATCTGAGTTATGTTAAGATAATGGAGGATCTCTTAGGAATGAATGTATGTAAAAGCACAGCCCACTCACAAGACTAGTACATAGTTAATTACTCATATGGTTACTAAACTATTTTAAATTATTTTTTAAAGTTATTTATTTTTCTTTTGTAATAATAAATTTACTGAACTATGTTTACTGCACTAAGAAAGATTTTTCAAATTTTGAAGTGTCAAATACCTATTTTACCTTCTAAATTATAAGCATTTATCTTCTTTTTATTGTTTTTAGACTTTTTAATATTATAATGTTTTCTTTTTAATTTATATTATGGACTTACGTATAGAATAAATAAATATCATTTACAAATTAAAAAATAAAAAGTTTTTAAGAATATATAATGCTGGAATAATAGAATAATGAGCATAGAAAAAATATTAATTAGAATAATTTGTTAGTAATAATAATTTTAGTATTAACAACAGAAATTCAAAAGTTTATTTACGCAATTAAGAATAAAGAAAATAAAGGTTGTAAAAAATATATTCCATGCAAGTAATATAAAAATAATTATTAAATAAATGTATTTTAAAATATACATTTTATATTCTTGAAAATTTATGCTCAATTATGTTATATATATTCCGTGCACGACTTAACATATCATATTTTATCATATACCAATGGTCGATGCACATATGGAGTTGTGGGTGCGTAAACACCCATTAACTTTGACCATATTAATAAGTTTATATAGGAAATTGTACAAATATTTAGATAAATATTGAGCGATCACCTACAAATAAATTTATTTTTCCTCTTCTTTTGAAGTTTTTATCGGTGAGTACCTATAACTTTAAAATATTGGATTTGCTACTGTCTTATACAGATAGTCTTCCTGCTTTCCGGTGACATAACTTTGTGTCGTCGAAAAGTTGGTAGAAACATAATAATATAATTGAGTATAATTTTTCAGAATATATAATGTATATTATAAAAATACCTTTATTTGAATAATTATTTTTATATTATGTGCATGGAATATATATTGTACAATCTTTATTTCTTTCATTCTAAATTTTGTAAATACGTTTTTGAATATTTGTTAGTAATATTATAATTATTATTACTAATAAATTATTCTAATTAATTTTTCTACCATGCCCAACATTATATATACTTAAATACTTTTTAGTTTTTAATATATTAATAATATTTACTTATTCTATAGGTAACTCATAATATAAATTAAAAAAAGTTCAAAATTAGAGTATTAAAAGTTTTTTTTTAAAGAAGATAAATGTTTATTTTCTAAAGGGTATAATAGGTATTAGGCAATCTAAATTTTGAAAAAAAATCTGGTTGAGTGACCTTATGAGTGCAGTAGGCAGAGTTTAGTGACGTTATTGTTAAAAACGAAAGATAAGTGATTTTAGAAGATAATTTGAGATAGTTCAATGATCATTTGAGTAATGAACTCGATTAGTGTATATATATATATTTTGGGGTCGCGTGTTGCGCGCATATCCTATATCATTTCATATAAAACTTTAAGATTAAACATAATAAAATATTCTTGATAAACTAATTAGAAAAGTTATAGATAAAAATACAAATAAATTATTCTAATTAATTTTTCTACCATGCCCAACATTATATATACTTAAATACTTTTTAGTTTTTAATATATTAATAATATTTACTTATTCTATAGGTAACTCATAATATAAATTAAAAAAAGTTCAAAATTAGAGTATTAAAAGTTTTTTTTTAAAGAAGATAAATGTTTATTTTCTAAAGGGTATAATAGGTATTAGGCAATCTAAATTTTGAAAAAAAATCTGGTTGAGTGACCTTATGAGTGCAGTAGGCAGAGTTTAGTGACGTTATTGTTAAAAACGAAAGATAAGTGATTTTAGAAGATAATTTGAGATAGTTCAATGATCATTTGAGTAATGAACTCGATTAGTGTATATATATATATTTTGGGGTCGCGTGTTGCGCGCATATCCTATATCATTTCATATAAAACTTTAAGATTAAACATAATAAAATATTCTTGATAAACTAATTAGAAAAGTTATAGATAAAAATACAAGTGCCTAAAAAATGAAGAAATGTTGTCCTACGACCGTCCTTTAATGCCTTATTATTTGATCCGTAAAAACTAAATTACAATGAATTTTGATTTGCTAGGTAAAATCTCTAGGTTTTTACTACTTAAGTTAATGTGCTTTTGAAATTCTGAGTAAATAGACAAAGAAAATTTATATAAGGTAAAATTATATATAGTTCAAATAGACAAAGAAAAGTTTTTAAAGAAAATAAAGACTCCTAGTCCACAAATAAGTTCGCTCATTTTTCACCTAATATAGTTTATTAAAAATTAGTCCTAATAAATTATTATCGGAACTTTTCTAACTTTCCTACGTCAAAACTTTGTTAACTCAAGATAAATTACAACTTATAAGGCAGAATTTTATAAACTAAGAAAACCTCCTCGGAAACCTAAAAGAAGAAATTTGATAATCCTAAATATAAATGGAGTTTCTAGTTTGTAAATATTAGAAGATTAATTAAATAACTATCCTAGATAGTAGGAAATTAATTAGATGACTATTCCTAAATATTAGAAAAATAGCAAACTTTCCTAGTTTAGAAATATTAAGAGAATAATTAAATGGTCATTCCTAAATAGTAAGAGATTAATTGAATGATTACTTGTAAATATTAAGAAAATAATAAAAGACTATTTCGTCTATATATATTCAAACCAAAAGATTAAGACGACCTTCCATGGTTTTTATTGTTGGTCGTGCTAATATGTTGTCGCTTTTCATTCTTTTGTCTATTTGGGTCAATGGTCTATTGGAAACAACCTCTTTATTCCATCGGGATAGAAGTATGGTCTGCATACATATCACTTTCCCCATACCACACCTGTAAAATTATATTGAATCGTTGTTGTTATTGTTAAATGCATGGGATTATGGCGTTAATTCTCAAAACGACCGAAAGGGTCTGCAATCAATCAATCTTAAAACAGGAAGCCGATACAGACGAAGCTGCTATCGATCAGAAGTTCAACCATTAGCCTCTGCATTTCAACTACACAAAAGACTAGCAAAAATGGCACTTGTCTTCGGCCTTGATATTGAGGCTGAAATCTGAAATTACAACTTCCAAAGGAGAGCAAATAAATGGGCGAGAAAGCAGCATGAAATTACATTCATCTCTCTCAGTTCACGAACAAATGTTTGATAAGCTTCACTTTGAGAACAAATATCTGCTGGAAACACAGATTGTTAATGGTTTCAAATAGTGAGTTACATCTATCATAACAACTGCAGAATTAAATGTAGGAAAAAAAATTCTAATTGCATCAATATAATTTTTTTCATAAAGGAAACCCAATATAGAAAAATTAGTGTCAGGTTGACGGTCAAAAGCTGTTGGAACACGTACATAAGCCAGAACCTTCGTAGAGAGCAATATGATGCCAATTCTCCACCAGCAACAAGAGGAAAGATTTACTAATACCAACTCTTCTAAAAATGAAAACCTTCTGTTGCTCCAATCCAGTAATACTGAAAGAAGGTCACTTCCCTAGGACCCTAAGCTTGACTAGCATCATACTTGTGATTTGCACTTTCGTCAGTGTTGCCCTTTTCGCTAAGATCAAGTGTAGCACTTTCGTCAGCGTTGAGGCTCTCAACAGTTTGCTTAGATCCCTATGCAGCTTCCTCATTGGAACAATGGTTCTTCAAAACTGTTGATATGTCACTCTTAGAAGCTCCAGCAAGATTGAATAGCTCACTGCTATGTATCGAGGTTTTTCTTCCAACCAGCCAAAGCCAACTTACATTCAACTTGAGATCGTTCATGTATGGGTAAAAAAAACTAAATTTATGTTGAAGGTGACGTGGCATGACACATAGACTGGTCAAATGGTCAAAATATGAAGATCAGTTAAGAGGCACGGGCGATATCAAATACGAGGAAAAGAAAGTTAAATAGGCACGAGATGCTATTCAAATGATACGAGTCTTGTATTTATTTAACTTATTTAAAGCCATGAGATCAGAAGGAATTGAAGATATGAATCTTATTGCATGAAGGAGTCTAAATTCAGTATTAAATACCAAATATGTTAGCTAATCGGTATTGAATAGTAATGATTGTGTAACGTTTTATTTAATATCATTTAATGTTAATAATTGCCTCTTTAAGGCTAAGTCATTACACCTTTTCCTAGAAAAATCAACTATAAAAGGAGGAGGTCTGAGTATTTGTAAAGACACGAAATATCATTGATATTACACTGAAATACAAACTTATTTACTTCTTTATTATTCTCAAAAGTCTCTTATTCTTTTTGTCTCCTGATTATCAGTAACCCGATTTTTCTCCTAATTTTTAGTTTTAACCGAAATTCTATTTTTTTTGTTAAACAAATTGGTTCCGTTACCGTGAATCTGATAATCTATTTCCTTTTTAAGTTACATTTTATTTGTTATTATCATCATGTTAAGCAACAACAACAACAACAATAACGCCGATGTAAATCAAATCTATCAGAATTAAGGAGATTTACACAACATTGACGCAGTTCCTTCCCCTAAAAATTCACCACGTCAATCTCGTGAAGGAACTCCTGCACCGGAATCTTATGCTGACGAGCAAGAACAATTCAAACATTTTGAGGGACCAGATGAATCTTTACAAAAAATAATTGATACACGAGTTAGCAAAGCTCTTCACGCTCTAGTTAGCCAGTTACCTGATGCACCACCCACACCTACGCCTAATAACAATACATTGGTGAATCCTCTTTCTGTCCTTGTTAATTCTGGAAATGAGGGAACCCCTAGCGAACCACGAAAAATGGATGCAAGTGATACAAATAATTCTCATTTACAAAATTTGGTACTAACTTTGCAGAAACAGCTCAAAGAACAAAATGAGCGCATCGAGAAAATCCCCGGAGTTCCCCCAATAATCAAAGGAGTAGATATGGATAAATACTCACAACAACCTTAGAAACCAAGTGCTGCTCACCTTCCAATCCCTAAACGTTCAAAATACCTAACATCTCGAAGTATGATGGCAAAACGGACCCACGTGATCATGTGACGGCATTTACTACAGGTGTCAAAGGCAATAATTTAACCAAGCAGGAAATTGAGTCCGTGTTGGACAAGAAAGTTAGAGAAACACTCACCAAGGGTGCATTAACCCGGTATTATCTTTTGCCTAAAAATTCTATAAACTCTTTTGCTGAGCTTGCAGATTCTTTTATTAAGGCGCATTCAGGAGCTCAAAAGGTTGAGAAGAGAAAGGAAGACAATTTCAAA
The DNA here is from genome assembly GCA_032618575.1 of Nicotiana noctiflora. Taxonomy (NCBI): domain Eukaryota; kingdom Viridiplantae; phylum Streptophyta; class Magnoliopsida; order Solanales; family Solanaceae; genus Nicotiana; species Nicotiana noctiflora. The sequence continues at coordinate 305,109 of JASVEL010001109.1, forward strand.
ATCAAACAAGGGGACTCAGGATTGCTCAGAGATTTTGTTCATAGATGCCAACGGGAAAGGATGTCTTTACGCCGTATACCTGATAATTGGGCTGAAATAGCATTTGCTATCAACTTAAATGATAAAAGCTCAGAAGGCACGATAAGACTTAAAGTAAGACTTCGAGAGTTCCCTGCAACCACGTGGAATGATGTTTATAATAGGTACAGTACAAATTTGCGAATCGAAGAAGATATCGTGCCTCGATTTCAACATGAAGAAAGGAGTAGTTCTAGGAGATCCAAAATCGAAAAAAAGATCAGGTAAAAATAGGTACAATCTTTATATGGGTCCTGCGGGAAAATATTCACGGTCAAAATAGGAAAATCAACGATATGATCAAAAATTAAGAAACAAGGAATTTGGTTCTTCATCAAGGTTCAGGAGTGATCGAAATAGACTAGAGTCACGAGATGATGATGGAAGTTTGAAGGCAAGATTTGGTGGATATAATTTCAATGTCACTACCTTCGAGCTCGTATCTATATTGAGGAGCATGAGAGATAAGGTACGGTGGCGGAAAGAGATGCGATCAAATCCAAATAAGAACAATCCAGATCATGAGTGCGAATTCCATAATGATCACGAGCATAAGACATTAGAATGTAGATTCTTGCAAAGTGAAGTGGACCATCAATTGAAACCAAGGTATCTCACTGAGTTATTTAGTGAGAAAGGTAAGCAAGCCTACATGAAAAATAGGCAAGAACCACCAAAGCCTCCATCACCCAAGAGAACCGTGAATGTTATAAGTGGGGAATAAGATATTTATGGAGTAACATATATGTCTTCTAATAAAGTTTTCAAAGTAACAATCACGCACGGGAAGCGAGTGCGATAGACCTTAGAAGATGAAAGTATCACTTTTGATGATGTAGATACAGAAGGAGTGATCACCCCCCAATAACGATGCACTGGTAATATCTTTACTTGTACATGATACTAATGTAAAGCGAGTTTTAATTGATCCTGGAAGTTCTACAAATATCATCCTATTAAGGGTGTTACGAGAAATGAAAGTGGAGGATAAAATGATTCCAAAGGCGCATACTCTATCAGGGTTCGATAATTCTAGCGTGGTGACTAAAGGGGAGGTAATTCTAACAACTTTTGCAGAGGGTGTTGTGAAAGATACCACATTTCAGGTAGTAGATATGGAGATAACCTACAATATAATCATGGGGAGACCGTGGATTCATGATGTGGATATTGTCCCATCAACTTTAGATCAAGTTATGAAATTTCCATCACCATGATCCGCCAAATTCGTGGAGAACAACATACACCAAGAAATATTAACATTGTAGCAAATACGAGTGTTGTAAATAAAGTTTACGGAATCATAGACTAGACCACAAATGAACAAGAAAAGACAGATTTAGATTCAAGACCTGATATGATTTAAGAACCTGAAGAGAATGAAAATCCCAAAACGACAATTGAGGAGCTCGAGGCTGTGATATTATTTGAGCAATGGCCAGAACGAAAGGTTTATGTGAGCCAAGTTAAGCTCAAACATGCGAGGTATGTTGATTGAATTCTTAAAAGCTAACGTGGATTGTTTTGCTTGGTCCCATGATTATATAACAGGGATACCACCGAATGTGATGACTCACAAGCTAAATGAAGACCCATCTTGCACACCCGTAAAACAAAAATAAAGAAAATAAGGAGCTTTCAAAAATCAGATGATTCAAGAGGAGGTCCAAAAGCTATTAAAAATTGGGTCAATCTGCGAGGTAAAGTATGTGAGCACGTGATTTTTACCCGACGTATGAGTTATTCCCATAAAATTCAAATAAATAATTTTTCATTATTTTTACAATTTGTGTGAATTTTGTTTGCATGTCATTCTTGCATCAAATACATAATGCAAAAAATATGCATGTAGTAGGTATTAATGTATTTTTATTAACAATTTAAAGAATATCCAAATACCATTTTTGTATTTCAATTGAAAATTGCAATGAAATAGAAGTAGTTGGTTTAACAATTTTAATAAAATCAACAATTAATACAAAATAGAGAATACAGAAAATATAAAAATGGAAATACTGAAATACAAAAATATAAAAAGAGAATAAATACAAAAATAAAAGGGCAAAATACCAAAATACAATAAAATGCAATACAAAAAATACATAAAATGTTGGGCTAATACAAAATTGGAGCCCAAAACATCACCCAGCCCAGTCCACGGCCGGCCCGGTTGAAATCCAAACAACACCGTTTTGGCCTAATCAATCCATCCGTTAATAAATGAAACGATGACGTTTCGTCAAATCCAATCTGAGCCGTCCATTTGATTCATCCAACGGACGAGGATAAGGCTCTCATTTAAGGAAACGACGTTGTATGGAAGGGGAGTGATCTTGTCCGTTCATCTGGTTTAATCCAACGGTGCAAAGCTGTCAACACGTGTTTAATATATCAAAATATATACCCCTGTATTCATTTTCACCCCATCATTCATAGCCAATTAACCCTAGCCGCCCTAAAAATCTCTCTGTCTCCCCTTCTTACCTGAGCCGCCTCTAAATCCCGCCGGAACCCTGTCGGCAGGAAACGTTACTTTAACCAATCACCATTCCCTTTACACCCTAAGTTCGTCTTATCCTTATCTATCACCTCCTCTATTTTTTTCTTGTGAATAAGCCTGGATCTGCTCGAATTTAAAAAATGTCTCGCCGGAAACCTAACTCCGGTAGACAACCATTAAATAACCTAGCCCAAAGTTACCTCCAAATAACCTTCTCCCTTCCTGGATCCTTTTCAAATAAATCTTGAGGTTCAAAAACAACTAAAAACCTGCTAAAAATTCAAATCGGAGTCCCAGAGTTCAAGAAAAGGTGTAAAAGCGAAGAAAAAAAGAAAAAAGAAAAAAAAGGATAAAACCCTAGGAATGAAAAGCTAAGTGTCTTTTACCATTGATTTTTTTTTTGTGCATGTCTCTGTTTCGATTTTCCCTTTACTAGTTACTTGCTATTTTTAGTTTTTTCACATTAAATTACTAAAATCATATTAGATATTACACTTCAAAATTAAATAGATCCTGACTAATTCGTATTGGTTTCTGTGATGTGTTAAAAATTAAGGTTTTTTTTAATTCATGTTTAGATCTTTTGATTTTGATTAAGTTTTGATATTTGTTAAAAATAACTTTAGTTATGTGGAAATTATTAGTTTGAATAATTGTTCGCGGGTTATAGTTGATAGATAACCTTAAAATTGGAGTTAGTTTATATTAATCGGGGAAAGGGAAAAGGGGTTAAAAGTATTAATTGTAATAAATGATAAGAAGTAGGGGTAAAATTGGAAATAAAAGGACCACTGGTAATAAAGCTTAAGAAGTAGGGGTGGACTGGGAAAAGGAAAATGGTTTAACAGTAATAAATATAGAGGATTAAGGGTAATATAGGCATTAAAAGGTAATTTATTAAGTCTAGAATGAAAGTAAGGGTAATTTGGACATTGGCAAGGGCATGGGAATGAGGTAGACGATAATAGAATCCTCTAGAATATTCTAAAAGGGGCGCAAGTATAATTTCTGTAAAATAAGGGTAGTAACTTGAAGAGAAAGGTAAGAATTAAGGGACTATTAGAAAAGTCTGAAATTTTGAAAAAAGGGGGAAAAATGAAAGCCTAGAACCTTATATTGATGCCTATAAAAGGCACCTAGATAACTTGAATCGGAAGTTTTGAAAAGACCTATAAAAATTCTCTCCAAAAAGCTTCCTCTATATTCCAGATCTGATCCAGCTTTCAATTAGCCAAAATCCCGTCCACATCTTAGTTCTAAAATACAAAAACTATAGAAACTCTGAAAAACCAAAAACGTTTCAATGTTTCATTGATATCGAATGGCAATTTCATTTTATGGTGTAATTGAAGTGTGTGTGAGGCTGTTAAAGTTAGTTTTGGGCTGATTCGGTAGCTGCTATTGGATTGTTAATTACTTCTGGTTTTTGAATTCATTCCTGGTTTTGGACTGTCTGTAATCCTACTCGTGTTGTTGTTGCTGTTCGTTGATCGTTCGAGCTGTTACTACTATTGATTCTCACTCTATTCTCATTTCAATCTCAGGTACACACTAGAAATTTATATGACGATATACTTGAAAAGAAAATGAAATTATTATTTAGCTGATTCTGAAACATATTTCGTGACTTGTTGTATGTCTATAATCTGAGGCATAATTGATTTGTTTAGTCTGAAATTAGCTCACGGACATAGGAATTTGGCATTGTATAATTGATACTGCAATGGAATGTGCTCTATATCGTTATGTTATTCGAATTCAACTATGATACATGTCTACTATATGAACGTGTAGATGAATGTTATAATCAGATTGTAAATCTGTTACTGTTAAACTCGAACTATGAGCTGAATGTCGGGCTAAATTTAATAGTTACTGAACTAAATTTAGATAGTTTATTATGCGAACTTATGTAGTCAAGTTTTAAGCAACGAATTTATTTGAATAATTAACACGCTGGTTCAGTAGTATTGACTTGAGCTGATCTAAGATAATTAGTTTGTTTTAAATTCACACCTCATTTGTGTCCATATAACACTGGAAGGAATCATGCAATTGAGTTATTCTACTTTGTTAATTGAATTCACAAGATTAATTAAGTTAACACTTTAGTGACATTTGAGAAATTATTGTTAAGTATAGAAATAGATAATTCACGCTGGGATTAAAGTCCAAATGATGAATGAATCCTTGTGTTATAACTATTGAATGCATGAAGAACAACTTCATTGGTTTGACCCAATTTAAATAAATCTACTATTGATCATTCATTGCATGTAATATGGGCTCTAAGTGCCTTAACAGATAGCCAAGGTTGGTGGTTGGTCTGCCTCCTTATGAATATTAACCCGTTGAAATGCAAACGGGTTATGCTAAAGGTCAAAATAATTTGAGTAATTAATTCATAGCCCTTAAAATGATTTAAATGAAAATTAATTTGCTAGGACTTGACTCTCGTGCTTAGAAATAAATTAAGTAGATAATTGTAGTCGCTTTTAGGAGGACTTTAAATAAATGATGAGACGAGCCTCGCCAAACTATAACATAATTTTGGGGCCCTTATTAATTGTTAAAAGAAAATATTAGACTCGAAAGGACAGTTTAGCGAACTTCACAGACTTTCCCAAAGTTAATAGGACATAGACACTTTAGGCACGATTTATAATAATTTTACTTTCTTAATACGGTTGCACATTTATGTAACCCAAATCAAAAATCTCAACGAAGTCGAAATGTGTTAAAAGTCACGGGTGTACTGGTACGGCGTGGTTCGAGATATTTTTACGATGTTGCAATTCTTATAAAATTCAACAATAAAAGCGGATTATTAATAAAAGCACATAAAAATGAAATATATATGAAAATCAGATAAAAACAAATACAACAGTTGAGCGACCGTGCTAGAACCACAGAATGCGGGAGTGCCGAACACCTTCTCCCGGATTAACAAAATTCCTTATCCGGATTTCTAATTCACAGACTGTAACAGGGTCAAACTTTCCTCGGTTCGGGATTAAACCGGTAACTTGGGACACCATTATTTTACCAAGTGGCGACTCTAAAAATTAAAATAAACTAATCTCGTTCTGACTATCCTTAAATTGGAAAAAACCCATTCCTCTTATTATATCCCTTCCCGGGGTGTAAATAAATGAGAGCCTCGGTAAAAAGAAGGCGTGACAGCTCTGACGACTCTGCTGGGGATAAGAAACCCAAAACTTCGGTTTAGGTTTTAAGAATTCGAGCTTAGTTAAATTGCTGCATTTGTTTATCGCTGATTTTCCTATATGTTCATGATTAATGTGCTAAATATTTACCGCTTTGATATTATTTGAACTGTATATAAATTGTGCCGAAAACTCTTCTCTTCTTAGCTCCGGGGATGTGCTTACTGGTTGAGACTCCTCATTCTGTTAGTGTCATACCCAAATAAAAAAAGAGGCCGGACAAGTTACTAAGTCGGACGATCCCGCAGGTCCCTGGTACGTAGCCCCCTCCTCGATCCAAGTTGTCTACTCGGGTACACGGTCTAGAACCAAAAAACTAGGTTTTTAAATCTAGAAATATGATGATTATTTGCATCATATTTGACTTAGGGGACTCAACATAGGGGTTGGGTCCATCTAGGATAGGTGAGCTAAATATGAAAAGGCCATCATGATTATATGTTGCATTTATTTGTCTTGGGCCATCATGCTGACCGGTTAGGAAAAGAAAGTTGAGAAAGAAAAAATAAATAAATAATAATTGTTGATTTTAGAAGAAAACCAATATTCAAACACTATCGAAACTCTGTCAAAATTTTGAGAAAGATTGTCGATTCATTTTGGATTGTAATTAGAAATTTTCGCCTTTAAAAATAGTTGGGATATTCAATTTTGCCAAAATTAGAAAAAAAGGAAAATAGTTTGTCTGAAAATAGTTTGACCAAACTATGCTGGTTTGATTCTCACCACTAGGCGAGATACGTAGGCAATCCTTGACGGGTCCAACCACACTTTTTGCGAAAACGACCAAAAATGTTAAAATTTTGAAAAAAATTCAAGTGATGCCATTTTGTCAAAATAGCCGGATGTCCCGAAAGGGCGGTGGAAGGCGTGCAAAAATGGCCATTTTTGAGTCGTTTTCCCCAAAATAGTAAGCACAACCTCAAAATCTTCAATTGAAGTGTTGAAGGGTTGTATTTGCAAAATTGGGACTTTGTTTTGAAAAATTGTGAAAATATATTGTTTTAGGGTCATAATAAGTGATTAAATCACCTTAATAAATGTGCAGGATATGCACGGTGCAAAATGAACCTTTCTCAATTATGAATAAAATCCCTTTGGAGTTACGTCTATGCTGGAGTGATTTGGGTAAAAACGGACAAGACAAAGTCAAGAAATATTTGAAAGTATTACCGGGTTACTTGATATTATACCCCAAGGAGATATTATTAGAGCCTTGGTTACTTATTGGGATCCACCACACAATGTACTTCATTTCTCGGACTTTGAGCTTACTCCGACACTAGAGGAGATTGCAAGTTATATTGGGAAGGATGAGGTTCCCCTGAAAGATAAATACCTGGTTGCTCCGAGAGCTATTACCGCTCACAAATTCTGGGATTCCTTTAAAATAGCCCTAAGCGTTCATAATGAAGATTTGGCCAATGGATTTTGCACTATGAATTTCATATACCATAGATATGGTCATATCGGAGGCTTTAATAACCCAGCAAACAAACTCTGCAGCTAAGAAAACCGTACAAAATGGGAGGAACATAGACGTTTTGCTTTCATGGTGGCCTTTTTAGGCTTGATAGTGTTTCCAAGGAAAAATGGGAACATCAATATAAGAGTAGCCGGAATTGTCAGTACTCTCTTCACACAAGATAATAGTACTTTGGCACCTATGATAGAAGCCGATATCTTTCGTACCCTTACAGCTTGTAAAGCTGGAGTAGATTTCTTCAAGGGATGCAATTTGCTATTACAAATGTGGATGATCGACCACTTGTTCCATCGTCCTCAATTTCTGAGTTATGGGTCTTCGGAAAAAACATGCATAGAAGAATTCTACATGAGGATAAAAAGGGTCAAGTCACCGGAAGGATGCAATGGTTGGATCACATACTTTCGGGACCGTGGAAGAACAGTGCTGCAGATTCTTCAAGTTATTTTTCAGCACAAACTCCTAACTTGTTCCACACTTGGCCTTTTCACCATCTTATGACTCCAAAATTGCTCCTTTAGTCTTCACTAGCTCATGTGTACCTATAACACACTAAAAACACTAATAAAAGCATTTTGTCATCATAAACAATATCAAAATAACAATAAAGTGTGATTATTTAGGGTATAAATATAGTCAAATTCACCTATTATCATCACTCAGCCCATTTCTATCTCGTTGTATTGTATGTCCCCGCTTGAGTTGAAAGAGTTAAAGGGTAAATTGCAAGTCTTTCTTGAAAAGGGTTTCATTAGACCCAGTGTGTCGCTTTGGGGTGCCGTGATGTTGTTCATAAAGAAAAAGGATATATCCATGCGAATGTGTATAGATTACCGGCAGTTGAACAAGGTTACAATCAATAATAAGTATCCGCTACTAAGGAATGATGATTTGTTCGATTAGCTTCGGGGATCCAAGGTATTTTCAAAGATTGACTTGATATCTAGCTACCATCAATTGAGGATTAGAGCATCCAATGTCCCTAAGATAACTTTCCGCACTTGGTACTAGATTATGAGTACTTGTTCATGTCACTCAAGTAGACAAATGCTCCAGCAACTTTTATGGATTTGATGAACTGAGTGTTTAGGACTTACTTGGATCCATTTGTGATAGTCTTTATTGATGATATTTTGATGTATTCCCGCAGCCAGGAGGAGCACGAGCAACATCTTAGAGGGATTCTTCAGACTTTGAGGGGTATTCAATTGTACGCCAAGTTTTTGAAGTGTGAGTTCTAGTTGAGTTCAGTTGCATTCATAGGTCATGTGGTGTTAGCAGAGGGTATTTAGGTTGATCTGAAGAAGATTGAGGCAGTGAAGAACTGGCCTTGACCAACATTAGCTACAGAGATTCGGAGTTTCTAGTGTTTGATAGGCTACTATCATCAGTTCGTAGGGGGGTTATCATCTATCTCAACCCCGATGACCAGGTTGACCTAGAAGGGTGCCTAGTTCAGATAGTCGGACGAGTGTGAGGTGAGCTTTCAGAAGCTCAAGGTAGATTTGACTAAGGCGCCGGTGTTGGTTTTGCCCGTAGGTTCAGGGCTATTTACCGTTTATTATGATGCATCTCGTACATGACTTGATGCGGTATTGATGCAGGATGGCAAGGTCATTGACTATGTTTCACGGCAGTTGAAGATTCATGAGAAAAACTAGCTGGTTCATGATTTGGAGTTAGCAGCCATTCTCCATGCATCGAAGATTTGAAGGCATTACCTATATGGTGTGGCATGTAAGGTCTTCACGGATTATAAGGGTCTGCAGTATTTGTTCAAGCAAAAGGAGTTAAATTTTAGGCGGAGGTGGTGGTTGGAGCTATTGAAGGACTATGATATCACCATCTTATATCATCCGAAAAAGGCCAATGTGGTGGTCGATGTCCTGAGTAGGATGTCAGCCAATATGGGCAGTCTAGCTTATATCCCGATCAGTGAGAGGCAGCTTGCTTTGGATGTTCAGACTTTAGTCAATCAGTTTATGAGGTTGGATGTTTCTAAGCCCAGCCGTGTGTTAGCTTTCACAGTCACTCGTTCTTCATTATTTGAGCGTATCCGAGATCTTCAATATGATGATCCCCATTTATGTATCCTTAGAGACATGGTGATGCACGGAGGTGCCAAGCAGGTTACCTTAGGTGATGATGGAGTTTTTAGATTATAGGGTCTAGTTTATGTGCCTAGAGTGGATGGACTTCGAGAGTTAATTTTAGAAGAGGCCCATAGTTCCTGGTACTCTATTCATCCAGGCACCGTAAAGATGTACCAGGATTTGCAGCAGCATTATTGGTGGCGTAGAATGAAGAAGGATATCATTGTATATGTGGCTCGGTGTTTGAATTGTCAGCAAGTTAAGTGCGAGCATCAGAGGCTCGATGGTAATTTTGGAAGATCTAGATACCTTAGTGGAAGTGGGAGCGTTCACTATAGAATTTGTTACTAGAATCACACGGACTTAGAAGAAGTTCGATGCAGTGTGGGTCATTTTTGATAGGCTGCCCAAGTTAGCACATTTCATTCTTGTGGCAGTTTTCTCTTCTTCTAAGAGATTAGCTGAGATCTACATCTCAGAGATTGTTCGTCTTCATGGTGTTCCGTGTATATCATTTCGGATCAAGTAGTTTACCTCATATTTCTAGAAATAAGTTCATCGAGAGTTGGGCACACGGGTTGAGTTGAGCATAGCATTTCATCCTCAAACAGACGGGTAGTCCGAGCGGACTATTCATATTTTTGAGGATATGCTCCGAGCTTGTGTCATTGACTTTGGAGGCTCGTGGGATCAGTTTTTACCTTAAGCGGAATTTGCCTACAATAATAGCTACCAGTCGAGTATTCAGATGCCTCTTTATGAGGCCTTATATAGTAGGCGATGTCGGTCTCCGGTTGGATGGTTTGAGCCGAGAGAGGCTCGGTTGTTGGGTACGGATCTGGTTCAGGATACCTTGGACAAGGTCAGGGTTACTTAGGATAGGCTTCATATAGCTCAGTCCAGACAAAAGAGCTATGTTGACCGCAAGGTTTGTTTTTTGGATTGAGAGCCTTATAGTTGAAAAAAGGCCCGTATTTGGAATAGAATTAAGACGACCTCGGAATGGAAATCCGATGGTTCCATTAGCTCCGTTAGGTGATTTTGGGGTTAGGAGCGCATTCGGAATGTATTTTGGAGGTCCGTAGCTCAATTAGGCTTGAAATGCCGAAGTTTGAAATTTTGGCGAATCCGAACGATAGGTGAGATTTTGATCCGGGGGTCGGAATGGAATTCCGACAATTTCCGTAGCTTCGTTATGTGATTTTGGATATGTCCGCAAATTTTCAGGTCATTCGGACGTCGTTTGGTCGGGTTTTAGATCGAATTTGAAAGTTTTGAAAGTTTTGAAGAAACTTAGGCTTGAATCGATGTGATTTATGGGTTTTGATGTTGTTAGACGTGTTTTTATGATCGGAATAAGTTCGTATCGTGTTTTGGAGTATGTTGGTGGTTTTCGTTGGGGTCCCGGGAGCCTCGGGATGAATTCGGACCATCAAGCGGGCATTTGGAACTTTGAAATTTCTGCAGAAAATGTAGCAGCAGTGCAGCAGACGTTAAGCCCACGCGTTCGCGTGGCAATGGCCGCGTTCGCGTAGGCATGGTAGGGCAAAGCACCGCGTTCGCGTCCATTGAGTCGCGATCGCGTAGAAGGGAAAGAGGAAGCACCGCGTTCGCGTCCCAGGTGTCGCGTACGCGTAGAAGAAAAAATGGTCGACTGGAAGGTTGTTCTTCGCGAACGCGTGGGAGTCGTCGCGTTCGCGTTGAGGAAGGGAAATTGTGCTTCGCGGACGCGGGGGGGATCGTCGCGTACGTGATAGGTAATGTTCGTAGGTCATCGCGAACGCGTGGGTTACTTCGCGTTCGCGTAGAAGAAGTTGGGCTGTTCATCGCGAACGCGTGAACAGTAACGCGAACGCGATGAGTAATGGGGTCTGGCAGTGAGCTTAAGTTCAGAACATAACACCCGCGACCCCCATTCACAAAAACGCCATTTTTGAGCTCCAAGAGAGGATTTTGAAGGGGAAACGCCGGGATATCATCGGGAAATCATCGGGGGTAAGTTTCTTGACCTTAATTCGTTGGTTTATCATGAAATCCGTGATTATTTCATCGAAATTGGAAGATTAAAGATGGGTTTGAGCCCTAGGCCTAAATGTTAGAAAATGTTTGATTTGAGTGGGCAAATGGAGTCCGATTTCGATAAATTTTATATGCACGGACTCGTATTGAGATAAGGAACCCAAATATATAATTTTCGTGATTTTTCGATAAGCGTACCGAAAGTCGGGTTTTGGCAACTTGTGGGTTTTGGTGCATTTTGAGTTAATTTGATTGGGTAATGCCCAATTGGCCTATTTTGATGTGATTCTATTGATTTTTATCGGATACTACACTTGTGGAGGCCGACATTCGCGGCAAGAGGGTTATTTCTTAGCGGTTTTGTACCGGAATTGAGGTAAGTGGCTTGTCTAACCTCGTGTGGGGGAACTTCCACCCCTAGGATATTATGTGATAGTTTAAATGCCTTGTACGCGAGGTGACGGGCGTGTACATGCGCTGGTTGTTGTAACACACACCATACTTGAATTGTCCGATTAGTGATATTCCTGCTCTTAGCTGATAAAAGCGTTACCATTACCCGGTATTAGTTAGAAAAGCATGATTAGCTAGGATTCAACATGTTTAATTGCCTAGTTGATTTACTTGAACTTCTTGATAAATTGTTGGCACTAGTTTCGGTGAAGTTGTAATTTAACATATTATATTCTCTCTGTGTGTTTTCTTTATTTGATGTGTTGGTGGACTGCGGGTTCAATTCCCGGAGATCCCGGGGCTGTGGGTTCGATTCCCAGAGACCCGGAGTGATATTGTTTGTGGACTGCGGGTTCGATTCCCGGAGATCCCGAGCTATTGATATATTATCGAGATCCTGAGATTATTGAAATGTGGACTACGGGTTCGATTCCCGAGATCCTGACTTATTGGTAGGGACTGCGGGTTCGATTCCCGGAGATCCTGAGTTATTGAGATATTATTGAGACATGGGCTGCGGGTTCGATTCCCGGAGACCCAGAGGTACTGAGAATGGGACTGTGGGTTCAATTCCCACGGATCCTGGATTTGTTTATTTGAGTTGGTTATTTGTTGTTAGCTTAATCGTAGACAGTTGCAGTAATTATCATAATGTTGTTATTTCGGAAATTATTATCGTTAAGCTGCTTATTATTGTTATTATCATTTTTGTAACTGTTTTCTCTCAGTAGGGCCCTGACCTACCTCGTCACTACTCCATCGAGGTTAGGCTTGGCACTTACTGAGTACCGCCGTGGTGTACTCATGCTACTCTTCTGCACACTTTTGTTGTGCGGATCCAGGTACATCAGAGCAGGCTCGTACTAGGTGATTCTGCAGCTTTCTGGGAGACTTCGAGGTATGATCTGCTACGTCCGCGGATCCGGAGGCTTCCCTTCTATTCTAGTATTACTAGTTGACATTTTTCTTCATTTCGTTGTTAGATACTCTTTACACATAGAGCCACGGTTGTATTTCTCTTTTAGTCTGTGTTACCGTGGGGTTCCGGATCTTGGTAGTGTTTTATTTACTGTGTGACGGATGTATGTGCCAAGTGGCATGAATTACATATCTTTTTATGCTATTTTTCCGTTGTTTCTTATTTAGATGTTTATAACTTGTATATTCCGCAACGTGTTAGGCTTACCTAGTCGTGGGGACTGGGTGCCATCACGACATGTTCACGATTGGTGAACTAGGGTCGTGACAAGTTGGTATCAGAGCTCTAGGTTCATAGGAGTCACGGGACACAGACCGGTTACTTAGAGTCTCGCTGATCGATACGGAGACGTCTGTATTTATCTACGAGGGGCTATGTAACCGTTTAGGAAACTCTTCATTTCTTTTGGATTCCTTGTCGTGCGACATTTTTGGCATCAAAAATCTAAACTACTGCTTTTTATTCTCTCACAGATGGTGAGGACACGAGCTAACCGCGATGATCGGGTACCCGCGCCCCCTGTTGCCGCCGTCGGAGGCCGGGGCCGAGGTGGAGGACGAGGATGCGCCCGAGGTGCAGCCACGGCACCATCGCGCGCTGCCGCCGAGGTGCCACCGGTAGACGAGGTTGGAGCGCAGGCACCGGTACACCGACTACAGCTGCTACTACTCCGGCACTACGGAGACCCCGGCCCAGTTCATGAGAATGTATACCACTTTAGCCCGGGCAGGGCTGCTTCCTCTTGTCTGCGGCTACATCTCGGGCCGGGGGAGGGGCCCAGACTCCCGCAGCCGTTACACTTGAGCAGCGAGTGCCAGTGGGACTGGTTCCAGAGATTATGGTTATACCTCCTGCCGCCCCAGCACAGCCTGGAGGTGGGCCAGCTGGCTCTGAGGACGAGCAGCGTAGATTGGAGAGGTTCAAGAAATATGACCCTCCAGTGTTCAGTGGTTTGGCTTCAGATGATGCATTGGGTTTTCTGGAGGAGTGTCATCGTATTCTTTCTACCATGGGGATTGTGGAGACCAGCGGGGTTTCCTTCACTACGTTTCAGTTTCGTGGGACCGCTTATGATTGGTGGCGCACGTATGAGTTGGATAGTCCGGAGGAGTCCGCTTCGTTGACCTGGACGCAGTTTTCAAATCTGTTTTTGACGGAGTTTGTTCCCCAGAGCCTTAGGGATTCTTGGCGCTCGGAGTTTGAGAGATTGCGACAGGGCTCCATGTCAGTATCGGAGTATGCCATCAGTTTCACCCGTCTGGCCAGGCATGCACCGGCCTTGGTAGCCACGGTTCGGGAGAGAGTGCGGAGATTTATTGAGGGCTTGATTCCGCCTATCCGATCCAGCATGGCCAGAGAGTTGGAGACAGATATATCTTATCAGCAGGCAGTTAGCATTGCCAGGAGGATCGAGAGTATGCTCCCTAGAGAGCGGGGAGAGAGAGAGGCCAAGAGGTCTCGTGAGTCGGGCCATTTCTCTGGTGCCCGCACTTCATCAGCCGGTCGTTTTGGCAGGGGTTATTCCGGTCGACCAGTTCACTCAGCATTGCCCGCAGCCGGTAGTACTCCAGGTCTTCCAGCACCTCAGGAGCCTTATTATGCTCCCCCAGTTTCCAGTGCACCTCGTGCGCGGGGTCCTTCCAGGGGTCAAACTAGTGGGGGTGAGGCCGGTCAGTCACAGCCACCGCGTCCTCCCAGAGCTTGTTTTGAGTGCGGGGATACTCGCCACCTGGTTAGGGAGTGCCCCAGGCGTAGGAGGGGAGCACCTCACCAGTCTTCGCAGCATCAGTGTGGCTCTCAGGGTCAGCAGGCTATCATTCCAGCTCCAGCTGCTACTCCAACTGCCCAGCCAGCGACAGGCGGGGGTTCGGGTTCTAGAGGCCGCCCTCGAGAGGGGGGACAGGCCAGATTCTATGCTATTCCAGATCGCGCTGCGGCGGTTGCATCTGACTCTGTTATCACAGCTATTATTATGGTTAGTCACATGGAGGCATCGGTTCTATTCGACCCCGGTTCCACTTTTTCATATGTGTCTTCTTACTTTGCTTCTCATATGGGTGTGCCTCGGGATTCTTTGAGTGCCCCCATTTATGTTTCCACTCCGGTGGGTGATTCTTTGGCTGTGGACCGCGTATATCGGTCGTGTTTGATTACCATTTGTGATTTTGAGACCAGAGCGGATCTATTGCTGCTTGGGATGGTCGATTTTGATATTATTCGTGGGCATGGACTGGTTGTCGCCCCATTATGCTATTCTTGATTGTCACGCCAAGACCGTGACGCTGGCTATGCCAGGCATTCCACGTATTGAGTGGAGTGGTACTCTAGATCACACCCCTAGCCGTGTTATTTCTTTTCTCAGAGCTCAGCGTATGGTTGAGAAGGGGTGTGCTGCTTATCTAGCCTATGTGCGGGACGTCGGTGTTGACACTCCCTCTATTGATTCTGTTCATGTGGTATGTGACTTTGTTGATGTATTTCCAGCTGATCTTCCGGGCATGCCGCCCGACAGAGACATTGATTTTGCCATTGATTTGCTGTCGGGCACTCAGCCCATTTCTATTCCACCATACCGTATGGCTCCTCCTGAGTTGAAGGAGTTGAAGGATCAGTTATAGGAGTTATTGGGCAAGGGTTTTATTCAACCCAGTGTTTCACCTTGGGGTGCTCATGTATTGTTTGTGAAGAAAAAGGACGGTTCTATGCGTATGTGTATTGATTATCGTCAGCTGAACAAGGTTACAATGAAGAACCGGTATCCTTTGCCCCGTATTGATGATTTATTTGACCAACTACAGGGCGCACATGTGTTTTCTAAGATTGATTTGCGCTCTGGGTATCACCAGCTGAAGATTCGGGAGCCAGATATCCCGAAGACTGCCTTCAGGACCCGGTATGGTCACTATGAGTTCCTCGTGATGTCTTTTGGGCTGACTAATGCCCCATCAGCCTTTATGCATTTGATGCACAGTGTGTTCAGGCCTTATCTGGACTCGTTCGTGATTGTCTTCATTGATGATATTCTAGTATATTCTCGGAGCCGGGAAGAGCACGAGCGGCATTTGAGGATAGTGCTTCAGATTCTGAGGGAGAAGCAGCTTTATGCCAAGTTCTCTAAATGTGAATTCTGGTTGAGTTCAGTGGCATTTTTGGGCCACGTGGTGTCGAGTGATGGTATTCGAGTAGATCCGAGGAAGGTGGAGGCCGTGCAGAGTTGGCCTAGACCCTCCTCCGCTACTGAGATTCGCAGTTTCCTTGGTTTGGCGGGCTATTACCGTCGTTTTGTAGAGGGGTTCTCTTCGATTGCAGCACCTATGACTAGATTGACCCGAAAGGGTGCCCCTTTTCAGTGGACAGACGAGTGTGAGGCGAGCTTTCAGAAGCTCAAGACAGCTTTGACTTCGGCCCCTATATTGATGTTGCCTACAGGTTCGGGGTCCTATACTGTATATTGTGATGCCTCGCGAGTTGGACTCGGTGCGGTATTGATGCAGGACGGTAGGGTGATTGCCTACGCGTCGAGACAGCTGAAGGTGCATGAGAAGAATTACCCTGTTCATGATTTGGAGCTAGCCGCCATTGTTCACGCCTTGAAAATTTGGCGTCATTATTTATATGGGGTTCCTTGTGAGATCTACACTGATCACCGGAGCTTGCAGCACTGCTTAAGCAGAAGGACCTGAATATGCGTCAGAGGAGATGGTTGGAACTACTGAAGGACTATGATATTACTATTCTCTATCATCCGGGCAAGGCTAATGTGGTTGTCGATGCCTTGAGTCGTCGGGCGGAGAGTTTGGGAAGTTTGGCATATCTACCAGCTTCGGAGAGGCCTATGGCGATGGATGTTCAGGCTTTAGCCAGGCAGTTTGTTAAACTGGATCTTTCGGAGCCCAGTCGGGATCTGGCTTGTGTGGTTTCTCGGTCTTCTCTATTTGACCGCATCAGGGAGCGTCAGTTCGACAACCCTCATTTGCTTGTCCTTCAGGATAGAGTTCAGCGTGGTGATGCTCGAGATGTTACCATCGGGGATGATGGAGTTATGAGGATGCAGGGGCGTATCTGTGTGCCCAATGTAGATGATCTTCGAGAGCTGATTCTAGCAGAGGCCCATAGTTCGCGGTATTCCATCCATCCGGGTGCCGCGAAGATGTATCAGGACTTGAAACAGCATTACTGGTGGAGGCGGATGAAGAGGGATATAGTTGATTATGTTTCTAGATGCCTCAACTGCCAGCAGGTGAAGTATGAGCATCAGCGCCCGGGTGGATTGATGCAGCGGATTGAGATTCCAGAGTGGAAATGGGAGCGCATCACCATGGACTTTGTATCCGGGCTTCCACGGACTGTTAGGAAGTTTGATTCCATTTGGGTTATTGTGGATCGGCTGACCAAGTCCGCCCATTTTATACCGATGAGCACTACTTATTCATCGGAGCGACTGGCGGAGATCTATATCAGGGAGATAGTTCGGTTGCATGGTATTCCAGTTTCCATCATTTCAGATAGAGGCACTCAGTTCACTTCACGGTTCTGGAGAGCCGTACAGCAGGAGTTAGGTACTCGGGTGGAGATGAGCACAGCATTTCACCCCCAGACTGATGGGCAGTCCGAGCGCACTATTCAGATTTTGGAGGATATGCTCCGTGCATGCGTGATTGAGTTTGGAGGTTCATGGGATCACTTCTTGCCACTGGCGGAGTTTGCTTATAACAACAACTACCAGTCTAGTATTTAGATGGCACCGTACGAGGCCCTATATGGTAGGAGGTGCAGGTCTCCCGTGGGTTGGTTTGAGCCGGGCGAGGCCAGGTTACTAGGTACTGATATGGTTCAGGAGGCTATGGACAAGGTCAAGGTGATTCGGGACAGACTTCGTGCAGCCCAGTCTAGACAGAAGAGTTATGCGGACAAGAAGGTTCGCGATGTGGCTTTTATGGTCGGTGAGCGGGTTCTGCTTCGAGTCTCGCCCATGAAGGGCGTTATGAGGTTTGGGAAGATGGGAAGCTGAGTCCTAGATTTATTGGCCCTTTTGAGATTTTGAGGCGTGTTGGGGAGGTTGCGTATGAGTTGGCCTTACCTCCCAGCCTAGCCGGAGTTCACCCCGTATTTCATGTCTCCATGCTCCGGAGATACCATGGTGACCCGTCGCATGTGTTGGATTTCACTTCTGTTCAGCTAGACAAGGATCCGTCTTATGTTGAGGAGCCGGTAGCCATTCTAGACAGGCAGGTCAGAAAGCTAAGGTCAAAGAACATCGCTTTGGTAAAGGTTCAGTGGCGGGGCCAGCCGGTCGAGGAGGCGACTTGGGAGACCGAACAGGATATGCGCAGCCAGTACCCTCATCTTTTCACTACTCCGGGTATGTTTTCTATGCTCGTTCGAGGACGAACGAATCTTTAAGTGTGGGAAGATGTAACGACCCGACCGGTCGTTTTAGAAAATTACGCCCCAATCCCTAATTTAACCTGTTCCCCTAAGTTCATTTCTGCTATTGTGGGTTGCCGGGAGAGTCGGTTCCGAAAATTTGAGCATTTTGGGACACTTAGTCCCTAAATAAGAGCTTTGAAACTAGAAAACGGTCCGTAGCCGGAACAGTGTTAAGACGATCTCGGAACGGAAATCCGATGGTTCCATTAGCTCCGTTAGGTGATTTCGGGGTTAGGAGCGCGTTCGAAATGTATTTTGGAGGTCCGTAGCTCAATTAGGCTTGAAATGCCGAAGGTTGAAATTTTGGCGAATCCGAACGATAGGTGAGATTTTGATCCGGGGGTCGGAATGGAATTCCGATAATTTCCGTAGCTTCGTTATGTGATTTTGGATATGTCCGCAAATTTTCAGGTCATTCGGGCGTCGTTTGGTCGGGTTTTTGATCGAATGAAAGTTTTGAAAGTTTTGAAGAAACTTAGGCTTGAATCGATGTGATTTATGGGTTTTGATGTTGTTAGACGTGTTTTTATGATCGGAATAAGTTCGTATCGTGTTTTGGAGTATGTTGGTGGTTTTCGTTGGGGTCCCGGGAGCCTCGGGATGAATTCGGACCATCAAGCGGGCATTTGGAACTTTGAAATTTCTGCAGAAAATGCAGCAGCAGTGCAGCAGACGTTAAGCCTACGCGTTCGCGTGGCAATGGCCGCGTTCGCGTAGGCATGGTAGGGCAAAGCATCGCGTTCGCGTCCCTTGAGTCGCGATCGCGTAGAAGGGAAAGAGGAAGCACCGCGTTCGCGTCCCAGGTGTCGCGTACGCGTAGAAGAAAAAAATGGTCGACTGGAAGGTTGTTCTTCGCGAACGCGTGGGAGTCGTCGCGTTCGCGTTGAGGAAGGGAAATTGTGCTTCGCGGACGCGGGGGGAATCGTCGCGTTCGCGATAGGTAATGTTCGTAGGTCATCGCGAACGCGTGGGTTACCTCGCGTTCGCGTAGAAGAAGTTGGGCTGTTCATCGCGAACGCGTGAACAGTAACGCGAACGCGATGAGTAATGGGGTCTGGCAGTGAGCTTAAGTTCAGAACATAACACCCGCGACCCCCATTCACAAAAACGCCATTTTTGAGCTCCAAGAGAGGATTTTGAAGGGGAAACGCCGGGATATCATCGGGAAATCATCGGGGGTAAGTTTCTTGACCTTAATTCGTTGGTTTATCATGAAATCCGTGATTATTTCACTGAAAATGGAAGATTAAAGGTGGGTTTGAGCCCTAGGCCTAAATGTTAGAAAATCTTTGATTTGAATGGGCAAATGGAGTCCGATTTCGATAAAGTTTATATGCACGGACTCGTATTGAGATAAAGAACCCGAATATATAATTTTCGTGATTTTTCGATAAGCGTACCGAAAGTCGGGTTTTGGCAACTTGTGGGTTTTGGTGCATTTTGAGCTATTTTGATTGGGTAATGCCCAATTGGCCTATTTTGATGTGATTCTATTGATTTTTATCGGATACTACACTTGTGGAGGCCGACATTCGCGGCAAGAGGGTTATTTCTTAGCGGTTTTGTACCGGAATTGAGGTAAGTGGCTTGTCTAACCTCGTGTGGGGAACTTTCACCCCTAGGATATTATGTGATAGTTTAAATGCCTTGTACGCGAGGTGACGGGCGTGTACATGCGCTGGTTGTTGTAACACATACCTTACTTGAATTGTCCGATTAGTGATATTCCTGCTCTTAGCTGATAAAAGCGTTACCATTACCCGGTATTAGTTAGAAAAGCATGATTAGCTAGGATTCAACATGTTTAATTGCCTAGTTGAGTTACTTGGACTTCTTGATAAATTGTGGGCACTAGTTTCGGTGAAGTTGTAATTTAACATATTATATTCTCTCTCTGTGTTTTCTTTATTTGATGTGTTGGTGGACTGCGGGTTCAATTCCCGGAGATCCCAGGGCTGTGGGTTCGATTCCCGGAAATCCTGAGTTATTGAGATATGGACTGCGGGTTCGATTCCCGGAGATCCCGAGCTATTGATATATTATTGAGATGTGGATTGCGGGTTCGATTCCCGGAGATCCTAAGATTTATTGAGACATGGGCTGCGGGTTCGATTCCCGGAGACCCGGGTTCGATTCCCGGAGATCCTGAGTTATTGAGATATTATTGAGACATGGGCTGCGGGTTCGATTCCCGGAGACCCAGAGGTACTGAGAATGGGACTGTGGGTTCAATTCCCACAGATCCCGGATTTGTTTATTTGAGTTGGTTATTTGTTGTTAGCTTAATCGTAGACAGTTGCAGTAATTATCATAATGTTGTTATTTCGGAAATTATTATCATATGAACTATTTATTTTGTTTTCATCATTATATTATTGTTTCTCAGTAGGGCCCTGACCTACCTCGTCACTACTCCATCGAGGTTAGGCTTGGCACTTACTGAGTACCGCCGTGGTGTACTCATGCTATTCTTCTGCACACTTTTGTTGTGCAGATCCAGGTACATCGGAGCAGGCTCGTACTAGGTGATTCTGCAGCTTTCTGGGAGACTTCGAGGTATGATCTGCTACGTCCGCGGATCCGGAGGCTTCCCTTCTATTCTAGTATTACTAGTTGACATTTTTCTTCATTTCGTTGTTAGATACTCTTTACACATAGAGCCACAGTTGTATTTCTCTTTTAGTCTGTGTTACCGTGGGGTTCCGGATCTTGGTAGTGTTTTATTTACTGTGTGACGGACGTATGTGCCAAGCGGCATGAATTACATATCTTTTTATGCTATTTTTCCGCCGTTTCTTATTTAGATGTTTATAACTTGTATATTCCGCAACGTGTTAGGCTTACCTAGTCGTGGGGACTGGGTGCCATCACGACATGTTCACAATTGGTGAATGGTTTGAGCCGAGAGAGGCTCGGTTGTTGGGTACGGATCTGGTTCAGGATACCTTGGACAAGGTCAGGGTTACTTAGGATAGGCTTCATATAGCTCAGTCCAGACAAAAGAGCTATGTTGACCGCAAGGTTTGTTTTTTGGATTTCATGCTCGGTGAGCGGGTATTGCTTCGAGTGTCGCCTATGAAGGGCATGATGAGATTTGGGAAGAAGGGCAAGCTTAGCCCTAGGTTCATTGGCCCGTTTGAGATTCTTGATCGAGTGAGAGAGGTGGCTTATAGACTTGCATTGCTGCCAAGCTTATCAGTCGTGCGTCCAGTATTTCATATGTCTATGCTTCGAAAGTATCACGACGATCCATCCCACGTGTTAGATTTTAGCACTGTCCAGTTGGACATGAACTTGTCTTATGAGGAGGAGCTGGTAGCTATTCTAGATCGGCAGGTTCTTTAGTTAAGATCGAAGAGTTTTCCTTTTGTTAGTGTTCAGTGGAGAGGTCAACCTGTAGAGGCATCGACCTGGGATTTCGAGTTCGATATGCGGAACTGTTATCCCCATCTTTTTCCCGACTCATGTACTTCCTTCTTCTGTCCGTTCGAGGACAAACAAATGTTTTAGCGGTGGAGAATGTGATGACCCAAAAGTTCATTACTTATCTTTAAAATTAATCTGCATTCTAAGGCCATAAACCTCTCTTTTAGCATCACCTTGATTTGCGTGCATACTCTGGACGCGTAGCCGAAAAGTCTATATGTGAAAATCTGTGGAAAATGATAAATTTTGACAATAAAATGAATTAATTTGACTTTGGTCATTATTTTGGGTAAGTGGACCTAGACCCGTGATTTGACGATCCCGCATGGTCCGTAGAAAAATATGAGACTTGGGAGTATGCCCGAAATCGAATTCTGAGGTCCCAAGCCCGAGAAATAAATTTTTAAAGAAATATTATTTTTTGGAATTATTTATAAGGTTTGGAAATGAATTTTGATTGGAACATGTTGGTATTGGACCGTATTTTGGTTCCGGCGTCTAGTACAGGTCTTATATATGATTTAAGATAATTCTTTTAAGTTTGGTAAGAAATGGAATCCGTTTGACGTGATTTAGACCTTAAATGCAAATTTGATGTTTAAAGAAGTTTTGAGAAATTTCACTGATCTTGAGGTTTAATTCGATGTTCGTGATGTTATTTTGGTGATTTGAGTGCACGAATAAGTACGTCGAATGTTTTTAAGGTTATGTATTTATTTTGTTTGAAACCCGAGGGCTCGGGTGAGTTTTGGATAGGTCGTGGGGTGCAATTGGAACTTAAAAATTTGTTTGTGTGTTTCACAACTGCAGGCTTCGCATCTCGCAAAAGTGATTGCAAATGCGACCTATGTGTCGCAAATGCGGAAGTCGCAAATGCGACATTGTTTTCGTAAATGCGAAAGTCCAGCATTTCTAAAGGGTTCGCAAATGCGAGCCCTATTTCGCAATTTTAATAATAGCAGAGGTCGGGGTTCGCAACTGCGAACCCCTATTCGCAATTTCCATATCAGAGACCTGCAACTTTTATACTTAGATGGTTTTAAACCATACTTCATATTCTCTCCAAACATAAACACACTTAGGCGATTTTGTAAGGATTTCTTCTTCTCCAAATCAATTGTTAATCGTTTTTAACTAACATTTTCAATTATTAACATCTTTTGACATGATTTCAATTTCACATCAATGCCTTTCATGGGTAAAATTGGGTTTTGGGTAGAACCTAAATTTTTTAAAAATTGGGGATTTGGTCTTCGATTTGAGGTTCTATTTCAAAACAAATTATAAATTTGAGTTCGTGGGGGAACGGGTGATCGGATTTTAGTTCGAACCTCAGGTTTTAACTATGTGAGCCCAGGGCAATTTTTGACTTTTTCGGTAAAACTTTGGGAAATTCATTTTTATACATTCGAATTGATTCATTTAGTATTTAATGTAATTATGTAACTTGTGAGTAGATACGAATAAATTGGTGGTGGAATCGAAGAGTAAAGCTATAATTGAAACGTGAATTGTGTTCGTGGCATCGAGGTAAGTGTTTGGTCTAACCTTAACTCTAGGGATTAGAAGTTGAGTCCTATTTGCTATGTGGTAATTGTTGGGTACGACGTATAGACATTGTGATAAGTATATATACATTGATATCCAGCATTACTGTGGGTCTTATATTGTGATTTTCATAACTTCCTTTTACCTTTCATGCCTTGGTGGTGGTTTCTATGTGTTGTGTAAAATTTGTCGAAGGAATTGTGACCTATAAACATTAAGGAGCGTTGTCTTAAGTTCTATAACGAATTGTGAAAGTGTAAGTGATAATTGAATCTCTAGAGCATTGGTTCGAGTTATGAAGTGAATTGTGAAGTAAAAGGAGAAAGAAGAGAAGTTATTGTGTTGACATCATTGTCGGGCTATTGTTGATTTATTGGTTATCTCCCTTGTCGGGATGTTGATATTAATGATGTTGTTCGCTTGACGGAATTTATTTGTTGAGTTGTCGTTCCCTTGCCAGGATCTTTATTATAATTTCATTTATTCTTTTGCTCTATTGTTTGTGATTGTTGTTTGGGTGAGGAAGAAAGTTAAAGCACGAAGGGTGATGTCATGCATTGTTGTTTTGTGAGGAAAGAGTATAAAGCACGAAGGGTGATGCCGTGTATTATTGTGAGGAAAGAGTGTAAAGCATAAAAGGGTGATGTCATGCCGCATGATGTATCATTACGTACTGATTCTATTGATTATATGGTCATGAAAGAAAGTAAAAGCACGAAGGGTGATGATGTGCACACTTTTATTATATGATTGCTTTGGTGATGATGAGAGTAAAAGCACGAAGGATGATGTCGTGCATTTATTGATTTCTGATTCTTTGTTGATATCCGAGCTGTGTTGTTTCTTTCGTTTATCAGATGTCTTTCTATTCGGATTTGTTATCTCCCCCACAGCATGCTCCCCCTCCCATTTTGACTGGTTATTCCTGTATTTGTTTTCCGCTGTATATATTTGAACTGTACATGTTTATGTGGTAGTATGGTCTAGTCTCGTCACTACATCGCTGAGGTTAGGCTACACACTTACCAGCACATGGGGTCGGTTATGTTGATGCTACACTCTTCACTCTTTTGTGTTGATCCTAGTGTTGTTGACTTCAGACCGTAGTTTGGAGGCTACCTTCAGCCCACGCGGGGATCCAAGGTAGACTTGCAAGCGTCCGTATTCCCTGGCATCTCCTCTATCCTTATTTCCTATTTTATTTTCCTTATATTCAGAAACAGTGTATTGATATTTTTTTCAGACTTTGTATGTAGTAAATCTTAAACCGTCTGTGATTCTGTGACACCGGTTCTGGGTAGTCGAGACTTTAACAGTTGTATTAGATATTCATGTTCAGATAGCTTATGGATTCTTTCTTCTGCTTATGTTAAATTCCGATGTTTAATTGTTATTATTATTAAAATTATGGAAAAGGGCCTAAAATGCCTCTGAACTATCCGTTTTGGTACAGTTATGCCCTCCATCCACCTATTGGGCCAAATATGCCATTCCGTTAATATTTTTGGCTCACAAATGCCCTTTGAGTTAACGGAGGGACACGTGTCATCGTCCTATTGGCACATTTTTAATATTTCTTATTTAATTAAAAAGATCCATTATTCATACCCGAAAAATAATTTTCTAAAGCAATTTTTCTAAATTTTTTTATAAAAAAAAAAACTAAAGAAAAAAAGGGATTTTTTTTTCCAGTTTTTACAAAAAATATATTTTTTTTTGCTAAAATAATATTTTTGTAAAAACAAAAATAAAATCTAAAAGCAATATTTTTGAAAAAATGGAAAAGCAAGTAGAATAATGCTTTAGAAAGTGCTATTACTTTTCTACTGGAAATTTTTTTTCTACATTTCAACTGGAAAAATATTAATGTTTTAAAAATAATTAACCCTTAAAATTTTGATACCAAACATTAACGTTCTACTGGAAAGTAATTTTCTACTTTTCTTAATAAAATATTGCTACTTTTCTACTTGAAAGCAATTTTCTACTTTTTTCCAATTTTTATAAAAATATTGCTTTAGAAAATTAATTTTTAGATTTTGCTTTTGTTTTTACAAAAATATTATTTTAGTAAAAAAATCTATTTTTAAAAAAAAAACTGGAAAAAAAATTCCTTTTTTTTCTTCAGTTTTTAGTGAAAAAAAGTTTTAGAAAAAATGCTTTAGAAAATTATTTTTCAGGTATGAATGATGGGTCTTTTTAATTAATTAAGAAATATTAAGAATGTGCCAATAAGACGATGACACGTGTCCCTCAGTTAACTCAAAGGGAATTTGTGAGCTAAAAACATTAACTGAAGGATATATTTGGCCCAATAGGTGGATGGAGGGCATTATTGTACCAAAACGAATAGTTCATGGGCATTTTAGGTCTTTTTCCGTTAAAATTATTAATGAATATAAAATGGGTAAAAATGTAAATTATGCAATTAATTGGCTTGCTTAGCTCGTATTAGTAGGCGTCGTCACGACTCCCTAGGGTGGAAATCCGGGTCGTGGCACTTAATAGTATGATTTGTTATTTTCACTTGAAAGGTAGCATTCCTTACTAAGATTTTTTCATATTCAAGGCTCGAACTCGAGACAGCCAGTAAAGAGTAAAACAACCACATCTGCTACACCACATGGTGCCTAACAAGTAAGTATTACTTACGAGGTAAGCAGGCCAACCTTTTTAATTGGAGCAGATATTGAATCCATGGTCAAAGATACATCAGACACATCTTGATGATCACAAATACCTCTCTTGTATGGAATTCCTAGCCACTACTACTTTTTTCCTTCCCTTTATACAAATTAGTTTATTGTTAGTGTTGTCACGAGTCTGACTCTTTAAGTCACTTTGCCAATATTTGCCGAACTCGCCAAAAAGATTTAAGAAAAAAAGTAGGGGAGCGTTCGATATATTAAATTAATGATTTGAATAGAAATATTATCATCGAAAATTATAGTTTAGTGATATTTATATGAGTTTTCTGTATGATAAGTGTGCATCCCACACGTACCAAGTGGTATTTTCTTTCCTTCTACGCCCTTCCATGCTCTTGTCAAATCTAATGTCCCCTAATATAATAGAAAAAGAATTTATAAGAATGCCGAAAATATTACGTCAACGATAATTAAAACATACAATACCAACAAAAGTTACGGTGGAGTAATAAGTATTCCTTTATCCATAACTAGCGATTTTGAGTTTGAATCCCTGAAAACGGAGTTGTCTTTGTTAGGGAAATTTGTCGGTCCCCAATGTAAATATCGGAGTATTGTTGAGAAATATTCTTAACAGCAGTAATTTTTTTTCAAATTTATTTCTCCAAAACTTTTTGACAACCTGAAATTGAATTGAAATAAACCAAATCTAAATGTTTACTTAAACAGTCATTTTAGGACAACCTAATAAAGGTGTCGTTTGGTTGGAATATGAGTTATACCGGTGTAAGTTATACCAGTATAAGTTATAATTTGATAAGTTATGTTGGGATTAATTGTGTTGGGATTGTTGTTTATTCATTGTTTGGTATGTTGTATTAAGAATGACAAGTGAATAATTTATAAGAGGGAGGTATAAGTTATACCGAAGCTAATTACCCCACCTTCTGTGAGGTAT
The DNA here is from genome assembly GCA_032618575.1 of Nicotiana noctiflora. Classification (NCBI taxonomy): domain Eukaryota; kingdom Viridiplantae; phylum Streptophyta; class Magnoliopsida; order Solanales; family Solanaceae; genus Nicotiana; species Nicotiana noctiflora. The sequence continues at coordinate 331,954 of JASVEL010001109.1, forward strand.
AAGTTATCCCAATGTTAAAATTAACACCGGAATAACTTATACATGATTTACTAACCAAATAGAATATTAAAATGGTATTAAATTCTTATACCACCTTATATCTTCTTATACCTCGTACCAAACGACCTATATAAGGGTACATATAATAGATTGGAACAATTTGTGTGGGTAGAATATTAAATTGGTAGATATAACGAAGCAAATCTTGATGCAAATGTAATGTACCCAACCAAAAGATCTATAGCCTCTCATTTAAACAATTTCAATTTTTTTTTTCTTTTTCTGTTGTACCAAATTTATGAGTGGTCCCGCAAATTTGTTTTATTACTAGTATAATAATAAAACTTTTGCAAATATGACTGGAAAGTTCTTTGCACAAAACACCTGGCGATGCGTGGAAGTCCTTAATAGTATATCTGACCCTTTTCTACCAAATGCATCTCCCTTGAATCCTAAGGCCGATAGAGAACCCAAAAAATCGTAAATTTGTAGCCACCAAAATTGTATACTAAGTAGTACGTATTATTTTATTTCCGCTCCTACAATCCTGGCCACATATTTGTGGGTCCTAAACGGGTCCATTTAACTTCCCTCCCCCACTCCCAAACGCTCGACCCCATAGCCTTTCCCTCCTGCCGGAATACAAGCGATTAGATTCACAAAATATTCTATATTTATATGAGATCAATAGAAGTTTGGCATTCGAGGCGATGTAAAAATCTAGGTAATATAAGTATTAGTAAATATTTTCACAGCTCAAATACATAATTTATATGTCGCATAATATAAATAATTTTATCGTTGTTCCAAGAATTTTATTCCATACATATAAAGAGTGTAGTGGAAAAATACCTACGTATTCATATTCAATATTTGCACCAAATTATATTGACTTATCAAGGTCAAATAATAAAATAAAACTATTTAATTATGACTAACTTAAGTAAAAGTTTAAAATTGTTTACGGTAAAATCGGAGGTCCACTTTTCTACTGTAACGTTGCCTCGTAAGTACGTATCAAAGGCTCGAGACTACGGTCGAATTTCATCCTTCGATGGCTATCAATACTCGACCTCGGGGCAGTGCAGACCAACGGTTATGGTGAGACAATGGGGAGTTGGAATTAATGCATTTGTACTATGTTGGGATTCTCAATCATATATAAATGGGATCCTTGTCATTTTGTAAACATATGATATTTAATATTAAATACACAAGAACATTCTCTCCGCTCTCTAACACAATCTCTTGATCTTATACTTCCATTTATTGCTTATATTCATTGTGTTCTATCCATTATTCTTCATTTATTGCTTATTATTTGTATTGGAAAAAAACTGAATTTATATTGAAGGTGATGTGGCGTGACACGTGGATTGGTCAAATGGTCAAAACAAGTTGATCAGTTAAGACGCACGGGCAATATCAGACACGAGGAGAAGAAAGTTAAATAGGCATGAGAGGCTATTCAAATGATACGAGTCTCGTATCTATTTAACTTAATTAAAGCCACCAAGTCAGAGACAATCGAAGATATGAATCTGATGGCATAAAATAATCTAAATTCAGTATTAAATATCAAATACATTAGCAAATTAATACTATTAAATAAGAATATTTGTGTAACGTCTCATTTAATATTATTTATTGCTCATAATTGACTCTTTAAGGCTAAAGGCATTATACCCTTTCCTAGAAAAATCAACTATAAAAGGAGGAGGTCTTAGCATTTGTAAAAGCACGAAGTATCATTGAGATTATCTGAGAATACATACTTACTTATTGCATTATTATCTTCAAATATTCCTTATTATATTCGTCTCCTGATTTTCAGTAACCCAATTTATCTTTTAATTTCTAGTTTTGACCAAAATTTCATTTTTTGGTTAAACAAATTGGTTCCATTACCGTGAATCTGATAATCTATTTCTTTTTAAGTTACATAGCAACAACAATAACAACAACAACAATAATGCTGATGAAAATCAAATCCATCAGAATCAAGGAGATTTGCACAACATTAACGTAACTCCTTCCCCTCAAAATTCACCACGTCAATCTTGTGAAGGTACTCATGCACCAGAATTACATGCTGACGAGCAAGGATAATCTGAACATTTTGAGGGACCAGATGAAGCTCTGCAAATAATAATTAATGCACAGGTTAGTTAAGCTCTTCAAGCGCTAGTTAGCCGGTTATCTGCTGCACCGCCCACACCTACGCCTAATAACAATACACTGGAGAATCCTCGTTCTGGCCTTGTTAATTCAAATGAGGGAACCCCCAGTGAACCACGAGAAGTCTATCCAAGTAATACAAATAATTCTTATTTATAAAATTTGGTACTAACTTTGCAGAAATAGCTCAAAGAATGAAACGAACGCATCGAGCAAATCCCTGGAGTCCCCCCAATAATCAAATGGGTAGATGTGGATAAATACTCACAATAACCTTGGAAACCGAGTGTTGTTTCCCTTCCAACCCTAAAAAGTTCAAAATGCCTAATATCTCAAAATATGACGGCATAACCGACCAACGTGACCATGTGACGACATTTACTACAGGAGTCAAAGGAAATGATTTAACCAAGCAGGAGATTGAGTCCGTGTTGGTCAAGAAATTTGGAGAAACACTCACCAAGGGTGCACTAACCTGGTATTCTTTTTTGCCTGAAAACTCTATAAACTCTTTTGCTGAGCTTGCATATTCTTTTATTAAGGCACACTCAGGAGCGCAAAAGGTTGAGAAAAGAATGGAGGACATTTTTAAAATCAAACAAGGGGACACATAGTTGCTTAGAGATTTTGTTGATAGGTTCTAACGGGAAAGAATGGCTTTTCCCCATGAACCAGATAATTAGGCTGCAATAGCTTTTACGAGCAACTTAAATGATAAAAGTTCTGAAGCCACGAGAAGACTTAAAGAAAGACTTCGAGAGTTTCCTGCAACCACATGGAATGATTTTTGTAACAGGTACAATATAAAGTTTCGAATCGAAGAAGATCCCATGCCTTGATTTTAACATGAAGAAAAAAGCGGTTCTAGGAGGTCTGAAATTGAAAAAAAATCAGGTAAAAACAGGTATGATCCTTATATGGGTCCTGCAGGAGAAGATTCACTGAAAAAATAGGAAAATCAATGATGATCAAAAATCAAGAAACAAGGAATCTGGTTCTTCATCAAGATTCAGGAATGATCGAAATAGATAGGAGTCACGAGATGATGATGGGAGTTTGAAGGCCAGATTTGGTGGATATAATTTAATGTCACCACCTCCAAGCTCGTAGCTGTTTTGAGGAGCATGGAGATAAGATACGGTGGCTGAAGGAGATGCGGTCAAATCCAAACAAGCGCAATCCAGATCATTGGTGCGAATTTCATAATGATCACGGGCATAAGACTTCAGAATGTAGATTCTTACAGAGTGAAGTGGTCCATCTGTTGAAACAAGGTTATCTCATTGAATTATTTAGTGAGAAAGGTAAGCATGCCTACATGAAAACAGGCAAGAACCACCAAAGCCCCATATATCAAAAGAACCGTGAATGTTATAAGGTGGGGAGAAGATATTTGTGGAGTAACATATACAGCTTCAAATAAAGTTTCCAAAGTCACAATCACGTACTGGAAATGAGTGCGACAAGCCTTAGAGGATGAAAGTATCATTTTTGATGATGGAGACACAGAAGGACTAATCAACCCCCATAACGATGCATGATCAACCCTCATAACGGTGCACTGTTAATATCTTTACTTGTACATGATACTAATGTAAAGTGAGTTTTGATTAATCCAAGAAGTTCTGCAAATATCATCCTATTAAGGGTGCTACGAGAAATACAGGCGGACGATAAGATGATTCCAAAGGCGCATACTCTATTAGGATTCGATAATTCTAGTGTAGTAACTAAAGGGGAGGTAATTTTAACAACTTTTACAGAGGGCGTTGTGAAAGATACCAAATTTCAGGTAGTAGATATGGAGATGGCATACAGTATAATCATGGGGAGACCGTGTATTTATGATATGGACGTTGTCCCATCAACTCTACATCAAGTTATGAAATTCCCATCACCGTGGGGAATCTGCCAAATTCGTGGGGAACAACATACAGCTAGGAATACTAATATTGTAGCAAATATGAGTGCTGCAAATAAAGTTGAAGGAGACATAGACAAAACCACAACTGAACAAGGAAAGACAGATTTAGACTCGAGACCTGATATGATTCAAGAACCTGAAGAGAATGAAAATATCAAAATGACAATTGAGGAACTCGAGCCTGTGATGCTATTTGAACAATGGCCTGAACGAAAGGTTTATGTGGGAGCCAACCTAAGCTCAGATACGCGAGGTATGTTAATTGAATTCTTAAAACTAACGTGGATTGTTTTGCTTGGTCCCATGTTGATATGACAGGAATACCACCGGATGTGATGACTCACAAACTAAATGAAGACACATCTTGCACACCCGTAAAACAAAAGAAAAGAAAGCAAGGAGCTTTCAAAAACTAGGTGATTCAAGAGGAGGTCCAAAAGCTATTAAAAATTGGGTCAATCTCTGAGGTAAAGTATCCCGATTGGTTGACTAACACGGTTGTCTTACCTAAGAAAAATGGTAAGTGGCGGGTTTGTGTAGATTATACTAATCTTAACAAAGCTTGCCTAAAATATTCCTTCCCTTTACCTCATATAGATCAGTTAATTGATGCAACTACCTTAAAACCCCCCGTAAACTTGTCATAAATTATAGTTAAAAGTTTAAATTATTTGTGATCTTAATTACCCTCTTTACTTGGTTTTTGAGAGCCATTAACCCCCTGGACGATGATGTGGCAAAGAGTGCGGGTACACTCACCTGACACGTGAATTTTTTCTGTGGATGTGGCATTTTCTTAAAAAAAACAAAATATATTTTTAACATTTTAAGTATGTTGCTTCTTTAGATAGTTTTTTTTAATACAATTTATGATAAAACTTGCATAGAACTACATTATTTAGGCTAAAAAAAATTATCTGGTTAATAATAACAAAGTTTTTGATCGGTTTTGAATTTCACCCGAAAAAAAAAGATTTATACAATTGAAATGAATAGTCAAGGTATCTAAAAAGTTATAAAAATATATAGTTTGAAAATAAATATTTTTGCTATAATTTTTATATAGATCTAAATTATAGTGCTCTAAAAAATATTTTTTGTACAGATTTTACCTGAAAAAATAAAAATACACAGTTGCAATCAACACTCATTTCATCAAAAGAAGAAATAAAAAAAGTGTACTCTTCAACTGTGTATTTTTACACACTTGAAGAGTGTAAAATTTCTTCAATAAAAAAAGTGTACTCTTCTTTTGATGCAATAAATATTTATTTTACCTGAAAAAATAAAATTACACAGTTGCAATCAACACTCATTTCATCAAAAGAAGAAATAAAAAAGTGTACTCTTCAACTCTGTATTTTTACACACTTGAAGAGTGTAAAATTTCTTCAATAAAAAAAAGTGTACTCTTCTTTTGATGCAATAAATTTATTTTAATTATGTATTTTTACTTTTTTAAGTAAAATCTGTGAAAGAAATATTTTTAGAGCACCATAAAATATTAAAACCAAAATAATTAATTTTAAATAATGCATTTTTGTAAATTTTTAGATGCCTTGAATATTTATTTCAGTTGTATAGTTCTTTATTTTAGGGTCAAATTCAAAAAAGATTAATTAATTGTATTATTTTTAGCCAAATAAAAAAAATTAGCCGAAATAATGTAGTTCTGCTAAGTTTTATCATAAGTTATATTCGAAAACAATTATCTAAAGAAGTAACATACTTAAAAGTTAAAAATGTATTTTATTTTTTAAAAAATAACATATATATATATATATATAAATAAATTCACGTGGGAGACGAGTGCACCCACACTCTTTGCCACATCGGCGTCCAGGAGGATAATGACTCTCAAAAGACCAAGTTGAGGGGGTTAACTAAGATGACGAATAGTTTAAGGCTATAACTAATAATCCGAGTCGAGTTTAGAAGTGTTTTAAGGTATTTAAAAAAAATTTAATTCAATGAAAGAAATAAATGAATAAATGGGTGACGTGGATAAATGACGAGTGGTGAGTGGTTGTGATATGGAGAAAAAGTGTAAGACAAAATCCATCACCTGATATGAATAGAGTATTGTAATACTCCTACAACTCATCAGATATCTAATCCTTGTTCCCCACCCCCCTCCACACAAAAAACAATATACACCACACTTTCTTCTTCCTTCCCTTTTTTTTTTTTTGCTATTTCTTTTATCTACATTATCCACAACTATTGGCTTCCCCTATTCCCCTCTCTTGTTTAGTTATTGTCCACTTATCACTATATTTTTGGAAAGAATAAATTACAAGTATTATTTGTTATTTAACTGGATATTTTTTGTCTCTTTTCTTGGGGTGTGGAAGGTTTTCTACTGGTCCTATGAAGTTAACATCTTCCTTCCCAATAATTGTTCTTTAAGACTATAATTAACAACTTGTAATATTATACTAAATGATTATAAATATTTAAGGCTCGAAAATAGAAAATTAATCTCCTCCGTTATAAGTAAATATATTGTTGGAAAATCTAGTTGTATGATGTTATTGTAGATTATTGCTATTACTCATTCTTATAATTATAAAGTAAAAGGTTTGTATGTTTTATTCTTATTTATATATACATAAAAAGAAAACTTATATTATAATTATATTAAATTTTGTTCCTCAAATATAAATAGGTAAATCTAACTATCTTAATGTTTGACCAAAAAATATAAAACCTTTTGCTTAACTAATTAAGTAAAAAATTAAGGGGCTAATCCTATTTAAAGATAATAACCTTGAATCTAAAACAAGTTTATGCGAATAGCATGATTCTTTAATACAATACACATTAAATGTTATGGTTACTAATGTAATGATGATAAAGACAAATAATAAATACAATAAATGGCACTAAATATAAATAGGGAGGAAGATTCACCCAATATTGAATGGGGGTAAATGATACCTTCTTCGACAAGAATGTAAGAGAATATTAGGCACTTTTTTTGATCCGATAGAAATAACAATGAATAATATTAAAAGATCAAATCTCTCCAAAAAATTGTTCTTTGTATTATCTAGAGAACTTGCTTTTTGAAAGTGCTCTTATCAAATGGAGTATTACTTGCTTGTCGCCTTATCTGTACGAGTCAGAATCTGACCCCACGATAATTACTGAAGTTAATCATGTCTCAAGCATCCATAATTAATAAGCGGTATGACCATTTATTCATAACATTAATCGACTCTCATTTAGGAAAGTCCACAAAGGTATGGCCCACTCACCTCCCATGGGGACGAAATCTTAGCGTGGTCATGGCCACTTCCTTCTAGTTTACGGAACTGGCAACTATAAATACGAGAAGAATGCATCCTACGAGGGACCTCTTCTAGATGACTATTCTCGAGAAAGAGAGAGAGATAGAACAAACTAGCAATACCCATCTCATGGGAAGATAAGATATGATTGTAAGGCTCTGAACCTCTTCATGGAGAGGCATACCAAATCAATATTATCTATAAAAGTTGTCAATACTTCTTCTCCTAATCTAGAGCATTATTTATCATTTATATCTGTTCGTCCATGGATTATTACGATTTTCTATGATTGGCCCGTAATTTATATATATTATTTTATAGTGTGATAACTTTTGAGCAAACAATCTCTCCTCTTATTTATAACCCTAAAAGGTACAAACAGAGGAAATATTCTTCCCTTTGTTGGTTCCAAAGCTATACTAGATGTTATTTCTGTCCATGTTGCTCGACCTCAGTCTTGATAAACCACTCGGCGGTTACTTCTATTAACCACTAATTGGTCTCGACTAAATTGCTTATATTGGTTTGCAGGTCACTTATAATAATCGTCTTCGGGAATCGAATTTCTTTAGTTTGATTTTGATCCATACACATACGTCTTAATTATGCAACTTTTGTAATCTTCAATCATTCACATCAGCTACCTTAACACAAGCAAATACTGCTAGAAAATTAATTTTACCAGTTTTGCTACCTTAATCAAAGAATTCATTAAGATAAGAACAATTGTGTTTTCATGAGTTTATTGATAGACACTTTACAAGCAATTGGGATAACATTGATATCTAAGGATGATGATAGATACCCTCACTTTTGTGCTACTGTACTAAAATTTTCCATTTCAAAAGATATTTACTACTTATAAGGTAATCTAATAAATGCTTCCCAATAAAACTAAATCCAAAAATTATCTCAGAAAAAAAAAGGCCAAAAAATGGACAAGTAATGAAGGTGTCATAACAGGGCCCCACATAGGAGCACATAAAAAATAGTCATCCACAAACAAATCGAAACGTGGAGGACGCCAAAAAGTGAGTACTTTTTTCCAACTGTCAACTCGCTAGTCAAACTCAGAAACATAACATTAAGCTATATTTGATTGATCAAAATTTGTTTGGAAAAATTTAATTTGGATGAAGTTTAATTTGAAGATAAAAATATGTGTGAACATATATTATTAGAATATATTTTTTAATTTTATTTTAGAAAAATATATACTTCCTTCATTTCAATTTATGCGAACCTATTTGTTATTTGTCTGTACCAAAAAGAATAACCTCTTTACATATTAGAAATAATTTACCTTTATGTAATTATTTATAACCACAAAAAACATATGAGCTTCATTTGATACCACAAGTTCAAAAGTATTACTCCCTCCGTTTCAATTTATGTGAACCTATTTCCTTTTTGGTCCGTGCCAAAAAGAATGACCACTTTCCTTATTTGGAAACAATTTACCTTTATGCAATGATTTATAGCCACACAAAATATATGTGCTTCATTCTACACCACAAGATCAAAAGTCTTCTCTCTTTTCTTAAACTCCGTGCCCAGTCAAATGGGTTCACATAAATTGAAACGGAGGGAGTATCTCTTTTCTTAAGTGTGTTCGCATAAATTGAAATATAGAAACAACAACTACCCAGTATGTTCCCATAAAGTGGGGTCTGGGGAAGGTAATACGTACACAGGCCTTACCCCTACCCGAAAGGGTAGAGAGGCTGTTTCCGGCTAAATTGAAATATAGAGATTATATAATTCTCAAATTTTGTGATTTTAGCTGAGTTGATTTTGGGATTTAAAATTTAAAATTTTGGCCAAAATATAAACAAAATTTATGATCAGTTTTAAAAATTAATGTCAACTTTAGTTTGGAAAAAAACTAATGGACAAATCAGGCCTAAATTTCTTCTTTTTATTTTTTAAATAATCTTAAAAGGATTTCGAAAATTCAAAAAAAAAAAGAAAAAGAAGCAGAGCCACGTGTCGGGGGTGTCTTTGAACGTGAGCCACAAGATTCCATTAAGCTCTCGGGCTTTCTAAACACAAATGTGGAATTCCATTTATACCCTCTGCCGTGGCACCCCCCTCTCTCCTTTTTCCTTCTCCTTCTTCTCTCTTTTAACCCAAAAATATTTGTTTCATTCTTTGCCTTTGTTGCTTCTCCTTCTTCCTCCTCTTCATCTTTACACTCAGTATACTTCTGTCTGTAAAACTGTAGTTGATATTGTGTTCTTTTCTGGGGAAGTTTCTATTTTTGTGTCAGCGCACTTTGTTTTTGAGCCTACCAGCTTGCGATACCGAGACTTTGAGGTGTTATTGGTTTAGAAAATTACTATTATTTTCACTTCCTATGCTGTTTATAAGCAGACCCTTTTGTTAAAGTCTCCAACTTTATTCATTATTGAGGGTGTTCTTTGCTATTGATGAGACCAATATTTCTCTGAATTCGATGAAATATTTATTAGTAGTAGAATTTTCTGGTTCTTGGGTTTTCTCTGAGTTTATGTTGGTTTGATCTTCAATGGGGAAAGTTAATGCCTCGTAGTGGTGACTCTGCTGTGTGTGAACAGATTTAGAAAAGTATTGAATGACTTATTGTGAATCAGTGAGAGTGACTAATGATATTTTTGGGATCTGAAACTCAAGAGAATTGATTGGCTAAACAGTAAAAAGTGGGGTTCTTTTTCTTTATCTATTTCTATTTTGGGAAAGTGTGAGGATAGATTTTTCCAGGATATTTTGGTGCTTAAGATTTTAGCAGTTGTTGGTGATTTTGGCTGTGGAGGAGTTTTAGCATCTTCAGATAAAATTGATGGCATCTGCAGAAATGGCTGATCAGGTGTGACAATATTTTTCTTGTTATAGTAGTATTTTTCATATCTTGTGTGATTCTCTATTTTCTTTATGGTTAAAATAGATGTCCTTTGCTTCTTAGACCATCTTTAAGGCTGTACCAAATGTTGCACCAAATCCAAATTTGGTGCAAAAGTTGGTATTTTTTTCTTCAATAGAGCATAAATAATGTTAGCACCAAATTTGATTTATTATTATTTTATTTATCTTTTTTCTTTGGACTTTTAATTTATCGTATATTGTGTATGTTAATTTTTATATTAAAATCTTTATAATTTTAATTTTTTATCCTATTTTTTTGATATATTAATTTTTGTATATATTATATTTATATAAAATTATAAGTTAATTTTATTATTATTATAATTGTATGAAAAGAAATACTCCCTCCGTTTCAATTTATGTGAACCTATTTCCTTTTTAGTCCGTGCCAAAAAGAATGACCATTTTCCTTATTTGGAAACAATTTACCTTTATGCAATGATTTATAGCCACACAAAATAAAGGTGCCTCATTTTACACCACAAGATCAAAAGTCTTCTCTCTTTTCTTAAACTCCGTGCCCAGTCAAATGGGTTCACATAAATTGAAACGGAGGGAGTATAACTATTATTTAAAAAATAAAAAAACAAATGTAAGATATCTAATGTTGCTAAAATTGAAAAGTGAAAACTAAAATTTAAAAAAGAAAATTAACAATACATAAAATAAAAATATATTATAATTAAAGTACATAATAAGAGGATACATTAAAATTAAAATTACATTAAAAAACATAAATCGAGCATTTATGGGAGAACATAGTCGAAAGTTAAATATTTATGTGGTACTTAAATTAAACTTGACTATGATGTAATATTTATTTAATTATCTTCTATCAATGATTTCACTTTTAGTTGATTTGTGTTTTAAAATAATTTGGTAATAAATGATTATATAAGTGGTGAATGTGAATTAAGTATATATAATGAATATGGAAAAAAGAAATTATATACTATTTGTTTGAAGGAAATAAAAAATGAATAGTAAATAGAAGATAATAATACTATATAATATAGAAGAGAGAGAAGATTTGGTGTAAAAAATAGTGTAGTGGTTGGAGTAGATTCGGGTTACACCATTTTGGTGTAAAATTTCGCGTGAAATTTGATATTAGGGTTGGACCGTTGGAGATGGCCTTAGTAAGTACTAATTTTAGAGTTGGGTTTCATTTAAAAGTATAATGAGTTGATGGATTTTGAATTTTCTAATAGATGAAGAGTTGGTGAAATTTTGATAGTTGAATGTTTTGGAGAAAGAGTGAATACTACTGTGATGAATTTGATTAGGTAGTATTAAACATTTTTAGTTTAGAGTTGTCTTCGCCCTGCCCTATCGGGTAGGGGTAAGGCCTGCGTACATATTACCCTCCCCATACCTCACCCTGTGGGACTATACTGGGTAGTTGTTGTTGTTGTAATTTAGAGTTGTCTTCGGCGGAATATGTTGCTGTTGCTTTATTATTATTTTTTTTTCTGGGTGGGGGGTTTGAACTGCAGTTTGTTTTAACTGTAGTGCCTAACTAATCTATGGTGGATGAACTCTGATTTTGGTACCAAAGTTGTGTACGGGCTTAAGAGTGTTAGTCCCAGTAGTATAATAATATGCATTGTGTTTCGGCCAGTTCAGACTGATCAACGGCGAGCTTGACATTGATGTTGATTGTTGAAATAGAGAAAATAGGAGAAATTTTTTGCAGGTTTTAATAGTTGTCACTTGTTATTTTGTTGTTCATATGTTTGTATTAAATGAATTTTAGCTAGTGCTATATGTTTGTATAAAGAAAGTAAAACATCAAGATGGGAGGGAAAATTGTCAGTTCTATATGTTAGTTTCAATATTTAGCTGTATACAAATGTTTCATTTTTTTGCTGGTGATGAATGGATTGTTCCTTTGCTAGACAACACTGAATGTTCTTATTTTGTCCTGTTCTTCTGCATTCAACTTATAACTGCAAGATGTGGTGTAATTTGACTTTAAACTTTGGCAAACTTGGGAATATCACAATATAGCTAGTAGACATGGTCCTCTTTAAATTACAATGGATCGAAGTATTTGGAGTTCTTTTTGGAGAAGCTTCATCTTCTCTCTTCGTCATTTTAGGATCAAAGTGGAGAAAGTGGGATGGACTCAATACGTTCCAGCAGGAACGGAATTTCATCAGATGTGGGAGAATCGTCAACAAGGAGCATCCAGCTGAAAGAGCAGGTTGCTTCTGCAGATGAATTTGCTCCCAAGGTTTATTGTTTTCCACATTCTCTGTCAACTACTTTTTCCATACCAAGCTCATATCTGTGTCTTGTCCATCGTTCTTTTTGGCTTAAAATAGGCCAGGAAACCATACACGATCTCAAAGCAAAGGGAACGGTGGACAGCAGAAGAGCACAAAAAGTTCCTTGAGGCTATAAAGCTGTATGGTAGGGCATGGAGGCGTATACAAGGTAGAAACTGAAAAGATTAATGGCTTGTTAGAGGCATCTTTTGGTTGTCATCGCATATTTACAATGGTCTTGATTAATTTTCAGAGCACGTGGGCACAAAAACTGCAGTGCAGATAAGGAGCCATGCTCAGAAGTTTTTCTCCAAGGTTTACTGCTCTTATATACCCCCATTATATCTATATGCTGCCTTTTGATGTAAGTCATATTCTTTTATGACTCTAAGGCATGTAATCATCATTAAGGGTTAATTTATTATGTGAATGCTTTTGGTGATTTCCAATCCGTTTATGGTGGTCAGATTGTTCGTGAATCTAATAATGGTGATGCAAGCTCTGTGAAACCCATAGAGATACCTCCTCCTCGACCTAAAAGAAAACCGATGCACCCTTATCCACGCAAATTGGCTACTCCTGTTAAAAGTGGAACCCTAGTCCCTGAGAAATCGACAAGGTCGATCTCACCTAATATGTCTATGTCTGAACAAGAGAACCAGTCTCCTACTTCTGTGTTGTCTGCACATGGTTCGGATGCACTTGGCACGGCAGATTCAAGTAAGCGCAGTGGTAGCGCATCACCTGTTTCACCAGCTGGTGGTGGAAAATCTGATGGTTTTGTACTTTCTGAACCGCCCAATTTCATCCTACAAGATAGCTCTTCGCTTGCCCAAGCAAATGCTAGTACAAAACCAGAAAACCAAGCTTGCGTGGTACGACTGCCTTTGCTACTGCTTCTTTTTTGTTTCCATGATGCTGCTAGAAACTTTTCATTTGAAATCACTTATAATTTCCTGTTTGATTTGTATTTCAGAAACTAGAGTTGCTTCCCCAAGAAGTTAATTTTGTTAAAGAAGGTTCAGCTGAGACGTCTTCTACTTCATGTCTGAAGCTATTTGGTAAAACTGTGCTAGTCACTGAATCTCAGAGACCCCGTCCAACATCGGGCACGTGCAAAATAGAGACAAACGTGAATGATGAAGCAGCATTGCCAACAGCGTCTCGGAACTTAATGCCAATGAAATTTACTGCTTCTGGTTCAGATTGTGGGTCAAGTACCTTAACTATGGGAACCCCACCACCATTTTATTACTCGCCATCACAAAATGAAAACCAATGGCCTACTGGATGCGCTTCTGCCACTCTTTTGCCATGCGGATCACCATGTGCAACTGTTTCATTTCCTTGCATTCAAGTGCTTAACCCAATTCCAATAAAGGGGCGTCCATTCTTCAACGACAATGATCTGGAAGATAAACAAAATCAGAAAGAAGGATCTTCTACTGGCTCTAACGCTGAACCAGTGAGTGCGGAAATGGGTGGAGATAAAAATATGGATATCGAAGCTCAGAGTAGCCAACATCCACTAGAGAAGGTGAGGAAAGAATTATCTTCTAGACCTAGCGAAACCCCTAGCTTGGTGCGAAGAGCAAGTTCCACCAAGCGCGTTAAGGGCTTTGTTCCTTACAAGAGATGCTTAGCAGAAAGGGGCACCAATCCCTCAACGCTATGTGGTGAGGAAAGAGAAGAGCAGCGAACCCGCCTTTGCTTGTAGCTGGTTTCCTTCTGATGTTTGCTTTAGCTCATTAGCGTAGATTTTCCAGTAGCAGGGAGGCATCTGATTTAGATTTTGGGAAGTCCTAGAATTGCAGTTGGGGATACGTCTGACTCGATCAGCACTGCTCCAACTGGCTTGTCTTGAAGACGTTATAAAGGACCTGATTGAGATCACACTTCTTTTGGCTTGGAGAAGCCTGGTATGGACTTCCATTCTGCTAGAGCAAAGGCACAAAATCAAGGAGGCTGCTAAGGTTGAGCCTAACTACTTTTAAAGAGTCATATTCAATCGCCCCTGAAATAAATGTCTGGACGAAGAGAAACAACATAGGAGCAGAAAATGTAGCTCTTCCTTGAAGTTTTGGCAGAAGCTGAGAAGCACATCTTTAGTATTTCCTAATTTTCCCCCTCAATTGTTCAAATGTGTTCTCATGAATTTAAATATTGTAACTTCCAGCTCATGAGCTTCTGCTCTTGTAGAATTACTATTGTCAAGTTGCGGATGCATCTCATGTATGATTTTTGCCTGTGGAATTCACTCATTATATATAGTTGCTGTATCAGCTGAAACTGTGGATTGCAAGTGTTCAGCTTCAAGTTTGCTGTGCAAGAGTTGGTTGTCATTTTGGGGTACCAGACCAAGTTCAAGTTTTGCACTCTCTTTTGAACTTCAACGTTTAGGCAATGATTCGTATCCATCAGTTTTGAACTTCATTAATTATAACTGCAGATGCTTTTAGTAGCAGGGCGAGCATCTGATTCATGTCCTGTATAGTCCTAAAATATCAGGGATCCTAATTTTGCCATCAATTGTTCAAATCTGTGCTCATGAACTTAATCTTGTAGCTTCTTTTTTTTTTTAATGAGCTTTTGCTCTGGTAATACAACTATTTCATTATTGTGGATGCTCCACACGTATGGTTTTGGTCAGTGCCATCCATTCATCATATTCTATTACAAGTCTCGTGTGAAACTGTGAAGTCAAAGGTTCAGCTTAGTGCACCTTTGGATTATCGCAAGCGTAACCTTTGACCCCTTGGTTTACAATTCAAACTTTTAAGGGCTTTAGTATTATATTTTTAAGTAATGGGTTTATATCTAATGTTTTTTTAATTTAATAAATTTTACGTATAAAGTTTTACTCTGCATCAAAAGTTATGGATTCAATTGAACCGGGTGATAACACCCTGCATCCGCCACTGTTTGAGATATAAAATTATTTAATATTTTATTTATAATCGATTTCTTGACTAGGAATATATATGTTTCTATTTTCTAGGATTATTGTTCATTTCTTTTAGGATTTCCTGATTTTCTAATTGATTTATGTTAGACTTTCACCAACTTCTTCTTCTTCTTGGATTCTATTATTGTATTGGGGAAAAAGTTTATTTTCTGACGTGGCAAGACAGGTTGAAAGGTCAAAAGGTTATCCTTCCGAAAAAGGTAAATAAAAGATATTAGAACATGAGACGAAATTCAGCTACGAGTCCCGTATCTGTTTAGAGTGGGTTGGAACGTAATTCTAAAGACAATGGATACCAAGGGCAAACAGATACGAGTTCTGTATTTATTCAAGACATTCAAAGGCAACATATCAAAAAGCATTTAAAGCGTGGATCTCGAGGCAGAAAAAAGTCCAAATTCAATCATTAAATACCTGATACGTTTAAAAATTAATATTTAATAAGAATAATTGTGTAACGACCTATTTAATGTCATTTATTACTCATAATTATGTCATTAAAACATAGGTTTCATTCTTCTACCTAGAGTTAGCTATAAAAGAAGGAAGTTGTACCAATTGTGGACACGATCAACTGTTGAAAGCCTACTGAAATACAATTTTACTTTACTGTTCATTCTGATTATTGAAAGCCTATTATATTTTTCGGTCTCTTGATTATCAGTAACCCGATTTTTCTATTATTTTCTGATTTTAACCAAAGTTCTATATTTTGGTTAAACAAATTGGTTCCGTTACCGGGAATCTGATAATCTATTCTTTCTAAATTTACACAATTTACTTGTGGTTAACATCCTGTCGAACAACATCAACACCACCAACAACAACAATGTTGCTGAAAATCAGATCCCTCACGTTCAAGGGGATTTGAACAATGATAATATAATTCCTTGCCTTCAAGCCTCTCCACGCCAGTCTCGTGAAGGTACTCCTGTACCTCTATCTGATGAGCAAGATCAGTCAGAACACCTTGAAGGGACAAAACAATCTCTTCAAAGGATAATCGATGCACGAGTCAATCAAGCTCTTCAAACTTTAGTTAGACGGATGCCTTCTTCGCCACATACTCCTACCCCTAATAACAATACAATGGAGAATCCTCGTTCTGGTCTGGAAAACACAAATGAGGGATACCTCAGTGGACTACGAGAAATAGATACAGGTAATGCAAATAACTCTTCTTTACAAAATATGATACTAACCTTGCAGGCACAACTCAAGGAGCAAAGCGAACGGATCAAGCAAATACCGGGAGTTCCTCTAGTAATTAAAGGGATTGATGCAGATAAATTTTCTCAACAACCTTGGAAGCCAAGTGCAGCTCCTCTTCCTATTCCAAGGAAATTTAAAATGCCTGATATTTCAAAATATGATGGTACAACCGACCCTCGAGATCACGTGATTGCATTTACCATTAGCGTTAAGGGGAATGATTTAACCAAGCAGGAAATCGAGTCCGTATTGGTCAAAAAATTTGGAGAGACACTTACAAAGGGAGCATTAACCTGGTACTCTCTCTTACCTGAAAATTCTACTAATTCTTTTGCTGAGCTTGCAGATTCTTTTATAAAAGCACACTCAGGAGCACAAAAGGTAGAAAAAAGGATGGAGGACATTTCCAAAATCAAACAATCAGACACGGAGTTACTCAGAGACTTCGTTGATAGGTTTCAACGAGAACGAATTACTTTACCTCGGGTACCAGATAATTGGGCTGTAATAGCTTTCACGAGTAATTTGAGTGACAAAAGCTCTGAGGCTACAAGAAAACTTAAGGAAAGCCTTCGTGAATTTACTGCAACTACATTGAATGATGTGTATAATAGGTATAGCACAAAACTCAGAATTGAAGAAGATACTGTACTTCAACATTCACATGATGAAAGGAGCAGGTCCCGGAGGTTTGAATCTGAAAAGAGATCAAGTAAGAACAGATACGATCCATATCTGGGCCCTTCAGGAAAGGATTCAAGAATGAAACAAGAAAATCAGTGATATGATCAAAAATCGAGGGGAGGGGAATTCGGTTCTTCCTCAAGATTTAGAAATGATAGAAATAGGCAAGAGCCGTTTGATGAAGATGAAAGTTTGAACGCAAGGTTTGGTGGATACAATTTCAATGTTACCAACTCCTAGCTCGTAGCTGTTTTGCGAGGAATGGGGGATAAGGTACGATGGCCCAGGGAGATGCGTTCAAACCCAAACAAACGCAATCCAGATCATTGGTGTGAATTCCATAATGATAATGGACACAAGACATCAGAATGCCGATTTTTACAGAGCGAAGTAGATTATCTGTTGAAACAGGGCTATCTCACTGAGTTATTCAGTGAGAAAAGGAAGCAGGCTTACATAAAAAACAGACAAGAACTGCCAAAACCCCCGTCACCCAAGAGAACCGTGAATGTTATAAGTAGGGGAGAAGGTATATATGAGGTAGTATGTCCCGCTTCTAGAAAAATTTCTAAACTCCCAGTTATGCTCGGGAAACGTTCACGCCAGACTCTAGAAGGTGAAGTTATCGCTTATGATGATGCAGACATGGAAGGAGCGATCGCCCACCATAACGATGCACTGGTAATATCTTTACTCATACATGATATTAAAATAAAAAGAGTTTTGATTGATCCAGGAAGTTTAGCAAATATCATCCTGCTAAGGGTGTTACGGGAGATGCAAATGGAGGATAAGATGATTCCAAAGGCGCATACTTTATCAGGATTCAATAACTCCAGCATAGTAACTAAAGGAGAGGTAAACTTAACAACTTTTGCATAGAGTATTGTGAAAGATACCAAATTGCAGGTAATAGACGTGAAAATGGCGTATAATATAATCATGGGAAAACCATGGATTCATGAGATGGGCGATGTCCCATCAACCCTTCATCAAGTCATAAAATTCCCAACACCATGGGGGAGTCCGCCAAATTCATGAGGAACAATATATATCCCGTGGCGTCAATATTGTATCAGGTACGGGTAGCGTATACAACATCGAAGGAAATCTGGATCAACACCCAACTAGTCAAGAGGAAGGAGAAGGTATCGAAAGATCAACTAAGAAATTCGAGCCCGTGAAATTACTTGAACAGTGGCCTGAACGAATAATCTACGTGGGAGCCAATTTAAATTCAGACACGAGAGGTAAGTTAATTGAATTATTACAAACTAATGAACATTGTTTTGCTTGTTCCCATGTTGAAATTATGGGAACAACATCGGACGTCCATCTTGTATAGCCATAAAAAGTAAGGAAGACGGGTTAGAAGAAAATTCAGAAATTGAGTCGACTTGGAAGGAACAAAGATTATGGCCAAAAGCAACTCCCAAAGTTTGTCATATAACTCTGGGGACTGAAATGGCAAGGAAAGAACAAAAGCAATAAAATTCCTGGTTCTTCATAACTGGGGACTTTATGTTCGAAAAAATATTGCTTTAAAAGGAAGCGGACATGTTCAGGTATCTTTATGCTGAATTATTTTTCTTTTAATTTCTTAAGATTTTACTAACAATTTTAGATGCTAGGCAAAATCCCTAACCCGTACCAAATGATGAAACACAACCTGCATGGCGAAATAGAATACTCTTAAATTCTAAGCCTAGGGTTATATCAATCTGATGGAAGTACATACGAGTAGGAAGTCTTCATCTAAAATTGTACCTTCGAGTCCCGCATATTTTCTATTTCAGGAAAAAAGGACAAGAGCAATAGCCAAGTGTTCAAGGTTTCATTTCTTCAACGTTCAAACACTTGGGGGACTATACAGTATATATAGCCTCGTGCAGAAAAATAGACGCGGATTCATAAAGGAAAAGAGATACGGACGCGGGTCCATAAAGGAAAAGAGATACGGGAGTTGAAGTAAAAGCAGATCAAATTCAGCTACAAAGTGCCATATATTAAGATTCAGCTATGAATAGCTACGTTACTTTACAAAAAATATTTTTCAATGTTGTAAACATTTTCCAAACCCTTTCTAAATATATAAAGATAGGGTTATGGCTGTGTGCTAAGACATGTTGCAAAAGAAAACCTTGTGTATTTTGTATTAAGAAATCTGTTACACGAAAAACAGTTATGAGGAAGTTATAGACGTACCGCAACACATGTATTATTCGAAAATTTGCTCAAATTCATTAATAAGAACTTTTTCAAGTTATTTTATACAAAAAACACGTGCTTCCTATTTTCTTTCATCGTATTATAACACTATTATGAAATTGAGACGTCTTCTTCATTAAGTGTCGATATACACAAAAGGGCCCTCTCTTTTTGAAACCTCATGTTGATATTCCATGAGATGAATCATAAAGCATTTTCAAAAATAATTATTCTATAAGTCCTAAAAAAGAAAATAGGAAAGAATAATATAAACAATAAAAATGCTAAATTATTCTATAAGTTCTAAATAAGAAAATAGGCAAGAATAATATTCAAAGAAGTACTTATAAAACTTCTTTGACTTAAAAAAAAGATTTAACAATAAGTCTTTATAAAGTAGAAAATCTTTACAAATCCCCCATTAATGTAAACTGGGGACTAGTTCAAACCTAATTCTCAACTCGCTTTTGAAGGAGTTGGTTTTTTCGAAGCTTTTGGGAAAACTTCCTTATCTGAAGAAATTACAGGTACGGAGTCAACTGCTAGGGGAGTAGCAACAGTTGGGATATTAGGACTGTTAAGAGAAGCAGGAGCCACGGGAGCCTCAATTTTTGCTGGCTGATCCTCATGGGCTTGGTTTACAATATTGTCAACTTCAATAGAAGCAGCTCCATCATTGGGGGGGATCATCAGCCACGGTGGTATCATCTAGGGGAGAAGGAAAGTCAAGTGGTTGTTCAGTAATCTCAATGGTCTTTAGGACCTTTTCCAACTCTGATTGCAAATCAAAACCTTCTTGACTAGCCTCCGTTAAAGCATCACTGCGAGAATTTAAGAAAACCCAGCTCACCTCCGCATCAAAACACTCTTCGAGGAGAGCATAGTCTTTTTTCCACAAGGTAAGATCACTTTTCAATGATTGATTTTCATTCAAAGTAAAACTAAGGGTGGCTTCAAGGGAGGCACGAGAGTCTTCTAAGGCACGTGCCTTATCATAAGAAGCTTGCAAATTAGCCTGAGCTTGAGATAAGTTCTGTACTAACTCTCCCGCATATTATTCCTTCTTGCTTAACATAACTTTAAGTTCTCTGATCTCCTCACTTGTCTTAGATAATTTCTCAGAGAAAGTACATTCCTGGTGTTCTTTTTCCTTCCCCACCTTACTGAAAGAAGCCTTGACCCCTTCTAATTCAGAAGATAAAGTTTGTTTTTGTTTCTCCAAGTTATGATTGCTCTCTTGTAAATCCTTAATCTTTTTCTGAGCATCCTTCAGTTGCTCTTGCCAATTGTTTGCTTTAATGTCAGCTTCCCTAGCCTTCTTTTCAACTTCAAGAATCGCTCGGTCAGCTTCACGAGCTTTCTTTTCCAAAAGAGAAATTCTTCCCATAAGTTCCGTTCCTATAAGATTAGCCTGTAAAAATAATAATAATAAGGGGGTAAATATAAGTAGAAATTAAAAGGAAAATTTTTGTTTTAAAAAAAAGGATGTGGAAAGAAAAATACCTTCACAGTACTATGAACTATGTCGTTCATTAAAATCAAACAGCTGTGACTGTCCATTTTCCTCTTCTCTACTTCCCTGATTAAGGGTTCAAGCCAAACATCCGCCCCACCTGATTTCCTCAAAAGACTTATGTCCGCCGAAACTTCAAGTGTAACACTCCTCATAGCCATGCTTCTATTGTTGGAGCTTTCTTCTACATGACTAACAGAAGAGGAGGGAATTATAGAAGGAGGTACGGTAAAGGAGGTGAAAACAGTAGTGTTAATAGAGGTTGAAACAGGTACGTGGGCAGAGGTTGGTAAGGAAATAGGAATGGAAATGGTAGATGGAGTAACGCTTGAAGTGATTGGAGAAACAGGAGGAATAGAAACAAAAGTTGGAAGAGGAGTTTCCTCCAACACTGGACTAAAATTACCACCCTCAAAGCCTTCAATGAAAAGGCGTTGAGTGGACTCAGGAGTATCATTTGGGATAGTTTCTTCATCAGATATAATATTAACAGGCTCGGAGGTACGAGCAAGAGAAGCTTCAGTATCATCCTCAGAAACTATCACACACCTCCTAGACCTAGGACGACCTGCCAAAGGGATATCATCATCTTCTTCAACATCAGAATCTTCTTCCAATGATTTTCTCTTTATCAGAATATCTCGTGTCCTCCCTAGAGGAAAGGGAGCATTGGAAGAAGTTCTAAGGGCAGTAGCTACTTTAGCTGACATCCCTCGATTGGAAAATCCTGATAAAAAGAAGGATATAAGAGTGGATATACAAAAGGAGAGAATTTACTCTATACAAAAGAAATACTAAATGTATACCATGAGTTTTGACTCTCCAACCGTGCTTAATAGAAATTGATTTCCAGGTACGTGCTTCCATAGGTGCGGCCTTCAGAATAGCATCTACCCAAGCACGAAAGCCAGGGACGAGTTCAACATCTCCCATGGTAGCTATCAAAAAGCACAACAAAAATGCTTTAAAGATAAAAGATCAAAATATTAAAAATAGACCAGGTAAGAAATAAAATACTTACATGTCATGTTCCACTTCTTTGGGAAAGGCATGTTTGATCCACCCATCAAATCAATTATGGGAACACTCACAAATCTTGTGTACCAACCTCGATCATTGATATCCTCAGGGTTTATCAAAACCCTTTTACCTCTAGCAGACAATGAAAAAACTCCATTATGAAAGAGTTTGGGATGGTAGAGGTGAACCAGATGAGGAAAAGTAAAGTCCACATCCGCTCTGGTTGATAAGAACCTTATGCACGCCACTACTCTCCATACCAGGGGACCAATTTGAGCTAAGCAAATTTTAAAGAAACGGAAAAATTCGAGAATGACTAGGTCAATAGCAGGGGTAAAACCCAGAGTGAAAGGGTATGTATAAACACAAGAGAAACCGGGTCTATAAGAAGAAATTCTCTAGTTAGGGTTGAGAATAACTATAGGAGTATTGTTTTTCCAACGATAGTCTTTTCGAACGATGGGGATCAATGGTTCAGTAATTAAAGAGGGGTATTTATCAATTTTTTTCCAATTTAAGCATTTTCTTACAAAGAGATTCTTTGTCATGCTCAAAAGAAAGATCTGACGGTACAATTTCTTCTACCGTTAGTTCCTGAAAGGGTTCAGCAGGTTCTTTTCCTTTAGAAGAAGATTTGGTAGATGAAGATCCTCTATAGGAAGTATCAAAAATAGAAGGGATGGTGGAACCAGATATGCCACCTCGTGTTGATCTTGTACCGCGAGGGACATTTGCTCCACCTTTTTTGTGTCTTGTAGGAGCGTTGAAAAATTGATCGAGAATTGGAACTTTTCTAGGGTTAGAATGTGAAGATGCCATTGTTTAACAAGTTGTTACAGAAGAAAAACAGAAGGAAGAACTGAGGGGTCACTTGGTGAAAAGGATAACTAAAGAAGAAGAAATCGAAGGAGTATATAGAAAGCAACTGGTGAACTAGGAAAAGTAATGATGAAATGCCTATAATAAAGGTAACCTTCACTTCGCGAATAATGAAGAAAAAGGCCGCAGAACCGCAGAACTAGTGAAGAGGTGACACGTATCTGATGCATTAAATGGAAGGGACAATTGAAGCGTCAACATTGACATACCATTTATTGTGACAAAAATTCCCTTTTTAATGAGAATCCACTTCCCAAGTATTTAAATGATAAATAAATAGAAAGTGGGGGGACTATTTGTATTGGAGAAAAAGTTTTTTTTCTGACGTGGCAAGACACGTGAAAAGGTCAAAAGGTTATCCTTCCGAAAGACGATAAATAAAAGATATTAGAAGATAAATTAGACACGGGACGAAATTCAGCTACGAGTTCTGTATCTGTTTAGAGTGGGTTGGAACGTAATTCTAAAGACAAGGGATACCAAGGGCATTTAATAAGAATGATTGTGTAACGACCTATTTAATGTCATTTATTACTCATAATTATGTCATTAAAACCTAGGTTTCATTCTTCTACCTAGAGTTAGCTATAAAAGGGGGAAGTTCTACCAATTTTGGACACGATCAACTGTTGAAAGCCTATTGGAATACAATTTTACTTTACTGTTCATTCTGATTATTGAAAGCCTATTATATTTTTCGGTCTCTTGATTATTAGTAACCCGATTTTTTTATTATTTTCTGGTTTTAATCAAAGTTCTATATTTTGGTTAAACAATTATCTTCTAGCTTAATTATATTAGTGATTTGTTCTTCTACAATAAATTCTTCCTCCGATTGGGATTGTATTAAAGGTTCAATTCTACTCTCTTTTCTTGGCATGTTTAATATACGAATTCATATTTTCTTGTTCACATATTAAAATTCTAATAAATAAATTAAAATATAATACATATACTTATAAATAAAAAATATAAGAAAATAATAAATTTTAAATATAAATAATAAGAAAAATACATAACAATTGATTCTGGTTTAACAAACATAGATAACTTTGATATTACATTTGATGCCTCAATATTTTGGTGCTATGCCCAAGCTGTCTGGTACGTTTTGACCGAATGTTCTATGACATAGTGGACTTGAATAGTCTCCTCAGTCACTTTAAAAATCAGAACAACAAGGATATATATATATAAATAAGATTCTTTAAGCTTGTTAGAAATTTTAAATTTATAAGTGAGTAAAACAGAAAAATAAATTAACAGAAATTGGCAGTATTATGTCTCGAGCCCACAAATTCCTTGTGTGTCCTTAAAGAATCTTCTCCCTTCACTATTTTTTAAGGTTAACGGATAAATTATTCCCAGGATAGAACGAAACTTCCAACTTAGCGGTAGCCGCACTTAAAACCACTAAGTTATAAACGAACTCAAAATAATGGTGCAAATCACACGACCGACTTACTTTGTTTTGAAAGTAATGATGCAGAAAGAAGAAGAAGATGAATCAGAATATTTTAGGATGAAAATTTCTGAAAGAATGACTGCCTATTTATAGCCAACGAATTTCTAAATTGAACGGGATGCGAAAGTGACTATACACATTGCAGGTGGCTAATCGTGAAATGCAGCCTCTCTAGTGGCTGTTTAACGCAAATATTTAAAATAGAATTAAAGATTTAATCCACAGTTACGAATAACAGTCACTCAAAATATTAATATTTAATTAATTAATTGTAGTTTGTTGGTCTAGAAAATTTAGTCAATCAATCATATTAATTGACCAAAGCCGAGCGAGCGACAACGTTAATGATGCGATGCCCCTTCCTCTTAGCTCCTTTTAAGAGCTTAAGGAAGTGCTTCTATATTTATTTATACCCAACAAAATACGTGTCTTTAACCAATGGAGGACACAGTGCAAAATCCAAAGCTGCCTTTTCACCTTCTTCCCTCATTTCTCATTCACATTACCACACTTCAACCCCAATAGTGAGAACACATATTTAACTCCATAATTTTTAGAAGTAATGGTTATAAGAACACATATTTTAAATTTGCTAGTGCTTTTAAAATATGTACAATGTAGGCTAGGTAAGGTAAAACTTAAAACATGGACCATTTTTTATTATACTGTAAAATTATATGTATTTTCTTGTAATTCTTTCGAAACTCTCAAATGGTCTATGTTTTCACGGCTACCTTACTCTTTTTTCTCATTCAAGAAATTTAGATCTTCAAGTAAATACATAAGAGTTCGTCTTCGAAAATATCATCAACACACAATGTCTACCATAGAATTTAGTTAATATAACTTTACTTAGATATACTCGCGGGTTGTGTTAAGTTTGTCTTTTAATTTTTCTTTCTTGACTATGAAACATATGCTACAAGTTCTAAATTTTTTATTCTACTATTTGAATTAGTTTGTCACGACCCCAAAACCCGATCGTGATGGCGCCTAGCACATTGCTAGGCCAGCCTGACCAATCGTGCACCATACCGAGCTACCAGCTCTTACTTTACTTTAAAAGCATTAACAGTGATAAGAAAATACGAAATCTTGTATAAGCTGCGAAAATATCCCAAAATAGCACAATACTTCCCACAAAATATGGGGTCATAAGTCAAGAGCCTCTACCAAGAGTAAAACAATAATACCGTAAAGTGTCTGACAAATGTGGAAAAGTCTAAAGAAAAGGAATAACAAGGAAAGTCGGGTCCTGCGGACGCCAAGCGGCTACCTCGACAGTCCGAATGAGATCTCTGAAGCAGCTGGGGAGTCAGCCCTGCTGTGATGTACCTAGATCTGCACACAAGGTGCAGGGAGTAGAGTGAGTACTTCCAACTCAGTAGTAATAAATACGGATAAAGACATTGAAGGTAAAAATACCCAATAGACCACACAGTAAAGCTATACTATACCTCTTTTTATCATTTTAACAATATAAGTCTCAGATAAAGCAATGACAGCTAAGCAGTACAACAAAAATGTCTAAATGCAATGTAGATGCATGAACATGACCGCTACAACGCGTAGCCCGATCCATTGAGGTACCCGCGCTCACCATGGGGGGTTCAGACTCCGAAGGGGCTCCTACAGCCCAAGCGCAATATCAGTGACATGCTGCAGCGTGCAGCTCGATCCACTACCAGTCCAGCTACATGCAATGAAAGCCTCACAAGCACAGATACCATTTTAAAATCCGTTTAACAGTAATAATAGAAATTAGTGTTCAGAAATCCCACAGTTTAAAAAAAATATTTTTAGATAGTGTTTAGCTCAGGACTGATATCATGGAAACATGCTATAATCATTGAAGCAATGATAGCGATCCTCACGGGATCCAAATAACTGGCTAATAGCCCAAATATATCCACAACCATCCAAGTAGGAGGTTTACCGGCTCATTTATAGCCAACAACACAGTACGATGCTACAGTCAGACTAAGTCATAGTCCCCAATCACAATCGACTCCGCACTCATAGTAGAGTACGTGTCTCGCCTCAATTCAGCATCACATAGTGATATACCGGGGATTCTAACCCTCGGGTCATCATCCACACCCATTACTCACCTCGAACCGACTCAAAACTAGTCCGCAAAGCCTTTGACAAGAGAATCAACCTCTACAGGTGTCAAATCTGATCAAAACCAATAGGAATACATCAAAATAGGCTAAAGGAACATAACTCAATCGAAATAACTCGAATTATACCAAAACATTCGAAGTTGCCAAAACCCGAGCTCTGGGACCGCTTCTCGAAAAATTATGAAATCCACATTTTCAGAATCCTCATCTTGGCACGATTTCATACATATAAAGTTTATCAAAATCGGAGTTTATTTGCCCCTTCCAATCATCAATTTACTATTTTCTTAGGTTTCAAGCAAAAGCACCATTTTACACCTTAATTCCTCCAATTTTCAGTGATATAGATGAAGATTCTAGGATAAAATCACATAATTAGTCCTTAAAACTTACCTCCAATCGAAGACTAGGTGAAAGTCTCTTAATCCCTCGTCCCCTAGCTTCAAAACTTGCCCAATAATGGTGAAAATGAGAAACCCTCACATCTGAAATTTCATTTAATCGATTATGTCCGTCATTTAATTACACTATGCGATCGCATTACCAGACCTACGATCGCATCACCAGACCTACGATCGCATAGAACAACTTTTCCACTCCTCCAAAATGGCTTATGTGATCGCTCTCAATACCCTACGATCGCATAGAACAAACTCCTCACCTTAGAACCCTAGCCAAATACCCTATGCAAACGCATGGACACTTCTACGATCGCAGAACACAAAATCCCTCAACTATGCGATCGCATACGCCTGACCGCGATCGTATAGAACAAAAATAGAGGCTTCCCAAATCCTTCTATGCGATTGCAACTCAACCCCAGCGATCGCACTGAACAAAAACCTGCAACTTATATGACATCAAAATCTGCTGTGTTTTTCATCACAAAATGGTCCGTTTGACCCCCGGAATCACCCCCGAGGCCCCCGGGACCTCAACCAAAACAACCAACCTACTCCAAATCATGATACGAACTTGTTCCAATCATAAAATCACATTATTAAACACAAAAATCATCAAATCAAGGCGGATTCAAGCCTAAGTTTCAATCAAAACTTCTGAAACCTATATTCCATCAAAAACCCGACCAAATGATGTCCGAATGACGTAAAAATTTGCAGAAATATCCAAAATCACCTAAAAAGCTACTGCAATTGTCGGAATTCCATTTGACCCCCAGATCAAAATCTCACCAATCAACCGGATCCCGCCAAAATCCCAACTTCGCCAATTCAAGCCTATTTCTACTCCGGACCTCCAAATTCAATTCTGATCGCTCCCCTGTATCACAAATCACCTCCCAATGCTAACCGAACCACCGGAATCCATATTCGAGCCCTCTAACCACATAGTCAATTTCAGGTTGACTTTTCTGAAATAAGCTTCATTCTAAAAGGCTATATGCCTTCTTTTTAACCAGAATCAATCCAAATTCACCCGATAAACTCTAATACAGATATAGAAACATGAAGAAACATAATAAGGGAAAAATAGGGTGGTAAATCTCGTGACGACGTACCGGGTCATCAGATTCGCCCCCATTTAAGCAAATACTCATCCTCGAGCAGGTCAAGAAACATACCTTGAATCTCAAATAAGTGAGGATATCTGCTCCGTATCTCCTGCTAGGTCTCCCAAGTGGCCTCCTCCACGGGCCGACCTCTCCATTGAACCTTCACTGACGCAATATCCTTGGACCTCAATCTCCGCACCTGACCACCCAATATAGCTATAAGCTTCACATCATAGGTCAAGTCATCATCAAGTTGAACTGTACCAAAATCCAACACATGCGATGGGTCGCCAACATACTTCTGAAGCATAGACACGTGAAACACCGAATGCACTCCCGATAGATTGGGTGGCAAAGCAAGCATATAGGCCACCTCTCCAATCCTCCTGAGAATCTCAAAAGGGCCAATGAATATCGGACTGAGCTTTCCTTTCTTCGCAAATCTCATGATGCCTTTCATAGGTGAAACCTTCAGCAAGACCTTCTCACCCACTGAATAAGACACATCCCAGACCTTCCGGTCCGCATAACTCTTCTAGCGCGAATGAGCTGTGTGGAGTCTCTCCTGAATCACCTTTACCTTGTCTAAAGCATCCTGGACCAACTCTGTCCCCAACAACCTAGCCTCACTGGTCTCAAACCAACCAAGTAGAGTTCTACACCGTCTCCCATATAAGGCCTCATACGACGCCATCTGAATACTGAATTGTTAGTTGTTGTTATAAGCAAACTCTGCAAGAGGCAAGTAATCAGCCCATGAACCACCGAAATCAATGACACATGCACGCAACATGTCCTCCAGTATCTGAATAGTACGCTCGGACTGCCCATCCGTCTATGGGTGAAATGTTGTGCTCAGCTCTACATGTGAACCCAACTCTCGCTGAAATGTCCTCCAGAACTGCGAAGTAAACTGAGTACCTCTGTCTGATATAATAGAAATTGGAACTCCATGTAATCTCACAATCTCACGAATGAATATCTTTGCTAACCGCTCCGAGGAGTATGTAGTACACACAGGAATGAAATGAGCTGACTTGGTTAGTCTATCCACAATCACCCAAAATGAATCAAACTTCCTCGCTATCTGAGGGAGGCCACTAATAAAATCCATAGTAATCCTCTCCCACATCCACTCGGGAATATCTATACGCTGAAATACGCCACTAGGCCTCTGATGCTTATACTTGACCTGCTGATAGTTGAGGCACCGTGCTACATGACTCATAATATCCTTCTTCATCCTTCTCCAACAGTAATGCTGTCTCAAATCCTGATACATCTTTGCGGCACCTAGATGGATAGAATACCGCGACCTATGGGCCTCTTCCAATATCAACTCATGAAGGCCATTAACATTGGGCACGCATATCTGGCCCTGCATCCTCAACACACCATCACTATCAATAGTGACATTCCTGGCATCATCATGCTGAACTCTGTCCTTAAGGACAAGCAAGTGTGGATCATCATACTACGCTCACAAATGAGATCATATAAGGAAGACCGAGAAACCACGCAAGCGAACACCCTGCTGGGCTCTCAAATATCCAACCTCGCTAGCCGATTGGCCAACGCCTGAACATCATATGCAAATGGTCTCCCCAACTGGAATATACGCCAAGCTGCCCATACTATCCGCCTTTCGGCTCAAAGCATCAACCACTACATTGGCCTTCCTAGGATGATATAGAATCGTAATGTCATAATACTTAAGCAACTCAAGCCACCTCCGTTGCCTCAAATTTGAGATCCTTCTGTTTGAACAAGTGCTGGAGAGTATGATGATCAACATACACCTCACAGGACACGCCGTACAAATAATGCCTCCAAATCTTCAAGGCATGAATTATGGCAGCTAACTCCAATTCAAGAATAGAGTAGTTCTTCTCATGAGGCTTCAACTGACGAGAAGCATAAGCAATAACTCTACCCTCCTACATCAATACACAACCTATCCCCACTCTCGATGCATCATAATATACGGTATATGAACCTGAAGCTGATGGCAAAACTAACACTGGAGTTGTGGTCACAGCTGTCTTGAGCTTCTCAAAGCTCTCCTCACACTCATCCGACCACACGAATGGTGTACCCTTCTGCGTCAATCTGGTCAAAGAAGAAGCAATAGATAAAAATCCCTGAACAAACCAACGATAATACCCCACCAAACTAAGAGAACTCCGGATCTCCGTAGCTGAGGATGATCTAGGCTAACTCTCCATTGCCTCTATCTTCTTTGGGTCAACCTGAATACCATCACAAGACACCACATGACCCAGAAAAGCTACAGACTCAAGCCAAAACTCGCACTTGGAGAACTTTGCATACAACTTCTCCTCCCTCAACCTCTGCAATACAACTCTCAAATATTGAGCATGCTCCTCCTGGTATGAGAGTATGCCAAGATGTCATCAATAAATACAATTACAAAGGAATCCAGATACTACCAGAATACACTGTTTATCAAGTGCATGAACGCGGCTGGGGCATTGGTCAGCCCAAAAGATATCACAAGAAACTCATAGTGCCCATATCTCGTCCTGAAGTTTGTCTCCATAATATCAGAATCTCTAATCTTCAGCTGGTGCTAGCCTGAATGAAGATCAATCTTCGAGAACACCCTCGCTCCCTGGAACTGATCAAATAAATCATCAATGCTCGGTAGAGGATTCTTGTTCTTTACTGTTACCTTGTTCAGTTGTCTATAATTAATACACATCCTCATTGAGCCATCTTTCTTCTTAACAAACAACACCGGTGCACCCCACAGTGACACACTTATCCAGAAGTTCCTGAAGCTATTCTTTCAATTCCTTCAACTCCGATGGGTGCCATACGATAAGGAGGAATAGAAATGGGCTGAGTGCCCGGCACCAAATCAATACCAAAATCGATATTCCTGTCCGGCGTCATGCCCGACAGGTCTTATGGGAACACATCTGGAAAGTTCCTCACAACAAGCACAGAATAAATACTGGGAGTCTCAGCTCCACATCCCTCACAAACTCTAAATACGATAGACACCCCTTTTTGACCATTCTCTAAGCCTTTAAGAAGGAAATCACCCGGCTGGGGACATAATCAGTCGAACCCTGCCACTCAGTCTGAGGAAAACCAGGAATAGTCAATGTAACTGTCTTGGCATGATAGTCTAAAATAGCATGGCACGGGGATAGCCAATCCATGCCCAAAATCACATCGAAGTCCACCATACCCAATAATAGCAAATCAACTTGGGTTTCCAGACCCCCAATAGAAACAAGACAAGATCGATAGACGTGATCTACAACAATCGTATCACCCACTGGGGTGGATACATGAATAGGCAAGGCAAGACTACCACGAGTCGTACCCAAATGATGTGCAAAATAAGAAGACACATACGAATATGTAGACTCGGGATCAAACAAAATAGAAGCATCTCCATGGAAAACTGAAATAATACCTGTGATCACTACATCTGAAGCAACAACAACTCTCATATTAGGAAGTGCATAGAAACATGCCTGAACACCACTCGATCGCTCATCACTCATGGGGCGACCTCTAGAAGACTGGCCTCTACCCCTACTAGCCTGGGATGGTGCTGAAGTAGATGGAGCTGAAGAGAAGGGCTGATCCCTCTGCTGAGACCTACCCTTGTGAAGTCGAGCACACTGCCTCCTAATGTGGCCAAACTCGCCACACTCAAAACAAACTGCCCGGTGCTGGAGAAGGGGACTTAAGGGAACCCCTCGTCGCGGATGAACCTTGGGATGAAGAAGAAGGTGCTGAACCCTGAGCTGGGAGAACGTTGAGTGAAGACTGGCCCTGCTGGTAACCTTGATGGCCACGGCCAGAAGAAGCTCCACTATGCTTTGGGCGACCTGACTGAGGAGGTCTAGATGAACGACCTCTGCCCTGATGAAACTGGCCCCTGGATGGAGCATCACTATAACTGCCCAAACCTTGAGGCCTCTTGGCCTCCCTCTCCTCTCGCTTATGGCGACGATCTGCCTCAATCTGGCATGCCATATCCACAAACTCCTCAAAAGATGTTGCCACTACTCTCTTCCTAGTCATCAAGATACGAATAGAATAGTTGAGGCCATATATGAACCTCATGATCCTCTCTCGATCTATCGGGATCATCCATATAGCATGCTTGTCCAACTGAGTATACCTCAACTCGTACTGAGTCACTGTCATATCACCCTGCACTAGCCACTCAAATTGGCAGCACATCTCCTCTCTGCGGGACTACGACATATACTTCTCTAAAAATAGAGTGGAAAACTGCTACCAAGTAAGGGGTGCTGCCCCTGCAGGCCTACCCCTCTCGAACTCCTCCCACCAAATGAATGATGGTCCTAAAAACTAGAATATAGTAAAAGAAACCCCACTAGACTCAAGAATCCCTGTTGTACGCAACATCCTCTGACACTTCTCCAAGAATCCCTAGGCATCCCCGCCCTCAGTACCACTGAATGTAGGCGGCTGAAGTCAGCCAAATCTCTCTAACAGATGTTGCTCGTTGTCAGACATCAACGGAACAACATACCCTGGGGCTGGCACCACTGGCGCAACTGGAACAACCGGTGCAACTACCTGAATTGGGGCTACCTCTAGCATCTACAGTCCCTGCATAACCTGCTCCGGTGTGCACATTGCGGGGGTCTGATTACCACCCCCGGTGTGAGATGTCGCTGCTGCATTAGTAGCTGAAACTACCTGAACCAACCCAGTACAAACAGATAATATCTGGGCTAATGCCTCCTGAAGGCCAGCAATAACAATATGCACTGCCGGTGCCTGAGCGAGTGTTGTTGGAGCCTCAACCACTAGGGGCTGATACTGACTAGGGCCAACAAGTGGGTCTACCAGCACTTCCCCTGCCTATCTATCATGACCACGACCGCGACCACGACCTCTAGCTGGTGGCAATGGTGGTCGTCTACCTCGTCCTGTAGCACTAGTCCTCGCCATCTGTGAGAGAATAGGATATAGAAGTTTAGTTCTCGAAACAACAAAATTGCACGATAGAATTCAAGAATATGAAGTGTTTCCTAAAAGGTCTGCATCCTTCCGAGGATAAATACAGACGTCTCTGTACCGATTTGTGAGACACTACTAACCAGCTCAAGACTCATGAGGCCTAGTAACCTAGGCTTTGATACTAATTTGTCACGACCACAAAACCCGATTGTGATGGAACCCAGCACATTGCTAGGCCAGCCTGACCAACCCTGCACCATACCGAGCTATCAGCTCTCACTTTACTTTAAAAGCATTAACAATGATAAGAAAATACGAAATCTAGCATAAGCTGCAAAAATATCCTAAAATAGCACAATACTTCCCACTGAATCTGGGGTCATAAGTCAAGAGCCTCTACCAAGAGTATAACAATAATATCGAATACATAAAGTGTCTGACAAACGCGGAAAAGTCTAAAGAAAAGGGATAACAAGGAAAGTCGGGTCATGTAGATGCCAATCAGCTACCTCGACAGTCCGAATGAGATCTATGAAGCAGCTTGGGAGTCAACCCTGCTGTGATGTACCTGGATCTGCACACAAGGTACAGGGAGTAGAATCGAGTACTTCTAACTCAGTGGTAATAAGCAAAGATAAAGACATTGAAGGTAAAAATACCCAATAGACCACACAGTAAATTTATACTATTTCTCTTTTTATCATTTAACAGTATAAGTCTCAGATAAAGCAATAAAAACTAAGCAGTACAACAAATATGTCTAAATGCAATACAGATGCATGAACATGATCGCTACGATGCGTAGCCCGGTCCATTTGGATACCCGCGCTCACTGTGGGGGTTCAGACTTCGGAGGGGCTCCTATAACCCAAGCGCAATATCAGTGACATACTGCGGCGCGCAGCCCGATCCACTATCAGTCCAACTATATGTAATGCAAGCCTCACAGGCACAAATAATACCATTTTAAAATTTGTTTAATAGTAATAATAGAAATCAGTGCTCAGAAATCTCGGAGTTTGAAAAAATCATTTTTAGACAGTGTTTAGCTCAGGACTGATATCATGAAAATATGCCATAATCATAGAAGCAATGACAGCGATCCTCACGGGATCCATATAACTGGCTCACAACCCAAATATATCCACAATCATCCAAGTATGAGGTTTACCAGCTCATTTATAGCCAACAACACAGTACAATGCTACACAGTCGGACTAAGTCATAGTCCCCAATCACAATCGACTCCACACTCACAGTAGAGTATGTGTCTTGCCCCAATATTACAGCATCACATAGTGATATAGCGGGGCTTCAAATCTTCAGGTCATCATCCATACCCATTACTCACCTCGAACCAGCTCAAAACTAGTCCGTAATGCCTTTGCCAAGAGAATCAACCTCCACAGGCGCCAAATCTCATCAAAACCAATAGGAATACATCAAAATAGGCTAAAGTAACATAACCCAATTGAAATAACTCGAATTACACCAAAAAATATGAAGTTTCCAAAACACGAGCCCCGGGTCCGCTTTTCAAAAAATTATGAAATCTATATTTTCATAATCCCCGTCTCGCGACGAGTCCATACATATAAAATTTATCAAAATCAGAGTCCATTTGCCCCTTCAAATCATCAATTTACTATTTTCTTAGGCTTCAAGCAAAAACCCCATTTTACACCTTAATTCCTCCAATTTTCAGTGATATAGATGAAGATTCTAGGACAAAATTACATAATTAGTCCATAAAATTTACCTCCAATTGAAGACTAGGTGAAAGTCTCTTAATCCCTCGTCCCCTAGCTTCAAAACTTGCCCAACAATGGTGAAAATAAGAAACCCACGCGTCTGAAATTTCATTTAACTGATTCTGTCCGTCATTTAATTACACTATGCGATCACATCACCAGACCTGCGATCGCATAGAACAACTTCTCCACTCCTCCAAAATGGCTTATGCGATCGCACTCAATACCATGCGATCGCATAGAACAAACTCCTCACCTAGGACCCCTAGCCAAATACCCTATGTAAACGCATGGACACCTCTGCGATCGCAAAATACAAAATCCCTCAACTATGCGATCGCATACACCTGATCGCGATCGCGTAGAAAAAAAATAGAGCCTTCCCAAATCCTTCTATGCGATTGCAACTCAACCCCTGCAATCGCACTGAACAAAAACCTGCAACTATTATGACAGCAAAATCTACAGTGTTTTTCATCACAAAATGGTCCGTTTGACCCCCGGAATCACCCCTGAGGCCCCCGAGACTTCAACCAAAACCATAAACCTACTCCAAATCATGATGGGAACTTGTTCCAATCATAAAAATACATCATTAAACACAAAAATCATCAAATCAAGGAGGATTCAAGCCTAAGTTTCAACCAAAACTTCTGAAACCTATATTCCATCAAAAACCCGACCAAACGATGTCCGAATAACCTAAAAATTTGTAGACATATCCAAAATCACCTAAAGAAGATACTGCAACTGTCAGAATTCCATTCCGACCCCCGGATTAAAATCTCACCTATCAACCGGATTCCGCTAAAATCTCAACTTCGCCAATTCAAGCCTATTTCTACTCCGAACCTCCAAATTCAATTCCGATCGCTCCCCTAAGTCACAAATCCCCTCCCGAAGCTAACAGAACCACCTGAATCCATATTTGAGCCCTCTAACCACATAATCAACTTTAGGTTGACTTTTCTGAAACAAGTTTCATTCTAAAAGGCTATATGCCTTATTTTTTAACCAGAATCAATCTAAATTCACCCGATAGACTCTAATATAGATATAGAAACATGAAGCAACATAATAAGGGAAAAATGGGGTGGTAACTCTCGTGACGACGGGCCGGTTCGTCACATAGTTATATCCCATAACTTTTAAAAATAGTACGTGACTCTGATATACTCGTAAAGTTAAAGTGGTTTACTTGAACTAGTGTGCATCAATTTTATTCGAGATCCTTTGTAATTTTGTCGAATGGTTTCACTGCTCTCTTTCCCCTTCTATAAGTTCCTTGTTATTTCAAGGGTTGCAATTTATTACCTATGAAAAGTTTTGTCCTTTTTAGTAGGCTTATTAAGTATTAATTAAATTAAGAGATTTTTACTTACCTATGTTATAATAGAAACCTATTTACTACTTTTATTTAGGCTCCTTATTAATTACTTTATATACTTATATTTACCAGTTTTATGCCAAATATTAATAAAAGAGGAAATAAAATATACCTTAAATAGTGGGTATCAGTTACACAAAATATCATACATTTAAGATACGCAAAATCAATACCAATCCAAAATCCCTTTTGTCGTAGGAAACTCATCCCAAAATTATCATCTCTGTTTGTAATTATCCAAAGTAACAATCCCAATTAATACCCATAATCTTTTTAATCTAAAAATCACATTTATTCCTCTTTCATTGTTATACCCCCAAAATTGCAGAAGAAATTCGAAGATATACTGTACAATCAAGTTTTGGGTAAGCTTCACTCTACATTAAAGTTGGTTTTAGGTTGAATTTCATAATAAAACTCAAGGAATATGAAGTTTCGGAAGTGTATTACGATTGTATGATAAACGTATCATAATTATATCTGAGTTGCATTTGATATATCAATACCTAAGACAATTCTGATACAATACTAACACTATTAAAATATAATATTATATTGTACTTTAAGTTTAGAGTTGGTTATAGGTGGATCTTTTAAATTGAAACTTGAAGAAGATGAAGATCAAAGTTGTATTATCAATTAGAATCTATCACAATTGTATCACAATTTGTACCTAAAACAATACATGATACAATACTAATACTATATAGTATCAGTTTAAGTTTAAAGTTAGATTTAAGTTGTATCATAATTATATCGGAATTGTGTAAAAGTTCTTTTAGGATTATATCAAATTTGTATTTGAATTATGAGAGTTGTGAGATCGTAATAAATTTCACACTTTGTATCATAAATACATCATAATTATATATTAACTTATTAGTATTGTATAAGATTTTATTTTGGATATTAATGTACCATCTACAAGTTATATACAATTATGATACAAGTATGATACAATTATGTTTTGTGTATTGATGTATTTGATACAATTTAAATACAATTATGATACACTTGTCATACAATTTTTGAATATTTCTTCATTTTCAGTTCCCGCAATGGTGGGAAGAGAGAAGATGGAGATATAAGCATACATTAAAGATTTTTTCCGTAAAAAAGGAGAGAGAAAAGGAGAAAAAAAAGGGAAAATAATATGATTGAATCCCTTAATTGAAGGTACTAATAATGGGGTGAGAGCATTTTTATGAGCAATCTATATTTGTAAGAAAAACTTAGATAATTATTAAAAACTACAAAACATAGAGAACATTGGTAAATAAATTTCTAGTATAATATAACTAGGTAAAAGTCCCTTAAATTAATTAACTAGTTGGGTCGTATGTTAATAAACAGTTATAAAAAAGAAAATTCTGAATGCTATCATCGTAACCAGGGGTAGCAAAATGGTTCAAAGAAAACAGTTAACCATTCATATTATCCACTAAAAAATAGATTGGATAATGGTCTTTTTAAAAATGGGTCAAATATGGATAAGAATCATATTTTCCATTTAGAAAATGGATAAACAATGAGTCTAACATTTACAGTTATAAAGCCTTAAATTGGAGGTTACTCAAGTTAGGGAGACTAAGAATCTCCAAAAGGTAATCATATACAAAAAGTCATGGATAATATGAGTTATCCATATTATCCGCCGATTAATACGTTTTTTATCCCGTATTAAAAAATATGGATCGTATCGAATAATTAATCCATTTTTTTATTACCCATCTTCGATCCAAACCATATCCGACCCGACCCGCCAGTTTGCCCTCCTAATCCTAACAAATGAAAACGATTTGGATGATTCTAGAATTTGATCAACCTTCACATGGTTTCATAATAGACCTAAGTAGTGGGGCCAACAATTGGATACTCAATCCAAGCACCAAAGCGAGCTATCTATCTAGGGTTTTCAAACCTAAAACCTTTTGTCACCCCTTACAGTGCTTCTCCTCAAACACCTATTTCATCCAACCCATCCGATTCTTCTATTCAGCTTCTGGGTTTTCAAGATTCAATCAGAAAATTCTAAATTCTGCACCAAAGGTGTGAACTTTATATCTGTAAGTAGCTCTTACTGTTCTATTTTATTTTCACCAGCTCTATATGAAGGATTCTTGATTTATACAGCATAAAAAAATGCAATAAAGTGGTTTATTTTGTCTCGGTGGTAGTAAAGATTGAATCTTTTTACAAGTTCCTAGAGGAATTATTAAATGGGGAAATCAGGTGGTAGGAAGAAAAAGGGCGGTGTTAGTCAAAATCAAAACCAAAACCAAAACCAGAATCAAGGGGCTGTAGGGGAGAGCCATAAACCTGTTGTTGTTAATGGTGGTGTTGATTTGGACCCATCAATTTTCTTAAAAAGAGCCCATGAGCTGAAAGAAGAGGGAAACAGAAGGTTTCAGGGTAAGGATTATGTGGGTGCTTTACAACAATACGAGAGTGCTCTCAAACTTACCCCAAAGACACACCCAGAAAGAGCTGTTTTTCATAGCAATAGGGCAGCCTGTTTGATGCAAATGAAGCCCATTGATTATGATTCTGTTATTTCTGAATGTACTATGGCACTTCAGGTTCAGCCTCGTTATATTAGGGCCCTTTTACGAAGGGCTCGTGCATTGGAGGCTGTGGGTAAGTATGAGATGGCGATGCAAGATGTGCAGATACTATTGGGTGCTGATCCGAATCACCGAGATGCTTTGGAGATTGCTGGACGATTGAGAATGGCGCTTGGTCCTCGTCCGGAGGCCCAACAGGACCTCCAGAGCCGCCCATCTCCAGCTGCACTTGGTGCTTCTGCAGTGGGTGCGGCTCCTATTGCTGGCTTAGGACCATGCTTACCTGCTCGGCCAATGTCTAAGAAGCCAGCACCTCCAGCTGGGGCTTCAGCTATATCAGTTAATAATAAGCCAGAGAAGCCATATCAAGTTACACCAGCTGAAAATGGTCCTCAACCTAAAGTTCAGTTGCCGAAGGTTGTTTTGAAGCCTTCAAATGGTCCTTCCAAACCACGTGCAGATCACAATAAGGATGATCAAAGGGAGAAGGCATCTTTATCTGTATCAAATGCTGTTCGTGGACATTCCAAAGATGTTGTGATTCGTTGGAGGCCGTTGAAGCTTGTTTATGATCATGATATAAGGCTTGCCGAAATGCCTGTGAATTGCAGCTTTAGAGTGTTGAGGGATATTGTTAGCAAACGCTTCCCAATGTCAAAATCTGTTCTTGTTAAATATAAGGATAGTGATGGCGATTTAGTAACTATTACCGGTACGGCTGAGCTTAGGTCGGCAGAGTCTTGGGTTGATGGTCTACTACCAAAAGACCCCGACGCAGATAAAACAGACTCCATTGGGATGTTAAGGCTGCATGTCGTTGAGGTGAGTCCTGAACAGGAGCCAGCTTTGTTGGAAGAAGAAGAGGACGAGAAGCTTGTTGAGAGCGAACTGAGTAAAGGGGATGATAGTGGATCCCATTCTTCAATAAGTGATTGTGTGGTTGAAACTGTGGATAATGAGAACAACAAGGCAGAGAAGGACGCTACCAAAGAGAAAGCAGCCACAACAGAAAATCCTGACTGCAAGGAGGTTGAAATGGATGACTGGCTTTTCGAGTTTGCTCAGTTATTCAGAACTCATGTGGGCATCGATCCAGATGCTCACATAGATCTGCATGAGCTCGGGATGGAGCTTTGTTCTGAAGCCCTTGAGGAGACTGTGACTAGTGAAGAGGCTCAAGCTCTTTTCGACAAGGCTGCCTTGAAATTTCAGGAAGTGGCTGCTCTTGCTTTCTTCAACTGGGGAAATGTTCACATGTGCGCAGCAAGGAAACGAATTCCAATTGATGATTCTGCTTCAAAGGAGATGATGGCTACACAGCTCCAAGCAGCATATGACTGGGTAAAAGAAAAATATTCTCTGGCCAAAGAGAAGTATGAGGAGGCACTCTTAATCAAACCAGACTTTTACGAGGGATTGCTTGCATTGGGACAACAGCAATTTGAAATGGCAAAACTTTACTGGTCCTTTATCCTGGCTAAGAAAGAGGACCTATCAAACTGGGATCCTGCTGAGACTCTTGCACTCTTTGACAGCGCAGAAGAAAAAATGAAAGCAGCAACAGAGATGTGGGAAAAGCTGGAGGAGCAGAGAGCTAAGGCGCTGAAGGATCCTAGTGCCAGCAAGAAGGATGAACTATTAAGGAGAAGGAAGAAGCAGGGAAGTGGTTCTGAAGGTGAGGCGTCAGCTGCCGGTGGTCCAGCTGAAATTTCTGCTGATGAGGCTGCAGAGCAAGCTGCTGTTATGAGATCGCAGATCCATTTGTTTTGGGGTAATATGCTCTTTGAACGATCTCAAGTTGAATGTAAGTTGGCTTTGTCTGGTTGGAAGAAAAACCTCGATACAGCAGTTGAGCGATTCAAGCTTGCTGGAGCTTCTGAGAGTGACATATCAACAGTTTTGAAGAACCATTGCTCCAATGAGGAAGCTGCAGAGGGATCTAAGCAAACTGGTGAGAGCCTGAACATTGACGAAAGTGCTCCACTTGATCTTAGCCAAAAGGCCAACACTGACGAAAGTGCAAATCACAAGAATGATGCCAGTCAAGCTTAGGGAAGTGACCTTCTTTCAGTATTATTTGATTGCACTGGCTATCACCTGCATTGGCATTTTCTTCATGCAAGTGTCTAAATTGGAGCACCAGAAGGTTTTCATTTTTAGAAGAGTTGGTATCAGTAAGTCTTTCCTCTTGTCGCTGGTAGAGAACTGGCATCATAATGTTCTCTCTCTGAAGGTTCTGGCTTATGTACGTGTTCCAACAACTTTTGACCGTCAACCTGACACTAATTTTTCTATATTGAGTTTCCTTTATGAAAAAATTATATTGATTTAATTCTGCAGTTATTATGATAGATGTAGCTCACTGTTTGAAACCATTAACAATCTGTGTTTAGAGCAGATAGTTCCCAAAGTGAAGGTGTTATCAAACATTTGTTCGGGAACTGAGAGACATGAATCTAATTTCATGCTGCTTTCTAGCCCTTTTATATGCTCTCTGTTGGAAGTTGTATTCTAAGATTTCATTGTCAGAAGACAAATGCCATTTTTGCTAGTCTTTTGGGTAGTTGAAATGTAGATGCTAATGGTTGAACTTCTGATAGATAGCTGCTTCATCTTCTTCGGCGTCCTGTTTTAAGATTGATTTGTTAGAAACCTACTGCTTTTGGTGCTCTTACTTATCGAAAAATTTGCACTTCAAAATTTTGATTCCATGCTTGAAATATAGAAAGATGAAGTCTGCTCCCACATTCCATAACCTGTGCTAATCCAAGAATTTCAAGTGGCTTTCATACCATTAAATCTGAACTATCAGATTAAACCAGAACCTTGGTTCAATTTGCCATCCTTTATTTCTCCAGTCTGAACCTTTAATTTTTATTTTTTATTTCGGTTGTTGCTGTAGTATTATCTCAGTATCTTTCCTTATGAAACCATTAGGCGTGACCTACTATACCATACTATGACTAATTTTACATCTGACAAAGTCCGGCCGATATTTGTTGCTGCTTCTACCACCAGAAAATATAAGAAAGGGTTCACATAGCCCTCTCATAAATGTTAATGCAATCTATTCACCTCAATACTCATTTTCCCGCAGAAGAAATAACTATTGTATTTTTCGGTTAATCATAATGTACTTAACATTTACTGGTCCGACTAATTCTTATTTGCGCTGGATCAGTTAACTTAGGGGCTTTTCTTATTTTCCCTGATCAAGTGGGGCTTTTGAGGGATGGAATGAGTAGAAATGGCGTGGGAAAAGTCAGGAAATGATAGATGAACAAAAAGGCCGGAGAGAAGGAAGGTAGTCTCACCTGTGAGGGGCCTGCAGCCATGCCTTAGGTGGAACGATGTCCACGTGCGTATCCCTGCTGTGTGGGGTAGAACATCCTCTACCCAGTCCTGGATCCCTTCCAAAGGTGGTGGCGGCGCTTTGTCGGCTGCAAAACATAAAAAATACGTCTACAAATAATACAAGGCATAAAGAAAGAAAGACCGAAATGAATCTCAACAGCCAGATACTTACGGGCGAAGTTCCACACTATCGGGAAGTTGGTAGGATTCGCCACAAGATGCTTCGTCCGCACAAAGAAGAAATTTTCAGCAAAGCGGCGGTTGGTATGGTCGTCCATACCTACCACCAACCCT
Source organism: Nicotiana noctiflora (assembly GCA_032618575.1). NCBI lineage: Eukaryota > Viridiplantae > Streptophyta > Magnoliopsida > Solanales > Solanaceae > Nicotiana > Nicotiana noctiflora. The sequence continues at coordinate 374,432 of JASVEL010001109.1, forward strand.
CTTGACCCACGAGACGAGCATGGATCATGGTACCCCAGATCCTCCGGGGGCGAATAGGCTAAGCACATGCCTCGGTGACCTTACAGCCTGCCAGCTCCGCATATTTGATGAACATTAGAAAGAGCTTATACAAGTATAGGGATATCTGGGCTGGGCACACCTCGTAGTAGCGATAGAAGTCGACCACCAGCATCGGGAGCGGTAATGTGTACCCGACATTGAAGGGGTACACATAGAACGAGCAATACCCGGGATGGTCTATTTGAACCCCGTCGTTCCTTTCGGCGGGCACTATCTCGACGTGTTGGGGATGGCCCATCTCTCCCTTAGCTCTTTTATTTTCGGCTCCCCCATAGTAGATTCAATACCGAAATATTACCTATCGTCGTCAGCGCTAAAGTCCACTACCCTTCTCGCGCGAAGCAAAATCTCATCCATGAAAGGGATTGCTTCGCTCCCCACCGAATCCACATCCCCCTCAACCGGAGCATGATCCTAGGCTACCGGCGGGATGACCGGAAAGTTGTCGTGTGAATAAGTTCCCTCCATCGCTGGCTCAGAGAAGAGGAGGGAAGATTTATCGATGAAACAGAAGAATTAGAGGAAGGTTGCGAGAGGAAAAGCACAGAAAGAGCTCAAAATGCCCAAGGTATGGATATTTCAGAAATCCTCTCGAAAACAGGCAAGAAAGAAAATATGAAAGACCGAATGAAAAGTTCAATAAATTTATAGGGCACTAATTTCCCAAGCGCGAAATCCAAGAGTCACCATTAGAATTCGACCAGGCCCGAAAAATGAGTCGGTCCCTCGAGAACGTGCGCCATTATGTCTATTAAGTGCCTTGATGACTGTTCGCATAAAGCTACACCCCATTCATCAGTTGTCTCCTCATCTTCTAAAACCGTCGCAACGGTATGAAGGCGCCGATTGACACCCTCTATGTTGTCTCAAAACTCTTGATGTTATCAAGGGAACACGGATCAAACTCCCAATACAATCACGTCGCCATATAGTATGTTTGTTGAGGTTGATATGATACAACCTCGACGAACGGAGGGACTAACTTTATTAGTGAGAAATCTGACCACTCGACCGTCGCGGTATCGACCCCGTCTCTAAAACGGTCCCTAGAGCAATGACTAAGTGGGTCTAACCTCGTCCCATTCCCATTTAATGACGGAGTATGCATTATGGTCGACCCCCTCCCGTAAAGGGAGCGTCGACCCCCGACATGGTCGACCCCGGAAGGGGTCAAGGGGTGAAAGGTCCCCGACTATGAATAGAGAGGGGGTTATTTTGGAATGGGGGCTTCTCCGATGGGTAAAAATTGAATCTCCAATTTCTCTTTCAATTTCTCTTCCCCTTCCAAAAGAATGAACACTCCTCTCCGAAAAAGGCTCTAGAAGCTCAGAGATCGATAGGTTCCTGAAACCTTTCCAAGGAAAGGCGGCCCCGATCTGGAAGAGGAAAAGAAAACTCATTTTCCTTGAACCTCTCCAAGGAGAGGCATGGTCAATCTTCATAATCAATAAAGCTTCCCGAGTACTGTTTCTATTAAATTTAATGTCTTATTGCTTCAATTCATGATTCGGTATTAATTATGGTTGGCTATGATTTACCTCTTCTCTATTTATTCGATTGATTTGCTTAAATAATGTTCGCTAACATTTTAAGTTAAACACATATAAAAGATTTTAAGTTAACGAATATAAATTAATATTGTTCATGTTTCTTTTTATACGACGATAAATAATTTGATTGCATATACAGATTAAAAAGAAATATAATAATACATATCAAAAGTACTCTTAAACTTTTATAATATGACGATATTTGATCGCATGTTAAGTTAAGAAGAAAAATAAATAATATCAGAAGTATCCATAAAATTTGTGGTTCTAACACCTCCTAAAATTTCCATCTAACTATTTTATGAAATAGCCAAAAAGGAGAAAATTAACTATAGTCAAATTTCTTTTTAATATTCTTTGTCTGTTTCAATATTTTTTTGGTTGTTATAATGGAGTAATGTTATAGAAGACATATATTATAACATAATATAAAAAAATATGATTTTTTTTTCTATTTTTATTGTGGTTGACTGTTATATAGAGATAATATTATATAATGACTTTACCGAAATTGTCATTAAATTCGTATTTAAAATTCTGTACTATTTGCAAATATTAAAACCAACATATCTTCATTATATGGTAAAATGGAGTGATTCAAAATTCTAACTTGACTAAATTTTCACAACGAATTCATTGGAGGCATAAAAAGCGAGTTTCAGGATCATTTTGCACGAGAATCGAGGCAGATAACTGGCAGAAAAATATACAAAAATAAGAGTTTATTCATTTGGTCATATTTTGAGTTGGGAAGCTCGGATTTGGGCGATTTTGGAGGCGATTTTCAATATATGGATTGGGGTAAGTGTTCTCTACTCGATTTTGGTTACATTTCATGAATCCATCTTTATTTTTAGGATTTGATTGATGATTTTAAATTAAAATTTGGGGGGTTTTGCATAAAGTTTCATAAAGTAAATTTCTAAGTTTTTAACATCGATTTGGAGTGTAAATTGAGTGAAACTAGCATGGTTTGATTCATAATTGAATGGGTTGTCGGGTTTCGAAGTACGGTCCCAGGTATATTTTTGGCGGATTTTGTATTTGATGTAGGATTTGATATTTATCATTTGTAATTATTTCCTTGGGATTTATTTGATGTATTTGAGTTGCTTTTGGCTAGTTGTGAGTCGTGCGGAGGTCGCTACGCGCATGATAACATTTTTAGAGCATTGCTTGGCTTGCTCAGTGTTGGAATTGGCTTGTTCAAGATAAGTAACTCTTCTAAACTTAGTGCTGAGGGTATGAAACCCCAAATTATATGTTGTGTGATTGGTATTGAGGTGACACACATGTTAGGTGACGGGCGTGTGGGCATGCACCTTGTGATTTGTAACTCTATTATTTCCATGACATTGTTTAGTGGCACTATTTTATTAATATCCGCGTTGCCATCATGATTAAGTAACTGAGCTGTCAATTATGCTAGATATCGTGTTTAGGCTTTATGATAATACTGTTAGGACCCATAGTGGTCGTTTCTTGCTGTCATCTAACTGATTTTATTGATATTTCGCACTCAGACATATTCATGCATTCATATCATATCTCAATCTCATTTGTTGTTTATTGATACATCATATCATTCGTTGGGATAATTTCATGACATTGTGAGCCCGTGAATGATACTGGAGAGATTGATGACTAAGTGAGGCCAATGGCCATATTGTGAGGTGATTGATACTATAACACGTGTGTTGTCCGTGCAGATTCTGATATTGATACCATACCACGTGAGATGTCCGTACAACATGTGAGTAGTTCGTGCAGATTATTGTGCTTGGGCTGAAGGAGCCCCTCTGGAGCTGCACACCCTTAGTGAGCGTGTATGATATTGTTGCACATCTCAACGAAGTGCTTGACGAGGTAATCTCCATAAGTCCCAACATTGTTGCACATCTCAACGAAGTGCGCCACATGTTGCTTTGGATTACCTTTACCATCAGACTGTTGAAACTTTTGAGGTTGATAGCCACTAGGCATTTTCAGCAAATCGACCTTTGCAATGTACGTCTTTGCATATGTAAGGGATGATTTGGTAACAACTTCATACTTGTTCTTAATGGTTACTTTAATAAACTTCTTGATTGGAATCATTCCTTCAAATGAGACAAGGATAGCCTTATCGGATGCTACTTGTCTTGGGGGAGAATCACTACGGAACTTCTGGGAGCTTGCCAGGTGCGTGTGTGGATTCTTCTTCCATCAAGATTTTCACCTTATCTGTTAGCTTGTCGATTCTAGTATCTTAATTTTGCATGCACTTGGTCAAGCCAGCTACTGCTTTTGTCAAGTTTTCGAACTGCTCTTCCACAAATGATGTATTTATCACCATGGCTTGTATGATTGTCGTGGACGATGAAGAGTACCATGGATTGTCACAAAGATTGATCCTAGATTTTCTTACGCTATGTGGGGAGGATCCATCACTTGAAGCATCATCATCTTCCATCACAACAGAGTACTTGGATCCAGAAAGGTCAGAGCAAGAGTTTCTTGATCGTTTCAGCAACACCGCTTCCCTCTCTTGGTGCGTTTGTGAAAGATTTTGCTCCTTTTGAGGATCAAGATTCAAAAATAAGAGTGATGTGGATGACACTTAGGGTGCTTGTTATCCTAACGAGCTTGCTTTGCTGCTCCTCACTGGTCCAAAGCTTCCAAAGGTAACATTGAGGAGCAGCAAAGTAAGCTTCCAGTATATTATGCTAGAGTTCCAGCATACTTATCCTGGAACTCCATCATATTATGCTGGAGTTCTAGCATATTTATCTTGGAACTCCAGTATAATATGTTTGAGTTCAAGCATACTTATCCTAGAACTCCATCATATTATGCTGAAGTACTAGCATACTTATCTTGGAACTCCAGTATAATATGCTGGAGTTCAAGCATACTTATGTTGAAACTCTATTATAATATACTGGCATATTTTTTGGATTGAACAGTATTTTCGCTCAGATTAATCTTCACATTAAAAGTGGCTAAATTTCGAATACTTTTGAAATTGAGCTATTTTTGAACGATTAGTTGTAAATCTGGTTGTTTTTAAATTTCTCCCCAAACTAATTGACTGAGCATGAAGTTCAAGTTCAAGAAATTAATTTGATTTATACATCATACTGAAATAAAATATTAAACTTATACTAGTTGAAAAGTTATGAAAAAAAAACACACATCAAAATCTTAAATTTATATAGTTCAATATGTTGTTTCCTCCGTCTTAAAAAGAATACCTTCATTGGTTTGAATTACGAGGGCCACCATATAAAGTACAATAACAACAACAACAACAACCCAGTATATTCCCACAAGGTGGGGTCTGGGGAGGGTAATATGTAGACAGGCCTTACCTCTACCCAAGAGGGCAGAGAGGCTGTTTCCAATCGACCCTCGGCGTAGGGAAAGGAAAAGCAAACAAAACAAAAACAAAAACCGCATTAGTCACTCCAGCATACAACGCATAAAAATTATCTAAACATAAGAGACATAAATACCAATAAATAAGCAGGCATGCAATGATATCATAACAGTAACAACCAGAAATGACTACCACAACAGAACATAACTAATCATCTATAGGCGGCCCTACCATGCCTCACCCACCCCGGGAAAGGAGAATGAAAAAACTAAAATCCCCTATCCTACCACCCTGATACTAGACCTCCAGACTTTCCTATCAAGGGTCATGTCCTCGGAAATCCGCATCCTGGCCATGTCATGTCTAATCACCTCTCCCTAGTATCTCTTAGGCCTCCCTCTGCCTCGCTTCACACCGACCACCGCTAGCCGCTCACAACTCCTCACCGGGGCATCGGGGCTTCTCCTCCGCACATGCCCGAACCACCGAAGCCTCGCCTCTCGCATCTTCTCATCCACTGGGGCCACCCCCACCTTCTCCCGAATAACTTCGTTCCTAATCTTATCTAACTTGGCGAGCCCGCACATCCACCTAAGCATCCTCATCTCCGCAACCATCATCCTCTGAACATGAGATTTCTTCACCGGCCAACATTCCGTCCCATATAGCATGCCAGGTCTAACCACAGCTCTATAAAACTTTCCCTTGAGTTTCTGTGGCACTTTCTTATCACACAGGACTCCTGATGCAAGCCTCCACTTCGACCACCCCGCCGCTATACGGTGAGTGACATCCCCGTCTATCTCCCCGTCCCCCTGGATCACCGATCCATGGTATCTGAAACTATCCTTCTTGGCTATGGCGTGGGATCCAATTATCACGCTCCCACCCACTTCGCTCGACTCAGAGCTAAACTTACACTCCAGATATTCTGTCTTAGACCTGCTTAGTTTGAACCCCTTAGACTCGAGAGTCTGTCTCCATACCTCTAGCCTCTCGTTAACACCGACCCTCGTCTCGTCTACCAGGACTATGTCATCAACAAATAGCATACACCAAGGTACGTCCCCTTGAATATGCCGCGTCAAAGCATCCATTACCAAGGCAAACAAGAGGGGGCTAAGCGCAGATCCTTGATGGAGCCCCATAACCACCGGGAAATGGTCTGAGTCGCCACCCACTGTCCTTACCCTGGACTTAGCTCCATCGTACATGTCCTTGATTAGTCTGATGTAGGCTTCCGGCACGCTCTTGGCCTCCAAGCACATCCATATTAACTCCCTAGGGACCTTGTCATACGCCTTCTCCAAGTCGATAAACACCATGTGCAGGTCCTTCTTCATATCCCTGAACTGTTCCACCAATCTCCTGATAAGGTAGATAGCTTCTGTAGTGGACCTACCCGGTATGAAACCGAACTGGTTCTCGGAAATAGATGTCGACTCCCTCACCCTGGCCTTGATCACCCGCTCCCAGATCTTCATGGTGTGGCTTATTAATTTGATGCCCCTATAGTTGTTGCAACACTGGATATCCCCTTTGTTCTTATATAAGGGCACCACTGTACTCCACCTCCACTCCTCCAACATCCTTTTGGACCTGAAGATCGCATTGAATAACCTGGTGAGCCACTCTACTCCTGGCTTTCCCATGCATTTCCAGAACTCCACCGGGATTTCGTCTGGCCCGGTCGCTCGACCTCTACTCATCCTACGCAAAGCCCCCACGACCTCCTCCACCCTAATCCGCTTGCGGTACCCTATAAAGTACTAGTAATTAAAAATATTTTATACTATTAAAACATATATCAATAATTTAAAAATCCTAAGCAAAGAAAAAACGCTCTTCACTCTATATAGTAACAATGCTAATCAAACTGGGATAGATAGACAATAATATAACTTTAATTGCTGGAATAATGCCAAAATAGTATGACAATGATAGATTTATTAATGTAGGTATCTTTCAATTGAAAAATATTCATTCTCTGTTAAAAGAAAAAGGAGCGCCGACAAGCCCAATTGGTAAAGTTCAAAAAAGCAGCCAAGAAACATGACCATCCATGGTGCACCTTAAACAAGTCCAGCAACTTCCATAAAAATCTCTGCAAAAAAAAGTGACAAACTTTCCCTTTTCCTCTCATTTCCTGCTCTCAAAAATCATCAGATTCAAGAGTTGAAGCTAACAAAATATTTCTAAGTAGTGAAAACATATACATTCAATTGACTGAATCTTGTACTTGTAATTATGCTACTATTATCACTATTAGTAGTAGCATTTACACTCTATTCACCAACCCCATTAGTTCAATCTCATTATAACTGGTCACCTTCTTCCTCTTCCTCATCGCCCTCTACTTTCCAATCCGAGTGGCGACCCGCACGCGCCACTTACTACGCGGCGACGGACCCGCGTGACATTGTCGGTGGCGCGTGTGGTTACGGTGATTTGGAGAGAACTGGATATGGAAAAGCTACAGCTGGGTTAAGCACTGTGCTGTTTGATAAAGGTCAGATCTGTGGTGCTTGTTTTGAAGTGAGGTGTGTGGAGGACTTACGTTGGTGCATTCCTGGTACTTCTATTATTGTTACGGCGACGAATTTTTGTGCTCCGAATTATGGGTTTGAGGTAGATGGAGGTGGTCATTGTAATCCTCCTAATGCCCATTTTGTGCTACCCATTGAAGCTTTTGAAAAGATTGCTATTTGGAAAGCTTCTAATATGCCCATTCAATATCGCAGGTTTGTGTTGTCACTATTACACACTGTTAGGATCTAGAATTTTAATGTACTATCTTGTGGCAGTGGGTGCGAACTTAGTATAAAAATTACTGTTTTTAAAGATATTCAACTGGTTCAATTATCACTGCCTGAATATTATAACTGCCTCTGCACACACATGCATTCTCTCCTCTCCCTTTTCTAACTGTTTAATTTCTGCACAACGTTAAATTTGGTGATTTTGTCTGTGTGTTTATATACACACACGCAGTTACAGTAAACTATTTAGTATTAAAATGAAGTGGACCTGAATAAAGTGGAATGATAACTAATTTGGGATTGTTGCGGAGCTAATGTATTACATGCGGGTTCGGACAAATACAACAACTTTTGCTTATACCTTATATTTATATTAGAAAATCCATTAAATATGTATAAATATTTAATTGCTAACTAAAACAAGCTATGAGTTCCGTGGCAAGTTCAACCATAAACTTATCCTGGCTCCGCCTTGTCATTGAGGTTTACTTTTGATTGATTAACTCATTTACTGAAAAATTAAAGAGAATTGCATGGATATGGTAAAAATGAAGGAAATAGAGATATTTCCTTTGAGCAATGGAAAAAATTAAAGGGAAAAGCCAAAATATACATATGAGAAGCAAATAGGGCCCTAAAGATGAAATATTCAAGTCAGTTTTCTGATGGATTTGGGGGTCAGTATATCAGAATCAAAGTAATTACCAACATATATTTAAAAGTCTTGCGACGAGGAGCCTAGTTATAGTTGTAATTTTTATGTTTCATGGATGGGCTAAATTTTTTTCCCTGATGTCAAGATATGGACTTTCTATTTCTATATGAACTTGTTCGAAAATCTACGCTCAGATACTGGCACTGATTTATGTGGAAGTAGCATGACTTTGTTAGCTTCTTGTAGGTATCTTTTATTTGTTGCCATAGTTGTCCTGATTTAATGCGGAGGTGCTTCTTCAAGGAAAGTTGTTACAAACCATGTGGTTGATGCATATAGGTAAATATGGGTATGATATATCCACGTCGGTGGTGTATCTATGTATACATTGTTTAAAACATATGCCAATGCATCTGCAGAAGATGATGTTAAAAATTCTACTAGGTAATGTATGAAAGCTTCTCATGAACTATGCGAAAATTACAGCAAGCTTGATTTTGGCTGTGATTACCAGGCTATCAGTTTTAGTTTTCTTCATTATAGAATGGAGCTATATGTGGAACAAGAATCATAACATACCTAATATGGAGACGGATTAATGGATAAGCCATGCAGTGACTACTTGCTGTTGACTTAAAAACAAAAATAATAAATGAACAGACAACAGTTGCTATTATCTTACCTCTGCCATTGGAGTGTTATGAGTCTCTGTGAAATCATACAAATGGATGTGCATGTATTTGTTCCTGGTCATGTATGCAGGGATTTGTGACCAGGATAAGACTTATAACAAATTGTTATTATCAGTGTACAAACGGAGATAGGGTTATGATCTAGAAGGAGAAAAAAAGAGAGCATGTGGATGTTGATATAGTTGACCAATTATCAGGTAACAGAGGAGATTTGGAAATCTGGTGGAATTGTTGATAATAGTGAAGCCAAAATGTAGTTGACTGCTCCAAATACTCTGGAAGAGCAACTAGGAGTCTAGACGGATCCTTTTTATAAGTTGAAATCATAGCTAGAGAGTGTAGGAAGAACAAAATATAGGGAGGAATTGGGAGGACTGGACTTTTCATTAGTTACCTGCCTGTTTTAATATGCTTGTAACAGAAAGATTTGGAGCACCAGTTGATACCCATTTCAACACAGTAGATAGCAAAACTAGAAATTTAGGTCTTCGTAAAAGTAATAGATTTATGTCTTTGTGATTTTGGACTCTGTCCGGTAATATCCCTAGAAATGGGAGCGATGGCATAATGAGTGGTATGATAGCTGTGTTTTCACTGTTGGACGTGTTGCTCCGGAATTTAGTGGGTGCTTCTACAGACTTGAAATAAAATGGAGAAGATGTTTCCAAAGTGAAGTGGCGAAGTTAAGGCTCCTTGCGTCTCAAACTTTGCTAAGCTGACTTCTTCATAGACTATGGTAGTGTGGAGGAAAATGAAGGTTTTGGTAATGCATGGATCTGATTTTGGTTCAGTTTCGGATAACTAGTTTTTTGATAAACAATTTTGTAAAGGAAGTTGTGTGGTTAGATTCACTTAATGCTTTGGAGATATTTGTGTTAGTTTTTATGAAAAATTAACTTTTGGATTGTTTTTTGGTTTCCAAGAAATATTTTGGTCTGATCCGGGAAACCATATATGCTTTTAGGACCAGATGACTTTGGTTGTGATTTTTTAACAAGATTTTGTGAAGCCAAATGAGACTTTGATCAAACCTACATATAAATGGTCAAGTATTAGATTTAATGTATTACATTTGGTGGCATATTGACCACTGTAGTACTTGCATTAGTTCTTACAATTGAAGTTGCTCAAAGAAAGTGCTATTTTTGCTGTACGTTTATTCCGCATGTTGAATTGAGTTGACTTGGAGTTTATCGAGCTTTCATTTCATGATAGTTACCAAGAAAGAAAGATCATGCAGAGAAACTGCTATGGCTGATAGTTTGGATTTCATCAACAAAAATTTAATACAAAGACTTTGGCTACTTCTGTCTAGTGGTACTCTGAACTAAGTAGACCATCTCGCGGCCCCTCCTTTTTCTAACTAGTTAGGGGTAAGATGTTGGACAGTATCAAGGAGGATACTCAGTGTTGTCAATAGGCTTGACCTTTGAAGGTCTGCATGCTCTGTTTCTGACCTTCAGTCATTAAAAATTACCCATAATTTTCCCCCTGAATATTCCCCTTCTGATCCAATCCCAGATGAGGCTGTAGATTCACTTTTTTTCTTAGCTGATAAATCGACATGTTTATCTCCCTTTTTAATTGGATAACGCTGAGTAGTTCTTAGAATGCCCTTGCTGATTCTTTCCTGTATGGATACCTAACCATGCTTTCGTTTCTTAATCCTGAACAGAATAAAGTGCAGAAAGGAAGGTGGAGTCCGATTCACTATGGGTGGCGCTGGCATATTTTTGTCGGTGTTAGTAAGTAATGTTGCAGGTGCAGGTGATATAGTGGCAGCAAAAATTAAGGGTTCAAGAACAGGATGGCTTCCTATGGGTAGGAATTGGGGCCAAAACTGGCATATTAATGCAGACTTAAAGAATCAGCCACTTTCTTTTGAGATAACGAGTAGTGATGGGGTCACTTTGACATCTTACAATGTAGCTCCTAAGATCTGGAATTTTGGTCAGACCTTTGAAGGCAAACAGTTTGGATCTTAGAACTCTTGCCAAAATTGTATCCAATTCCTCATCTTCCATTTGGGATTGGCCAAGATTGGATGGCGATGTTGGGGCATTTTTGTTCGAGTTCATGTTGGGCAAGTGACTACCCGATTTAGATGTTGCAGAGCAAAGCTGTGCGATTGTGTTGTATGCTATTCTTCTATTAAACCCCTGTGAACTTGAATGTAATCAGGGAAAGAAACTTGTCACTTGGAAGGCATTGTTGTTCCTATTTTTGCAATATATGACTTCTGAAAATCTTATTTTTATTTTCAGGATAAGAAAGTAATATAGTAATTATTAGATCATGTAATGCAAAGGTACTTCAAAAGAATTGTAATCAAGCAACTGTATGCCAGTCACAAGGTTGCACACCCTGAATCAAAGTGGTTAGAATTGTTGTTTTGTAGATTAAGAATATTGCTTCTTGAATTTGATGAAATGGATGAGAATATTCTCATGAGTCATGACTTGTGTTTCAAAAATCTTCCTGCAAAAATTGATTTTGCATATAAAAGGAGAAAAGTGTTTCCTTGATATTATAGATGTTTTGTCAAATGATCAAAATACTCTCCCTAGTTCCTATCAACTTTAGGTAATCCATCAAAGGTGGCTATAAATATATACAACCTGTTAAATAGTACTCCTGTTTTATATTAGATGAAGTAATTTTTCTTTTTAGTTTGTTCCTAAATAAATGACACATTTTTAAATTTGAAAATATTTTAATTTTAAATTCTTCATTTTATCTTTTTTGCCCTTAATAAGAAGTTTTTATAGCCACACAAATAGTATGGCCCCACAAACCTTTTACCCTTAAGCTTTTAAGACTACAAGTTTTAAAAGTTTTTTTTTTTCTAAAAACTCTGTGCCGAGTCGAACTAATAACGGAGGTAATAGTAAAACATTATTTTTCATTTATCATAAAACCCAAAGCTCCAGGTTGCCATTTTCCTTTTGTAGTTTTCCTGAGACCTTTTGTCAATATTGCGTGTGAAATTAAATTTTAACTTATTTTTTGGTTTACTTTTCGATGGGTGGTTTGTGATATTGTCCAAACGGAAAAAGGCCTGATATACCCCTCTACTATTATATATTGTTCAATTTCATCCCCCGTTATACTATCCGTCCATTAATACCCTTACCGTCCAACAAAGTTGCAATTTTACCCTTATTTTAACGGATGTGCCACGTGGCACCATCTTAAGAGACTAAGACCCACTACCCTAAATAAACCTGACCCGCCCCAATTCCCCTGCCCAACCCGCCCCAATACCCAAAATAAATTCCCTAAAACCAGACCCAATTCCATCGTAAAAACACACTTAAAACATCAAGTTCTAGGGCTTCTTCATCCTTTCCATTTCTAAGTATTCAAGTTATCGGAAACTGCTGTAAAATGTCGGAAAATAGTTGTTCGTCGAAGAGAATCTGCCGATGTGGGGAAGTTGCTAATCACTTTACTTCAGAAACTCTCTTAAACCCTGGTAGAAGATTTTACAAATGTCCTAAAGCTGAGGTATTTTGTATTTCTCTATTTCGATTCTTGTTATAATTCCCAACTTTTATAGTGGTCAAAATTTGAAAATATTTTATTGTGGTTTGAGTAGGGTGAAGGATGTGGGTTTTGGGAATGGCATGATGAAGAGTATCCTGATGCTGCTTTAATTGCAATTAACACTGTAAGATTAGAGGCTGCAAATCGTGAGATTAAGATGTTGAATGTTTCTTTGGAAGCTCTTAAGGTTGAAAGAGACGAGCTCACTCATAAGATTGAACTCATAGATACTATGAAGAATTGTGAAGTTAAAAAAAATTGGAATTGGAAGCAAAAGTGGTGAAGTTGAAGATGGTCATCGCAATTTTATGCTCGCTAATAGTCGGATTTGCATTCTCCTATATAATGAAGTGAAATTTTGTTGAAATTGTAGGGCTTAGGGGAATGTCGTATCAACATTTGTATTGTAATGACATTGTTAATGTTACTGCCCAGTTGGGTGTTATGTTATTTGGAGGATCTTTTTGCAGCTTGAGATGTTGACAAACAAAACCTTTTCTTTAAGCAGCATGGTATTGCATTGTTTCAGAGCTTGTTTTCACTGTTTTATGTTCAATGACAAAAGAAAGTCAACTGGCATTCTTGTATTCACTGATATCATTCACATATACTGCAAAGTGAATTTTACTTCATTCGATGCACTGCCAGTTACGCAGTACATGTATTAGATAGACCCCCTTGACGTTTCTCGGGGGGTTGAACTCTTGCTTGAAGATAGACCCCCTTGACGTTTCTCTTCAGCTGCTGCTTGCGACGCCTTGGTGCACTGCCAGTTACGCAGTACATGTATTAGACTAGATTACGAGATACTATAAATACATCCTACAGGAATTCACAAAATAAAATTTTACACAATTATTGAATATTCTGAACTATAAAGTACTTGATTATCTTAGCTAGAATGGTCGAGAAAGGTACAGACTAGTTTGAACTATAGTATACTCTATATATGATGTAAATCCCTACTTCTTTGGATTTACAATGGACAGCCTAGTAGAACGGTCTCAGGCAGTAATTATACAGTCATTAAATATGACAACAACCAAATTTTTAGTGTCCAACACAAACTACAGAATGAAAGAAGAAATGAGGTAATGCTGCATTCAACTTAAAATGATAGTTTAGAAAGGCATTGTGTGACTGCAGCACATTCTAACCAACTGGTACATAACTGTGCAAACTTAGCAACTTCAGGAAAACATGAAGTAAATACAACAAGATCTCTTGCAACAACTTTAATTCTAGCAGATGAAGTAAATCTGGTACATAACTGTGCAAACTTTAATGAAGTAAATCTGAGCGGATGGTTGTTTAAAAACCAGCAGAAATGTTTATCAGTAAGCAGAAAGCACAACATGTTAAACGATATCCCAATGCAGACATGACATTTCTTAAAGACACAAATGTATAGGAAACCAGATGGGCAGTATTAAGCAACTGAACAGCAGGTTGGACAATTGGATGGACAGCAGTAAACACAGCAGCTCTGGGCAGTAGACATTAACAACAGTAGTAAACACAACAGGTTGGACAGCAGCCCTCGGCAGTAAACATTAACAACAACAGTAAACACAACAGGTTGGACTATTGGATGGACAACAGTAAACACAGCAGCCCTGGGCAGTAAACATTAACAACAGTAATAAACAAAAACTTGGCAGAAGCAATAATTCAAGCCATAATTCTCCCTATTACATCAAGTTGGACAATTGGATGCCATAGCTATAAGTTCAAAAACTTACACAACTTAAGTAATAACAAGGCATCCAACTAACAAAACAAGTCCTAATTAGACTATCAAGGCCCCTTTCTTGTCTTCAACTTTTCAATTCTTTGTCTTGTTTGCATCTCCAATTGATTCCCAGTGATTGCTGCCTTTCCATTCCATGTCAAGTTTACTGGGGAGTATGGAAGATCAACAGGTTCACTTACACCTGTGTTATCTCCTGTAAACATGATTGTCCTTGTCCCAGTGTTCACACCAACCTTCTGCCTTTCCATAAGTCTAGTTTGTGATTCTGATATAACACTAGGCCTTAATGCAGGTTCAGGACCATCATCAAATTCAGGAAAAGAATCCAATGTTGGAGTAGGCATAAAGGTAAATGCCTGACTGCTGCCAATGTCTTCACTTGTTTGGGACACTTGGGGTGCTGATAAATTAATATCTGCCAATACCTCATCATCATCAATGTCTTCATTAATCAAAGTCCTTTGTCTTTTGGCTGGTTTCTTAGCCCTAGATGTCTGCCTATCATTTGATGGCTGCTTGTTCTTCTTCATTGGCTATTTAATATAAAAAAGAAATAGTTAAGTATAGTAAAAAAGAAGTTGAGCAGATTATGTATAATAGCTAAGTATTGGGTCTATACCTTTTTACATCCCCTAGCATTATGGTTTGCCTCTCCACAATTGCCACAAGTCATAATTCTGCCTTTTCTGGATTGACTCCACTCTCCTTGCCTCTTGATTGCCTCATCCTTCTGTCTATCTCTTTTGACTTTAGGCCTGCCAGCTTGTTTCACCAGTTCTGGAGGTTCCATGGCTTGAGATGGATCTAGTTTCCAAAATTTCTCACCAGGTACATGTTGTATTTTATGCTTGTAAGTAAGTAGAAATGCTTCTTTGCTGTACCACCAGTGCATCTCCTTCAAAGGGTCTTCCTTTAAATACAAGCATGATCTTATTGCATGAGGACATGGGATTCCTGAAAGATCCCATCCTCTACATGTGCATTTTCCCCCTATAAATTGACAATGAATTTGTCAAACCCTTCTACTATTTCAAATCCATCATCACCATTGAAATCAACCTCAATGGACTGAGCTATCTTCAGATAGTTAGTATAAAGCTTCATGCTTTGAGGACTGTAGTTTGTCTTCCAAGATCTCACCTCATCTTCATGTTTTCTCAATTGATTCATTACTTTGACTCTTATATCTTCCAACATCTTGATGATGGGCTTGAATCTAGCTTCTAGTATCCAAGAATTGAAAGATTCTATAAAATTGTTATCTACGCCTTGATTTTTACAGACAGTGTCAAAGTATGCCCTACACCAACTTTGGGGTGGGTACTTTAACAGGTCTGTAACAGCCGCTTCCTTCAACTGTCCCAACTTGCTCAGCTGATCCTTGAAGTCTTCTTCATAAGTGGCCCAAGCACTCCACCAAAGTAACTTCTTCATTTCAAGACCTCTATACTCTTTGCACCAATTTGACTCTACATGTCTCACACAGAACCTATGCTTTGCTTCAGGAAGTACTGCTTTTATCGCCTCCATTAATCCCTATCCATGTAAACAAACAGTAAAGAACTCGACAGAGACAATAAAGAGTTATGAAGAAAAAAAGAGAGTAAAGAAACAGTAAAGAATTGGCATACCTTCTGCATATCCGACATAAATATGACTCCATTGCCCATATTCAAGTCCAATGAATTGTGAAGAAGCTCCAGAAACCAAGTCCAACTTCTTTTTGTTTCCCTATCAACTACAACCCAAGCAAGTGGATAAAAGTGACTCATGTTATCTTGCCCAACTGCAACTAGTAGTTGTCCTTTAGCCTTCCCCTTTAAGAATGTACCATCAAGCCCAATAAATGGTCTCAAGCCCTCTTTGTACCCCATCTTCAATGCATGAAAATAAATGTACATCCTAAGGAATTTTCTTTTGCCTTGCAACAATGCTTCTTTAGACAGATTAATAACCACATCACTCCCAGGATTACTGTCCCTCAAAGCATTGGCATATGCTTCAAGCTTGTTATAGTCATCAGTGAAACTACCTTCCAACTTCTCCAATATCATTCTTTTTGCCCTTTTAACCTTAGATTTACTAGCATTAAGTTGAAATGAATTCTTCAGGTCTGCCCTCATTTCTTTCACCTTATACTTTAGGTTGTCTTGCAACTTCTTTTTGAAGTAGTAAGCTATAATGCTATATTCAACCCTACTGTTCTCAAAAACAGGATTACAGTCATGTATTGGATTGAGTGTCTTCACTCTACACCCATCATTCTCCTTTTCAATGGAAATAAGACATTTAAATGGGCAGCCCTGTACACACTTATACCTCACTCTAATTTTATCACTTTTCAACAACTTTAATTTCTTTTGATTAACCAATGAATAAAGATTCATGAACTTTCTAGCTTCAGCAATGTCCTTAAAAGACATGCCTTTATAAATCTCTTTGTATTCATTAAGGTTTGCACTAGGATGCACATTTCTTTGAGCCTTAAATTGTTCTAACTCTTCAGAATCATAGGCCAGGCCATCAGAACCTAACTGATCCTCATCTTCATCTTCACTATCACTACTACTATCATCACTACCAACTAATACTTGAGATATATAAGCCTCAGTATGGTTTACAATGTTTGGGACACTAACACTTTCTTCACACTCATCTACAGCATAGACATTTAGTACCTTAAATTCATCACAAACAAAGGCCAGCAACTTACTAATTCCTATATCTCCTTCAACTTCATAAAACTTACCAGATGGGCCAGCAATTATTAATTGTTGTACCCCTATATACCCTAACAGAAGAATGTATTCATTTACTATATCATTAAAGGACAAAAGGTCAGAATCCTTACCTTTCTAGATGTGGACCAACTTTTTTGAATAGAGTAGGTGTGACTCTTGAATCCAGTCACCCCCATAATTGAAAACTAGGTCAACAAGAACCATCTACAAAACATAAATAAATAAGACAATGTAAAAAACTTTATACAAAATGGACCCCACTTAATAAAGAAATCAGAAATGAAACAATAAAGAATGGGAACAAACCAGTAAAGAAAGGATAACATTGGGAAAAAACAGTAAACAATGCAGAACATTACAATAAAGAATGCATATCTACCACTTTCAAATGTACTTAATCACATGCATAAGGGATATTTGGATCCCATCCGACCATACATGAGCAAAAAGACACAACTGAAAGCAATAATATACCATCAGAAATCAGAAATTAAAGGACCACCTCAAAAGATGTACATGCACGACAAAATAACATTAAATCGACAAAATACATAGTAGAAAGCATGTATAATAACATTCTGATATGCACATTTACCATGAAAAAAACCCTAGCTACAAACTTCAGGTACAAATCGAACATTCTTGAACAAAAAAACATTAAATCGACAAACTACATAGTAGAAAGCATGTATAATAACATTTTGATATGCACATTTACCATGAAAAAAACCCTAGGTCGAAACTTCAGGTAGAAATCGAACATTCTTGAACAAAATTAGAAGAAACACAACTTTAAATAGCTGAATCATGAAATTTTGTGAGAAATAACTCACCTTTTTCGGTCTCAGATCCTCAACTTTGTCACTGATGAAAGCCCTAGATGAAACCCATCCCCATCGTCGTTTCTTTTTCTCAGGTTTTTTACTTTTCTTTCTGTGTTTTTACGGTGAAAATTATGAGTTTTACTTATGTTATGTTTTGGGTATTGGGGCGGGTTGGGCAGGGGAATGGGGCGGGTCAGGTTTATTTAGGGTAGTGGGTCTTAGTCTCTTAAGATGGTGCACGTGGCACATCCGTTAAAGTAAGGGTAAAATTACAACTTTGTTGGACGGTAAGAGTATTAATGGACGGATAGTATAACGGGGGATGAAATTGAACAATATATGATAGTAGAGGGGCTATATCAGGCCCTTTTCCGTTGTCCAAAACCATATCCTGCTCCATTAGAGCAGTAAAGTGATTTTTTTGTTTGGATGTTGTCTCTGCTACTGGATAGATTCTCTTTAGTAATAGGTTTCCCAACAATATTCTCACTAGGAATACTCTGTTCAGGGCGAGATTTATAATCAAAAGTTTGGGAGCTAAGAAACTTTCCTGTGGTGGCATAAAAATTGTTTACATTGGTACCTGCAGTCTTTGATGATTCAATGCTTCTATTTGTTGAAGTATTATTCTTCTTCTTTTTGTTGAATGTAACCGTCCTCCATTCTTCCTTTGCTTTGGGTGAGTTTTCTTGCTCTTGACCACTCTGGCCATTTTCACCATTATTTTTTGATACTGAAGTTGCTGGGCATTGTTTTTTGATGATGCACTGCCCAGTTGTGTGATCTAGATGACCACAACTTTTGCAGAGGAGTTTTTCTCCTTCGTAGTAGATTTGTTGTTTGTGAGTATTCACACATTGGATTTTGCTGGCTTGTCTAGAGGTAACTCTACACAAAGCCTGGCTTAAAGTAACGGCCCCTTAAAGCCGCTGATATGCAAGCATCTACTTTGAGTAATCTTCCTACTGTGTTCCCTACTTTTTTCAGAATTTCTTCATCATAGAATTATGTGGGGAGATGAGGTAGACGTAAAAACTTGTTTGGTAGTAGAAGGGACAAAATTTGGTTCCCAACGTTGTACTGAGATGAAGTGAAAGACAAACCATGGACCATTTTGTAATGCATTCTCCAAATTCTCCTCCTTGTTGAATTTTACTATATAGTATTGTTCACCGAGATCAATTTCCAAAGATCTGTTAGCTTGCGTTTGAGGACTTGGTGGAGAATTTTTTTCCCTTGTAGTTTCATTATTACAGAGAATCTATAATAGTTTGTCTTTGAACGAGACAGATATAGAGTTGGTTAATTGGGGTGACTTAATGTCCGGTGGTTTTGGAGGTATTCCTCCTAGGTCATTATGTTGTTCCATTGGAATTTCTGTTGTTGATCAGAGCAGGACTGAGAAGCTAAGTGAGAACTGAAATTCAGTATACTTGAGCAGAATTATACACTGATGGTGGCATCATATTCCATTATTTTGGTAAGAAACTGAACACAGTATATCATATTTTGAATAACCAAAATGCTTATTGCTTCAGCTTTTCCTTTCTGTAGATGATGAAGAATAACCAGTTCTGAAACTAACAATGAATTTGAACAATTGTCAGACCAAAGTGTGTGAAGAAAAAGAAGCAAAAATCAGGACAAAGAATCTTGAATAGAGGCTACTGGCAATCTATAACTGTAGGTTCCATCGCGATGGAGCTGTCTCTTTCACACATTTCAGGACCAATGCTTATAATCCCTTCTCCCTGAAATAATTAACATGTCAAAATGTTAGGCTGGCTTCCTACTCCTTTGATGTGGTGGTATATACACAAACAATACATAAGCTTTTTACACCTATTAGTGTATTTTAACCGGTTGAAGCAAGTAATATATCTTGTTTTTTCAGGTAATTAATCTCACTTGTGTGAACGATTACCTATAGTTATTATTTAGGTGAATAGATGGTGTAAAAATTGTCCAGTGAAAACAGAAGAAAACTGTATAATACAAAGTGTCATACCTTTGCAATATTTCTGAAATATGTTGTGTTATAGTTTCCTGTAGGATATAAAGCTTCAATAATGTCTGCTAAGACCAGTTGGGGTTGAGAGACAGCTCCATCATACCAGTCTTGAACAAGTAAAAGGGAAACACCATCAATCCCAGAAGAAAAAAAATAGAAAAGAAGGCTAGTTATTTCCTAATTAAATCAATTATGCATTTGATTCTGTATAATCTTAGATCTGACTATTCTACAACCTTATATGAAACTATGTTATCTTTCTTCCTTGTTTGTGAAAACTAATATAACCCTAGTATCTTACTGTTTAGTGTAGAATAAAACTTTGTATTCATAATAAAAAAAGGATATATTACTTGAACAATATTATTACAGAAAAACAACCTAGGACTGTAGAGTTTTGCACCCTTTTATCATATCTCCACAAGCTTTGATTTGAGAGAAAAGCAAAGCAAGATTGGTCTTCCAAATTGATGTTTCCCAGAAATGTGGAAGCATTATAGACCGTTGGATCTGAGGTATATGTTTCATCAATCACTACATCCACAGTCTACAAAACCAAATATCTAAATCAGCAAAAGGTAGATGACAACTTAATTGATCAAAAGCGATAAGTTAACTAAATTGAAATAAGGATGAGAGAATTAACTTACACACAAAATGGCATGAAACTCTTCTAAATCATCAGGACTGGACATATTGTATGTGACTTTGTTGATGGAATCATCGACATTGACTCCACCAGCATCTTCCACAAACTGCACGCGTCATCGCCAAGATTAATATAACCTAACTCAAGAAAATTACACAAAATACAGTTGAAAGTGATACAGATCTAACCTTTAATTTGTATGGCTCTCTTGTAAATGACCACACTCCCTGTACAAGAAAATACGTGTATGTTAAGGGCAATTGTAAAATAAATTTTAGAAAAAGGTTGAGTTCAAGAGTCAGTGTACACACATCTTTATACTCCATCCAAGATACAGTTGGTTTAACTGAAGTCTTACTAGTTGCAGCTTTGCTCAAGCACAAATAGTTCTCCTTAATCTGTTCACAAAAGACAAATCCTGAATAAACGAGAAATTCTTCTAAATATTTTCATCATAAATGAAAAACTGAGGAATATGTCTCAATTCTTCACTTACTGCATCATAGACTTGGTTTGCCCTGTATTCCAAATTCCCAAAAACTCCCAAGTATTTTATCCACTCTGCACGCTGTTAAAGTAATACAAATTATGCATGTGTGACCATATCCAACCGGAGACCAAAGCAAAGCTCGACGCAACAGAAAGTAGCCTTAGCTCATGAGCTTAACTTTTATATACTGACAATTTAAAAGATAACTGCACAATAAGTGGAACCAGTAACCAGATAATAAAGTTGGCCGCCTGCTGCAACAAGTTAAATTACACCGATAATATAAAAATTCTTTACGCTGTCAGTGTAGGGAGGGGTTGTTACCTGGAGAGGTGCATCTTCACCAATAGGTACAAATGTGGCAAAGTTGCAGGGTTGAGTTTCATCAGTGTTGGCAATGAAGTGAGCTGCATATTGTGCAAGTTGTTGAGGTTCACTCTTGTTAATGCTCTCTATTTGTCCATCCTGATATAGTTTTAATACGCATTGAGAGGCCACATATGTTGATGTTATCCCTTTCAAGTTTCCCAACATGCCTAAAAGCTGCAATATTCCATGCAAAATTTGTCAAACTAGAGAAAGATTTACCTTTTCCGAGTTTTCTAACAAAAGCATTTGTTCATAATACTAGTACTACAGCTATTATAATAGTAGTAATAAAGTTATGCATTCTTACCTCGAAAAATGAGACTGAGAATTGAAGGAAAAAGTCCAGAAAAGAAAAACGAAACAGAATCAGTACACGAGTTATTAACACATAGAAAAAAACATGTAAAGCTTGGAAGATGTTATTAAGGGGAAAAGTTGAGGTGGTTAAAATGATACCTGGAAAATAGTAATCAGTCTCGATCGAGTAGTTTGCTAGTGGGATAACGAAAGATTTTATTCTTGAGGTGCAATATTTTGTTCTGCTGGCCATTCTTGTGTTGTTCTGCTCACAATTTTACAAACTAATTCAAAAGAGGGCTGGTGTACTGGTATCATATCCTTGGACTAGAATAGAACTGATAACTTGCAGCTAGCAGGAATTAACCTGAACCATATTTATAGAGTATATACCATTTCTTGCTAAATTTCTGTATGCAGGGTTGGATGCATATTATGGACTCAAACAATATGTATCTAGTTGTAAGAATTAAAAGAACATATATATTCCTAGTACATCAGGTAGCATTATTCCAAAAGAGGAATGAAACGTGTGGTACTGTTCCCAACCACCCGTTTTGGGTCCAAGCCCGCACGGCATTACACTGCTTCAATAGAATCTAAGGCTTGTTTACTTGTATACTCAACATAGTCGATGTGACATTCGCCTAAGATGTCACATGCTGTCATCACACCATTAAAATTATTGTCAAGCTGGAAAATGGTCTCAGCAAAACAATATGCTTTGTATTAATCGATGGAATAATTTAGGTACTCCCTCCGGTCCAAAATAAGTGATTTTTTGGATGTCTTTACACATATTAAGAAATTCACCTTTTAGCATTAATTAGCAATAGAATTGACCATATTAACCTTTACTATCTCACATAAACACCCCTAACACATATTCCAACACTATTTACTCCAAGGACAATGTAGGAAAAAAATAATTAATTCAATCTTGAAATCTGGAAAAATCACATATTTTGGACCACAAGAAAAAGGCCAAAAAATCACTTATTTTGGACCGGAGGGAATAATAAACTTTTATTTTTCCCAGGTTGTGACTTGTGACCATTCCCCAAAAGAAAAGCTCCTGGCACAACTCAAAACAAAACTCACAAAGGAACTTGTGCCATGGAATTCAGCAACCAAGAAGGACTTGTGAGTTCTTGGATTTCCAATTACAAAGGATCAAATGATAGAGAACCCTCTTTTTTTCCCACCCTTGACCGTACTACGTTCAAGGTCCAATATCTGTGTACCAAAAGTTTAAACAAGACTGGAGTCTTCATTTTTAAATTTAAGTTAATTCCTAGTGAATGTCATGATATACATTAATTGGTATTTGTTAACACGACAACAAACCTACTATAATAGGTTAAACATATACCGATGGTATACAAAATATTTAAATTATCTGTACATATAACTTAAAATTAGTTTTCTTGCCCGCCCTTGAGCAAAACTAGAGCCTGTTGTAGCAATGGACTAAGCATTGGGTGTAACTAGTAAAGTTGTTGTCATGTGATCAGGGGTCACGAGTTCGAACCGTAAAAACAGCCTTGTAGGGTAAAGTTGCGTACAATAGACCCTTGTAGTCTGGCCCTTCCCGGTTCCCATGCTTAGTACACTGGGGTGTCCATTTTTACACGGTCACATTAAGGATCAACTTTAAGTCTTGATTAATTATGTAAACTGTCATTGACTTCTGACAAGGAATAGAAATGGGCAGAAGACATTGTGCCAAATTCATTGCTTAAGTAAACTAGTAGTAGTAACTAAGAGTACCTGGATAAGAAGATAACTCTTGCCATCAAGAGTGTTCTTGATGACCTTGAAGGTCTGTCCATAGTATATCCTAAAATATGAAGCATCTTCCACTTTTGATATATTCCCAACTTTCACTTTTGGTGTAGCTGCACTTGCCAATTCAAGAAACTCCAATGTGTGGATACACCACAACAAAACCAAGAAAATTTGCAGACAAAAACTAGAAGAAGAAAAATGCGAGAGTAAATACATTATGCTACAATGAGAATCAATTCAAACCACCAACTTTCAGCTGCATAAAGTTATTGCAGCTTCTGGAGTGAAAGAGGGAAGGGGTAAAATTAATACAAAGAATTTAAGTTATATATATACCACTAGTGCAGTTCTTTTCTTAATATTATCAGTGCAATTTAATCTATTCTAACATACTATCATTCTATTTTTAAGATTAGCATATCAAACTTGTTATAAATAATTACTAGTATGTGTTATTGTAGGTCAACTTAACGTTATAATGCAAAAAACTTATAGTATATTGCTAGTGCACAACTCTTATTGCCGCTTCTTTTTACAAAAAGCGTTTTTTTTTTTGCCATAAGTACTTTTGGCAAAAAATTGAACTGTTTGACCAAGTTTTTGGAATGAAAAAAAGTGCTTTTGAGAAGAAGCAGAAGCAATTTTATAAATAATACTAATCGCATATTGAACCTTTATTGTCTTTTTTAGTAATTTGATACTTGAAAGTGCTTTTTTAAAAGATTGGCGAAACACAATAAGCTTGCAAAAAGCACTAACTCAAACAAATTGGCCAAACACAAACTGCTATTTTGCAACCAAAAGTACTTTTGAAAAAAATAATTTTGAAAAAAAAATACTTTTTAAAATAAGTTAATTTTTATAAATTGGCCAAACGGGGTATAAATAGGTAGTGGACTGGGGACATACTTCACAGAAACAGTTAAATTTGGGGCGTGAATTATTTGATTTCAGTAGTGTTGGCATGTGAAAAAAGTACTGCTAGCTCCTTTTAATGGTTAATTCCAATTTCTGTGGCCCGTGATTGTTAGACTTGTTTTTGTCATCTTCTTTCTATCTGTTTTCTGTTTGTTTTGAGTGCTCAAAATTTTTCTCCTGTTTTAACATCCACCATGTGCTATCCATTACTATCTTGCCACCTATTCCTCCTTATGTACCTTCACATTTCTGACGTTATTACTCAAATCTTACTCTGCCCATACATTGTGATTGTGTGTTTTACATATTTTGGTATCTTATACATATCCATGTAATTCCTTCTTTTTAATTTATGTGAACTTATTTGAGTGGGCACGAAATTAAGAAGAGAGAGAAGATTTTTAAATTTGTGGTGTAAAATGAGTCACATATATTTTGTGTGGCTGTAAATCATTACATAAAGGTAAATTATTTCCAAATAAGGAAATGAGTCAATCTTTTTGGCACGGACCAAAAAGGAAATAAGTTCACAAAAATTACAACGGAGGGAGTATTACATATATACAGAAAAAATCACAAAGTTTGATACGGATCCTTTTATGAAATAGCAGTAATTAAGGATGTACATAGGTCGGGTTAATTTGAAATTTTTATTTATCAAATCGAATCAATAATGTTGGATTTTTCAATCTATAAACAAAAGCAAACTGACACACTCGAGTTTTTCGATCTCAGTTTTTCTCGGATTTTATAGCACAAATATGCAACTTTTGCTTCAAATTAGGGGTGTATGGACCGGATTGGTTCGATTTTTTATCAAAATCAAACCAAACCAACAATATTGATTTGGATTGGTTCGATCGATTTTGTCGGGTTTTTTCGATTTTCGGGTTTTTTGCTACTTCCATATTATTTCAATCTTACTTTGTTAAATATTTGATACGTATACGTCTATTTAGTAAAAATATAAAAAGTTGTCAAATATATTATCAATTAAACTATTCTTATGCGAGAATTCCATTAGTTAACACATAATAATTATTTTTTAGTTGTCTGACAATAATTTTTTGTTGATATACACTTTCAGGTTATCCGAATTTAGTAATTAAACATAAAAACCAACATGATATCTAAACATTAATAACCACTTTATATTCGAAAAAGATATAAGAATTTAATACATCTTAACACATTTGATATGAATATGTAACAACAAAGAGATAGACGTATTTCAGTAACACTTGATAAGAAACTGATCATACGACTCATTATTTAAGGTCAATAAATATAAAGCACTTCATATTCTCTTAAAATTTATATCCCGCAAGAGAATCCCAAATATTTCTAGATATTTTTTAAGAAAATTTTATATAAAATCTTAAATAATATATGTAAAAATTATATATTTATATGTCGGGTTGGTTCAGGTATTTTTATTCAATACCAAACCAAATCAAACCAAATCGAGTCGGATTTTTAATCGGTTTGGTTTGAATTTTCGATTTGGTGCTGTTTTTCGGTTCGATTTGTACACCCCTACTTCTAATAATACTTTAGTCATAGTAAATTACAACTATATAATGTATTTTTCAAGATAATAACACAATTATATGAGATAAGTCAAAGCATGATATTAAAATATTCAATAACAAAGATAATAAAATTATATAAAATATTGCTGATAGATAAGCCATAATGAAAATTAACATAATCTAATACTATATAGGTCATGCTAAAATAAGTATAGCTAATAACTACTATTAATTACATAAATAAGCAATAACGAAAAATATAAATTAAGGTATGCATTTTTATTATTAACCAATTGAAAATCAAAAAATAGATATCCAACACTATAGTCATTCCTAATGTCGAAATTGAGTTTTTTTTATAGCATTATTATTAATTTGAATTTTTTTTTTTTGAGTTATCATATTTATGGGCTATAAAAATTATTTATCATTCAAGAATGTTAAGTCCAAAGTTGAAATAATACGTTAAAAGATAAAATTATAAAAATAAATAAATTATATTTATAAATTATATTACAATAAGTATTCATACAAATAAAATATTTTAATAATTATACAAATATTTTTTAGTTAAAACCAAACCAAAATAACTAAGGTCGGTTTTTTTTTCTAGCACCTAACAAAATCAAAACTAATCCACAGTCGAGTTTTTTCTCGGTTGGTACGGTTTATCGATTTTTTTACACTCCTAGCAATAATAATATTCTGAATAAAATATGTTAGTTTAAAGGAATAATTTTTTCATGCCTTTGAAACGAAACAATATCAATAAAATTTCAAGCTATTTATTTAATTTCAAATCAATACTATCATGAAAACCCATATGTGTAAATAGAGATATTCTGCTTTTAAAAGATATTAAAACCCAAAACCACAAAACGGACAACGATAGAAAAAATTTGGCACTCATGTTATCATTTGGTGCAGACTTCGTGGGTGAGCACAAAAACCACAACTGATTTGAAGCAAATTGTGTATTATAGGAGAAAAAGTACATTAAAATGAATAGGGACAGACAAAAGCATAAATAATTGAAATGTACAAGTACTGTATTGGACAAACACTTTTTGGTAGGCGAAATAAATGAGAACAAAAAAAAAATTAAACCAAACCAAAGCACATGACCGTTGGTTGGAGTTTGATGCATTTTCACAGGCTCAACAGTTCTAAGCGTGACCGTTTTACTCTCAGGCTCGATAGATTCAGAAGTATTCAAATACGAATACCTTCACTATTATAAAATCTTTAGTAAATATGATATCCACTACTTTTACTACTTTCGTTCATAAAGTAAATAATCTTCCATTATTCATTATTATTGTGATTTTAACTCTCACACTTCCGTAACTTCTTTCCATGATCTTCCCCCATGATATCAATTATTAATTTTATGTTTAAGATAATTATTTTATAACCTTTTATGTAATAGTATAAATAGAAGCATGAAATGTAAAATGAAATACAGTTAAACGCTTGACACATTGCCACATCTTCTTCTCTTGTTACTTATCTTCTTATTTTATATATTTTTAAGTAACATTTGGTGAAGCCTTCTCTTCTTCTCATTTTAAATATGATATCCACTACTTTTACTTTTAAGTAACACTTGACATCTTCTTCTCTTGTTACTTATCTTCTTATTTTATATTTTTTTAGCTACATTTCTTAACACATTGCCACCACAAAGTCGAACTCTTTTCGTTGTTCAAATATATTTTTTCATTTTGTTTTCTTCGTTGTATATTTTAATTTCATGATTAGTGTCTTTAATATGTTGTTTTAATTTCTCACATCTCTAGATATTCTATGTTTCTTACTTTCATTATTGCCATGTGAAACTTGCTAATTTTCATGTTAATAGAATTAACTGATAGAAGAATAATTGTTTTATGTTGTTCGAAATTTGAAATTGTGTTAAAGTTAGAAGACATTTTTGTTCTAGCTAACATCAAAGATACATTAATAATTTGAAGGCAGAATAGCCTAAATGACACTTATACTTGTGTCACTTTGTCATGCCGGTCCCCAAACTTAATAATTTGTCAATTGAACGCTTACACTCCTTCAAAACGTTTATAATAAATGCTTATGATAGGAGGCTGCAGTGCATGTAATTGAATCTCCTCCACGTTGACAGCCACGTCAGAAAAATTAAACCACGTAGGCTCCGGGTCTTTTATTAAGGCCACATAGGAAAATAAAATGAAAAATGATTACTATTCCCCTCAAACCCAAATTTTTTCCTCACTTTAATGGAGAAAAATCAATGGCGGAATAAAAATGGAGGAAGCTTAATGGCGGAACATAAATTAAAAATAAAGGAAAATAAATGGCAGGAACAGAGAATAAAAATGGAGGAAAATAAATGGCGGAACAAGCGTTGTTAGTTTTCTCCTCCGAATTTCAAAATTTAACGGAAAAGAGCGTGTAGGTTTGCACTTAAGAAAATAACCTTCCAATTGAGGGTCAGATCTATAATATTGAAGACAAGGCAAGAGATTGGAGACACCGCCATGGCTGCCAACACCGGCTACAAGTCGTCACCGTCCGAGTCACCCCGCCAAGTTACTCCACCAAGCTACATTGGTGGAGTAAAACGATTAAGGGAAAGACACTTATAGTGACTGTTAAAGGTATCATCTGCTATGTTAAAAATACCCATGTCCCCCTTCTTCATAGTCATTGTATTCTTCATAAAATTCATCAGTAAAATAAACATAATTGAGCTTAACTCCAAGAAATTGAGAATCTTGGACTGACAGAGATGCATTAGCACCCATTAGCACCCAAAAAGAGAGCCTTGTCAAGTAACGAAAAAGGGAAGGGGTGTTGTGTGTGGAGGGGGGGGGGGCGGGAGGAGGAGTGGGAAGAAGAAGAAACGTACATGATATCTCTTTTGTTTTTTTTCTTTTCTTTTTTAGTTATTTATTTTTTATTCTTATTTTAATAACTTTACTTTTTCTTTTAATTATTTCTGGTTCAAAATATTCATATTCACGCTCATTATCCGCGTGAATTACACTCACTTTGTCCAGCTCAATCAGTATTTTGCCACATGTGCTTGGTCAACGATCAGAAGGGTTTAAAAAATAGATTTTGAACAAGTTAAAGTGTCTGGATGAAAAAAAAATAAAGTAGGAGGACCGGCATGAAAAAGTGGCTCAAGTATAGATGCTATTTAAGCTATTATGCCTAATTTGAAGAAAGAAAAAGTAGTATCTTTTCTATAGAAGTCTCACTTTTGTGTATATAGATCATAAATCTGATATTATTTCAACTTTTAAGATTCTTTACGCTATTATCCTAATTATTTATCTTCTTTGATAGTTTTCACTATGTCGAATTTGTCAAAACTTTAGTTTGTGGCACTTGACATTTCTGGAAACACTTACCTGTCATGAGTTCTCGATGCTGAGATTCACTTAGCCTTTAAAATCCATGGTGACACCATTAGTCAAGGTAATGAGACATCAAGGCAGGACAAAGAGAAGGCCGTGATTTTTCTTCGTCTTCATTTGGATGAAGGTTTGAAGGTTGAATATTTAACAATGAAAGATCTATTTGAATTGTTGACTGGCCTGAAGGAAAGGTGTACCGATCCGACCAGTCGTTTCGAGAGTTATAACATCATTCCCCCATTTTCCTACTTCCATTGTGTTCCATAGCTGTATTATGACTTATCGGGTTAATTGATTCAGGTCCGGAGTTATTTCAGCGTGAATTAGACACTTAGTCTCTTAATTGGAAGTTAAGTTGAAACAGTCGATTATGTGTCGACTTATGTATAAACGATCTCGGATTAGCTTCATTAGGTATTTTGGACTTGAACCCTACTGGAGGCGCTCAAACTGCCTCCGATAGATCTCTCGTTGAGTGATAGGGAGAAGCTTCTCCAAAAATAGCTAAGTAAATCGCTCCCAAGTCAAAGCTGGTGCTTCGGCTAGCCTAGCCAAATAATAATCTTTCGACCAAGTCTTGGTGAATCCAGACAAGTGGAAAGTAGAAAAGTCGACCCCCTTGGTCTCCAATATCCCCATGTTCCTTAGAACCTCATGACAACTGTCTAGATAATACCCAGGGATCCTCAGAAGATGCATTACTGAAAGTAGTAGTGAAGAGCGTGTACCTATCCAATCTCCATAAAGCATCGACAGATACAACTGCTCCATCACCGGTCTAAGCTACCATACACAGCTGAACTGCTCCGACTGGCTGAGCTGTTAAAGTCTGAAATTAGGGAGCCATATGCTCTAGATTGCGAGTAGTGGGAGTTTAGGCTCTTCCTCCAGCCTGAGAGACGGCCTGTGCTATAGGAAGCAAGCCTGCCCGGCTGACACTCTCCATAAGGCCTACTAGACGAACCATAGCATCCTGGAGTACTAGGGTAGCAATAAAGCCCTCTAGGACCTGAGATGGGCCCACCAGAACTGTTTAGGCTGGAACTTCAACATCAAAGTCAACCTGAGGCTCCGACGCTGGTGCTGCTGCTCTGGGATGAGCTCTGTCCATACCTCAGCATCTAACATGGCCTCGACCTCGCCCGCTGCCCCTCATGGGAGTTGTTGCTTGGGGCTCGGGCTGCTGAAAAACGAATGAAGAAGTGCATGTTCTCGGCATTTGCGAAGGAACAGAGTAAAAATGCAATTAAAATTGAGAAACCAAACCGCACGACAAGAAAGAATATATGTGAAAATTTTCCTAACTCTGTAGTCTCTAGGGGATAAATACAGACGTCTCTGTACCGATCTCTCAGACTCTACTAAGCTTGTCCATCAACTGTGAGACCTATGAAATCTAGACTCTAATACCAACTTGTCATTTTCCGAATTTCCCACCCTCGGGAGTCGTGATGACACCTACTCGTAAAACCTAGGCAATCTAAGTATTATAGATTCACTAACTCTTTTATTTAACCCTTTTTGGCAATTTAAATCATCATGCGATCAACAGTGAAATACTAACAATAATTAAATATACGCGGAAGACATAATCTGATAACTTATCTAAAAACAAGTACGACAATATCAAGTACATCTCTACCCGAAACTGGTGTCACAATATCACTACGATTACTACAAGCAATTGTCTGGAAAGAAAGACACAATCTGTCTCTGAAGTAAATGAAAATAGAATGAAAGATAAAAGAGAATGCCAGAGCCCACGGACGCTTGCAGGACTACTTCGAGATCTCTAAATGGACAGAAGGTAGCCACCCAAATCTATGGTCCAAAAGCCATCGCTTCGGGATTTACATACAATGTAGAGTATAGTATTAGCACAACTGACCCCATGTGCTGGTAAGTGTCGGGCCTAACCCTAGCGAAATAGTAGCGAGACTAGGACCAGACCACCAGATAAACCAGTGCAATTATATAATATACGTCGAAAAATAAAAAGAAACAAACAATTAAAGGTGGGAGGGAACATGTTGTGAGGGAATATCACTCATCAATAGTAGTCCAAGAGAAAAGCAAAAAAGGCAATTTAGAATTCACAGCAAAAGAATAAGAAAATTGTAATTAACCGATAAACACTTTTATCATCAATTGTTACGACGCACAACATGATCCATATTATTTATCACTATTGCGGTGTGCAACCCGAACCAGATATAATATTGCTGCAGCGTGCAACCTGATCTATATATAATATTGTTGTCGCGTGCAACCTGATCTATATTATAATATTGTTATAGCGTGCAACCCGATCCACATATATAGTTCATCAATCACAAAGAGAGTCCCAGCAAGGGATCAATAAATAAATCACACTATCCCGGCAAAGGAACTGATAGAATAATTAAATATATCCCAGCAAGGGAATATCAGCTATAACCTAACTTGTTCCAACATCTAACTTTCTCACTAGCACTAATACCCAATCATATGTAATTTCCAAGAGTATGGTCATAATTCTTGCTCAACTCAGAGAGTCAACAACTTAGGCATTCGCAATTTGTGCTAAGATCACAATAATCTTTAATTTAAGACTCACAGTCATGCTTGAAACCAATGTATAGATACTCATCACCATGCCTATACGTCGTACTCAACAAGTAACACGTAGTAAATAGGACACAACTCCAAATCCCTCAAGCTAAGGTTAGACCAAACACTTACCTCGATGCCACAAACACAATTCAAGTCTCAACTATCGCTTTACCCCTTGATTCCACCACCAATTTGCCTGTATCTAGCCACAAGTTACTTAATTACATCAATAAATGCTAAATGAATCAATTCTAATACATGAAAATGAGTTTTGCAAAGTTTTACCTAAAAAGTCAAAAATTGCCCTTGGGCCCACATGGTCAAAACCCGAGGTTCGATCAAAAACTGATTACCCATTCCCCCATAATCCCAAATATACAAAAAAAATTGATATCGGACCTCAAATCGAGGTCCAAATCCCAAAAAATTAAAAAACCTAAGTTCTACGTAAAACATCTAATTTCCCCATAAAAATTATTGATGTTGATTTGAAATCATGTGAAAAGATGTTAAGAATTAAAGAAAAATAGTTAGAAATCACTTATTGATTAGGAAGAGAATTTGTTGAAAAATAGCCCTAAAGAGTTTATGTTTTGAGAAGATGTGAAAAATGGTTGAAAATGCGTCTAAGTTATGAACTTACAGGTTGCAGTTATCGCAATTGCGAACCCAAACTTCTGCTAAGCTCGCATTTGTGAAGTCGTTTTTGCGAACAATATGTCGCATTTGCGACGACTGACCAATAGGAAAAACATCGCAT
Organism: Nicotiana noctiflora; assembly: GCA_032618575.1. Lineage (NCBI taxonomy): Eukaryota > Viridiplantae > Streptophyta > Magnoliopsida > Solanales > Solanaceae > Nicotiana > Nicotiana noctiflora. The sequence goes on from JASVEL010001109.1 coordinate 407,195, forward strand.
TTGCGATAAATTCCTCGCATTTACGAAGTAGGTTGACTTGGGCTATGTTCACATTTGCGACACAACCTTCGCATTTGCAAAGTCACAATTGCAAGCCAGGCTTCGCAAATGCGAAGCCTCCTGTAGGCCTGCAATGGAACATCTGAAACCTGCAATTTTTCCAAGTCCAAATTCTACTTCGTGGCCTATCCAAAACTCACAGAGCCCTCGGGGCTCCAAACCAAACATGCACACCAACCTAAAAGCATCATACGGACTCGCTCGTGCATTCAAATTACCAAAATAACATCAATAACTATGAATTTAGAACAAAAATACTAAAATTTCTTAAGAATATTAAATTTTCCAATTTTCCCAAGTACGGTCCGATTCACATCATTTCAAGTCCGTTTCTTACCAAATTTTACAGGTTCGACTCAAATCATATATAAGACCTGTACGAGGCTCGAGATCCAAAATACGGTTCGATACCATCAAATTTAAACACATTTTACTTTCAAAAACTTATAAATATTTCAAAAAATAATTTCTTTTAAAATTTATTTCTCGGGCTTGGGACCTCGGGATTCAATTACGGGTATACGCCCAAGTCTCATATTTCCTACGGACCCTCCAGGACCGTTAATCTTGAGCCCGGGTCAGAATACCCAAAACATTGACCGAAGTCAACTTAAATTCATTTTAAAGTCAAACTTTATTATTTTTCACAGATTTTCACGTATTGGCTTTCTGGCTACGCGCTCGGACTGCGCACACAAATCAGGGTGAGATAGAAAGAGATTTTAAGGCGTCGGAATGTAAAATTTACTTTTAAAATAAGTGATGACCTTTTGGGTCATCACAAAAGCACATTTCACCAAAGTTCTTTTTCACTCATGATTCTCAACAAAATAGTGAAATTAATGTTCAACAGATTCGTTCATGTGAAAATTTGGCTGATCTGTTTACTAAGGCATTACCAACCTCAACATTTGAGAAGTTGAGATAAAAGATTGGAATGTGGCGTCTTCGAGAAATAAAGTGATGTTTTCATAGGGAGTAAGATACACACTGTACTCTTGTTCCCTTAGCCTAAGTTTTTGTCCCACTGGATTTTCCTAGTAAGATTATTAACGAGGCAGCAAATATTCCTTCACTAGAAACTTTTTCCATAGAGTTTTTTCTTAGTAAGATCTTAACGAGGCATATTATCTATTTTTGGACATCCAGGGGGGAGGTGTTATAAAATCTTTAGTAAATGTGGATGTCCATTATTACTTCCATTAATTTCGCCCATGATGTAAATAACCCCTCCATTAATTTCGCCCATGATGTAAATAACCCCTCCCCCTCCCCCTCCTCACAGTTACTCATCACTATTATGATTGTAACTCCCACACCTCCACAACCCTTCCCATGATCTCTCCCAATGATCTCAATTGTTAATGTCATGTTTAAGACAATCATTTTGTAACCTTCTTTGTAATAGTATAGATAAAGGCATGAAATATAATATGAGATACACTTGAACACTTGATGAAATAAGAAAGTTATCTTTTCTTTCTTTTATTACTTTTTTTTTATTGTTATTTTGAGCCACATTTCTTAGCAGTCTTTTTTATTTATTTACAAGTTTAATCATTTGAAAGTCCAACGGCCTCTAACTAATTCGGATTTGTGCCTCCACTAAAGGAAATAAAACGCATAGCTTTAAAACAATAATACCACTTTGATTTCTCCTAATTATTTACCTATATAGTTTAAGTGAGAAAATAATTGTTGCTGACGGAAACATTGCTAATGTGCTGCATTGGACGCTTGATACCATTCCTCTTTATCTTATTCATTCATTCTTATTTTATCAAACTCTCCTTTCTCCTCTTTTTTTTCACAATCTCTTTGTCGGAGGAACTAGTGGGAATTTAAAAGGGTGTATCCCTCATTGATTAGGAGGGGCTCCCTCTTTCATTTCATTTTATAAAGAAAATTTTATCTCACGTAGCAAAGGTATACATTCTATTTATTATAAATTTAAATCATTTTAAAATATTATTTTTTATAGCTATCTTTTATATTTTATAGCAAAATAAGTATTTATGATATATATTATTATATTTATGAATACATAATGCGAATACATGTGAATACATAAGCGTACAACTGGACTGCCATGATTTTAGGCGCTTTTTGCTGGTGTATTCATGAATACATAGCGCGAATACATGTGAAAACATGCGCGTACAACTGGGTTGTCCTGATTTAGGTGCTTTTTGATGCTATATTCATGAATACATGGTGCGAATACATGTGAGTTACATGTGCGTACAACTGAACTGCACTGATTATTAGGCGCTTTTTTTTGGTGTATTCATGAACACAACATAACGAATATAGCGAATACACTACCGTAACCGAATAGTAGCTATAAAAATTAATTATATATGTATGATAGCTATAGAAGTTAATAGCCACTACACAATAGTGGTTTCATAAAATTCCTCTTTTATAAATAATTGGGCTAATAAAGAGCAAGAAAAAGAGAGTGGGCTTGCACCCAAAAGAGTTAGATCCTAGGTAAAATAGATTTACCGTAGCGGTGTCTGGTTCATCTGAACTTATTACTTTCAATCTTGAACATAAATTTATGTATAAAAATAAATAGAAATAAATAATATATATAAACTCATAAATTGAACAATATAAACTCATATATAACTTTAACAATTTTAAATCCACTTCTGGGCGGAGGAAGTAGATGACCACTTGGCCAGCTCCAATTAACAAAAACACTAAATCAGGGCTCAAGCTAAAACAAAAACTTACTGTTAAAGTATACTTGATATATATGGATAAAACAAAATACAGCTAAAGTTTTCTTGTATGGTTAGCAATACAAGAAAATGTTCAGACTTTATAAATAAAATCAAAAAGAAGGGACAATATGGTGCAACAATGCAACCAAAATCAGCTAAGGCCATTTCTTTTTCACAGCCACATTACAATATTTCTCTTCTTCTTTGTCAGCAGTTGGGAATTTGTTTTGCTTATAACAATCCCATTTATAGTCTTGAGCATTCTTTTTCTCCTCCCTCTCCATTAAGCATTCTCTATTGACACTGACACCCCTCTTGTTTTTTAATTTCGAACCTTTTTCGTCCAAGCATTCACCAAGACATATCCAAAAAATAACATGTAAAAGTGCAACCATACTCACCAATGTTCTCATAGTTGTTGTCCATGGTCTTTTGACTTTCTTAACAAAATCATCAAGAAAAGTTCTCTCTTTCGGTATTATTGCTGTTGAATCTGAAAACTTTCCTATATATATAGGAAAGTCATGGACTGTGACTAGGTTACGATGAATCCTAAGAGTAGTAGAAGGTGTCACTTGATGATAGAATGTCTTGGCTGCTTGCCTTGTTGCTATAAAAAAACCATGATTGACTTCAATCTTCTCATACACTTCAAAGCTTGGGGAATTTGATAAACAATCAGTCATGTCTCCATCATCCAACAAGTTGTCATTGCCAAATCCTATTGAGAAATTGTTTGTTTCTGTTGCATTGATCAAGCTGTTGTGATGACCACTGTATTCACCTATCATTTAAATGGATCAAAAAATAAACCTAACAGTAAATTAAGAAGATTTTTTAATTTCCTGCAGATTTAAAAGGAAGGAGCGTTATATATATAAGATGGAACACATTACAACAACACGAACCCAATATAATCCCGCTTAATGGGGTCTGAAGAGGGTAGTGTGCACGCAGACATTACCCCTACCCTGGAATAGAGAGGTTATTTCCAAATAGACCCTCGGGATACTTCCCTCCAAGAACTTCTCGCATTTCTCTCGGGAGACTCGAACTCACAACTTCTTGGTTGAAAGTGAAAGGTGCTTACCATTAGAACCCAAGATGGAACAGATTAGGTAATTAAAAAAAATAATAGAGGAAGATATATGTTGAATATGGCAAAGTCCCACATCGGTGGGAGACATAAGTTGGGGGGATTTTCCCCTATAAAAGAAGGCCTAATGTTTAGGATTTAAATACACCTCTCATTTGCCTTCTTATCTTCTTAAGGCATTTGTATCTTCTCTCTTTAGTATTATTTCACTTGTATTTGGAGTGGAATAAAATATTGGTTGTGTCCGAGGAGTAGGCAAAATTAGCCGAACCTCGTAAATTCTGGTGTTCTTTATATTATTGCTTTATTGTCTTATTTATTATTTGGTGTCTGCCATAATTTTTGGTATAGTAGTTGTGACTTATTCACACTATATACATTTGGCTTCCGCAACAGAAAAGAGGTAATCGCACTAAACAGCAATAGTAGTAATCCTCAACGCCAAAAAATGGACCAACAGAAACTGAGTCAAGGTTCTTTCTCGGTATGCTCTGTGGTTGCAGCTTAGTCTGATCTTCCACATCAGAAAGGAAATAATCTTGATTTGTGTCGTCAGCTATTAAATAATATTTGTGTCAAAGATGGGAGACAATAAACAAGAAGAATCTACATCAAGTGTCAACAATACGTCATCATTGGCATCTTCGCTTATGACAAGAATTGTGTCAAATGCGAAATTTGCGGTAGAAATTTTTGACGGGTCCGGACATTTTGGGATGTGGCAAGGCGAGGTTCTAGATGTCCTTTTTCAGCAAGGGCTAGATCTTGCTATTGAAGAAAAGAGACCAGACGGTATTGGAGAAGAAGATTGGAGAATTATCAACCGTGTTGCTTGCGGTACCATTCGATCCTACCTTGCTAGAGAGCAGAAATATCCATACACAAAGGAAACTTCTGCAAGTAAATTATGGAAAGCACTGGAGGATAAATTTTTGAAGAAAAATAGTCAAAATAAATTGTACATGAAGAAGAGATTGTTTCACTTCACCTATGTTCCTGGTACCACAATGAATGAACATATCACCAGTTTCAATAAGTTGGTCACGGATTTGCAAAATATGGATACAACTTATGATGATGGTGACTTGGCCTTGATGTTGTTGGCGTCACTTCCTGACGAGTACGAGCACCTTGAAACTACTCTACTCCATGGAAATGACGAAGTTTCTCTCGGAGAAGTTTGTTCGGCTTTGTACAGCTATGAACAAAGAAAGCGAGAAAAATAGAAGGGCGGAGAAGGAGAAGCACTGTTCGTGAGGGGTCGTACTCAAAATCAAACGAGGACAAGGAAAGGAAGATCTAAGTCAAGATCTAAACCCAGCAAAGATGAATGTGCCTTTTGTCGAGAAAATGAGCACCGGAAGAAAGACTCTCCAAAGTTGAATAATAAGGCCAAACATAACAATGGAAAGGCCATTATGGATTCAAATGTAGCTGATTGTGATGATTCGGATTTCTCATTAGTTACAACGGAGCCGTCAACGTCATCAGACATATGGTTGATGGACTCGGCTTGTAGCTATCATATGTGTCCCAACAGGGATTGGTTTGTGGACTTTCAAGAAGGAGAATATGGAGTCGTCTAAACAGCGGATAACAACTCTCTTACCTCATATGGAATTGGTTCAATACGATTAAGGAACCATGATGGAATGATCAGAATATTAACAGATGTTTGATATGTACCGGGTTTGAAGAAAAATCTCATCTCTGTGGGAGCCCTGGAATCAAAAGGGTTCAAAATTATTGCAGAAAATGGAGTGATGAGAGTTTGTTCTGGTGCACTAGTGGTAATGAAGGCCACTCGGAAGAACAATAACATGTACCGTTATCTCGGTAGTACGGTTATTGGGACAGCGACAGTAACATCCAGTGACAACAAAGATACAGAAGCAACCAGGCTATGGCACATGCGCTTGGGACATGCTGGAGGAAAATCCTTGAAAACTCTATCAGATCAAGGATTGTTGAAAGGGGTAAAGGCTTGCAATTTGGAGTTTTGCGAGCACTGTGTCAAAGGAAAATAGACAAGGGTTAAATTTGGTACAGAAATCCATAATACCAAAGGCATTTTGGATTATGTACACTCGACGTTTGGGGTCCTTCCAAAACACCTTCATTGGGTGGGAAGCACTATTTTGTGACCTTTGTTGATGATTTTTCCCGAAGAGTATGGGTGTATGCAATGAAGAGCAAAGATGAAGTGTTGGGAATTTTTCTCAAATGGAAGACGATGGTGGAGAATCAAACGGGCAGGAGGATCAAGTGTATTCGCACAGACAATGGAGGTGAATACAAAAATGATCATTTCAATAAGGTCTGTGAAAATGATGGCATCGTCCGACACTTCACTGTGAGACATACACCACAACAGAATGGAGTGGCAGAACGCATGAACCGGACCTTGCTGGAGAAGGTACGGTGTATGTTGTCTAATGCTGGCTTGGGTAAAGAATTTTGGGCTGAGGCAATTACATATGCATGCCACCTCATTAATCGCTTACCATCTGCTGCTATTGATGGCAAGACACCATTTGAAAAATGGTATGGAAAGCCTGCTGTAGATTATGACTCTTTGCACGTATTTGGCTCAACTGCATATTATCATGTGACCGAGTCAAAATTGGATCCAAGGGCAAAGAAGGCTATTTTTATGGGGATTACTTCTGGAGTCAAAGGACATCGCTTATGGTGTCCTATGACAAAGAAAGTAATATTCAGCAAGGATGTTACCTTCGATGAATCTTCTATGGTAAACAAGGTAACAAATGAAGATACCAAACAAGATGATGGTGCTTCTAAGCAGGTGGAGTTTGAGGGAAAATTTATTTTTCCTACACAAGAAGCATAGGAGGAAACAAATGAAGATTATCCTCTGGAAGGAGAGCCAGTAGAGGAGATTCCAACTCGGGAACCTCAACAACAACTTGAATTAATAGCAACCAGCAGGCCAAAAAGGAAAGTAACGAAACCTGTTCGTCTCATAGAGACGATTGCTTGTGCAACCGCAATTGCAGCTGATGATGTTCCCACCACTTATAAAGATGTAGTCCGGAGTTCAGAAGAAGATAAGTGGAGGATTGCCATGAATGATGAATTACAGTCCCTTCATCAGAATCATACATGGAGATTGGCCAATCTCCCGAAGGGAAAGAAAGCAATTGGGTGCAAATGGGTATTTGCAAAGAAAGAAGGATTTCCTAACCAAGAAGATGTTCGCTACAAAGCAAGATTGGTGGCCAAAGGATATGCTCAAAAGGAGGGAATTGATTACAATGAAGTATTTTCTCCAGTTGTAAAACATTCCTCCATTCGAATTATGTTGGCTTTGGTAGCACAATTGGATTTGGAACTAGTTCAGATGGATGTAAAAACTGCGTTTTTACATGGAAACTTGGAGGAGGAAATCTACATGACTCAGCCAGAAGGATTCAAAGTTGTTGGAAAGGAAAATATGGTTTGCAAACTTGAAAAATCGTTGTACGGGTTGAAACAATCTTCTAGACAATGGTACAAGCGATTTGACAAGTTTATGTTGCAGCAAGGGTACAAGAGAAGCAAATACGATCATTGTGTGTATTTGCGCAAGCTTAAAAATGGTTCCTTTATATATATTCTCCTATATGTTGATGATATGTTGATAGCTTCCAAGAATTCGGAAGAAATTGATAAGTTGAAGATTCAACTGAAGAAGGAGTTCGAGATGAAGGATCTGGGTGAGGCGAAGAAAATTCTTGGCATGGAGATAATAAGAGATAGACGTTCAAAGAAACTCTGTTTATCTCAGAAAGAATATTTGAAGAGAGTACTACAACGTTTTGGCATAGATGACAAGACTAAGCCGGTTAGTACTCCACTTGCTCCCCATTTTAAGCTAAGTACTACTATGTCGCCATTGGATGAAGCTGAACAAGAGTATATGTCAAAGGTACCATACGCAAATGTTGTTGGTAGCTTGATGTATGCAATGGTATGTACGAGACCTGACATTTCACAAGTTGTTGGAGTTATTAGCAGATATATGCATAATCCGGGAAAGGAGCATTGGCAAGTTGTGAAGTGGATTCTACGGTATATTCATAATACTGTAGATGTCGGGTTAGTTTTTGAGCAGGAAGGCAATCAGTCTGTAGTTGGATATTGTGACTCGGATTTTGCGGGTGATCTGGACAAACGAAGATCAACTACTGGTTATGTGTTTACTTTTGCAAAGGCACCAGTTAGTTGGAAGTCTACTTTGCAGTCAACAGTTGCTTTGTCTACAACAGAGGCAGAGTACATGGCTATTACAGAGGCCGTGAAGGAGGCAATTTGGCTTCAAGGATTGCTAAAGGAGCTTGGTGTTGAACAAAAAGGTATCACAATTTTTTGTGATAGTCAAAGTGCTATTCAATTAGCGAAGAACCAAGTTTATCATGCAAGGACGAAGCACATTGATGTTCGGTATCATTTCGTACGAGAAATCATAGAAGAAGGTGGAGTTACGGTGAAGAAAATTCATACTACGGAGAATCCTGCTGATATGCTGACAAAAGTGGTGACTGCGATCAAGTTTCAACATTGTTTGGATTTGATCAACATTGTTGAACACTGACGATTGAAGATGAAGACACAACCAAAATTTGTTATAGAGAGAAAATTGAAGATGTGGAATTTTTGCCAAGGTGGAGATTTGTTGAATATGGCAAAGTCCCACATCGGTGGGAGACATAAGTTGGGGGATTTTCCCCTATAAAAGAAGGCCTAATGTTTAGGATTTAAATACACCTCTCATTTGCCTTCTTATCTTCTTAAGGCATTTGTATCTTCTCTCTTTAGTATTATTTCACTTGTATTTGGAGTGGAATAAAATATTGGTTGTGTCCGAGGAGTAGGCAAAATTAGCCGAACCTCGTAAATTCTGGTGTTCTTTATATTGTTGCTTTATTGTCTTATTTATTATTTGGTGGCTGCCATAATTTTTGGTATAGTAGTTGTGACTTATTCACACTATATACATTTGGCTTCCGCAACAATATATACTTGGAGAATTCTATATATAATACCTTGAAACTGATTCTCTTCTCTCTGGACAGCTGAAATATTTTCTATTGGAACAGTCTTGTAATCCTCAAGAAATGTCTGTCCAAGCATGCAAAAGGAACAGTAAATTGGCCATAAGCATATATAGGATTCCAGATTCATGATTGCTAGAATTATTAATAAGGTTAAAAATGAGGAAATTAATGGTTCAACTAATTATTAGACAAACAAATTTACCTTCTCAAGATCCCTGTCTGACATTCCTATCCATCTCAAGTTTTCCACCATTCTATCAGATTTGAAGTCCTCACCAAAATCACCGATATCGATCGGCCTAACGTTCTGATCTTCCTTAAATTGTTCAATGAAATGAAATGAATCCAAGTCATGAATTTGGTTATTATTAGGAGGAAGAAAAGAGAAGTTATCAACAGGAGCACATGAATTTCCATCCCATGATGAGTCTTGATTGATTATACATTGTGAAGCTGATTGAGCAACTGAAAGGATTTCTTCTATAATATCCGTTTGATTTGTTGATTGAGGCATCTTGGTATTAACGTAGCCAACTTTAGGGAAGTCTTGAATCTCCAATGGAGGTAATGCAAACCTATGCTGCAACCTTGCACACTCTAACGCTATATTAACCTGAACAAGTATTTTAAAAAAAAAAAGTTAAACAAAGAGTTTAACTTCTACTGTATATATACTAATCGATTAAAATATTTTTATACTATTAGATCATTAAGTAATGTAATTCGTAACATAAAAAATATACCAGGCATTTACTTGTTACAACGAGTTAAATTACACTGATAGATAAATATAAGTTAAAACAGTAAACAATAACGTAACAATAACCCAGTATAATCCCACTTAGTGAGATCTGAGGAAGATAGTGTGTACGCATACCTTTCCTGGTAGAGAGGCTCTTAGTTAAAACAGTAAACAAAAGTAAATATAATTAGGGTGAGAAACCAGCTGCATGTAGACTCCTTTGTATGTATATAGTATTATCTTGTCCTAATATTTGGTGATATTGTAATACCATAAATTGACTAATAGAATCTGCATGTTGTCATTACCTTAGATGGGGGATATGGCAAAGTTCCGTAATTTGGAAGGAGCTGACTGTTGTTGAAACTTAAAGCTTCATTTGATAAATATTGCATATTCCACTTATTATCATCACTAGGAGTAGGAGTAGCAACAATATTCATTGGAGAGCCATGGACTGCCATGGATGATGATGATGATGATGATGGCATTCCATACTCATGAGATCTTATTTCCATATCACATCTTCCCTCAGAATAAATTTCAATGCTAGAGCACCTATCACTCCCATAATGCACGTCTCCACTTTTTGGACCATTTAAACTCCTCTTAATCACACGACAAAGTGCATAAGCGTCCTACAAATACCAACCAAAATTAACTTGGATAGTCCAAATTTAACTTAAAAACATAAAACAAATTAATAATTAGATGAAAGGTTTGAGTTTTGAAACTCCGACTACGTGAAAGCTTTGCATTATCTATATGAGCTTCTCACCTGTGATGGAAATCAATTTTTAGAAAAACATTTTACTTATTTTGTGGAAAATATTATCCTAAAAATATATTTTTTTTTAAAAAAACATTTATTTAATTATGATCTATAGTAATTTCGAAAATTGGTAGTGATTTAATGAATTATTGAATATTAAAGATTGATATATATAATATCAAAGTGTTGGTTAAAGCAGCGATATGAAGTTAAAAGTTGAGGTAGTTATGAAGGAATATGACTTCTGCCTAAAAGTGAAGGAAAATCATTTTCTTCCAATGATCAAGCAAAAGAAAATTATTTTTGAAAAATATTTTTCCCATCTATATATATATGTACATACCTGCAAGCCATTGGACACTTCACATTCACGTTCGTCTAATCGATATTCATGCATAACCCAATCAGTTCGAGCTCCATGAGGTGCTCTCCCTCTGTAATACACCAATGTTTTCTTCATCCCAACAGACCTCATCTGTGAATTTACTTTTCTGTCCTTTCCTGTGGCCTTCCAATATCCAGCTTTCGTTGCCCGGTTAGTCCTCGATCCATTTGGATACTTACGGTCTCGAGGACTGAAGAAATACCACTCAAGATCTTTGCTAGGCAATAGGGATTTTCCTATATTTAAAAGGAGGTAAGAAAAAAATAAATAATAAAGGCAAAGTGAGATCTACATGTGAATTATATTGAAGAATTATTAAGTATGTGAAGAATCTGACAGAAAACGAAATTTAAAAGGACGTGAAAGAGAATATAGAAACCCAAAAGAAAGTGGATTAAAAGGGAAAAAAGGGTTGCAACTCATGATACAAGCTATTGCAATCATGTCATTTTCTTTATCCACACTGACTTTTGACTTCAATACATCATCATTAGAAGTAGCAAGTACAGTTCAATAGAAGATCAAAAGATGTAGGGACCAACTTCCTTTATAGCTAGGAACATGAGATAATAATAATATAGTAAAAGATATTTTTGTACTAAAGCATATATATGTTTGTTTTATTGTGTAAGTGTGTTTTAATTAAAGTGTTCATAATCAGAATTTATTAGTCAGCACACTTATGAAACACTATGCATTTAAAATAGTAAATCAGAGATATCTTACCCGTGTTTTTAATTTTCATTTTCACATACTCAAGTTTGGAAGGAAAAAATCCCTTAAATCGCAACTTATTTTTCTTCGGTCTTTGTTTAGCAAGACATGTTATCATCATTTTTTTTTATTTCGAGTTTCATTATTCATAAAAGAAATTAAAGTAATGGTATGACCGCATAACATTAATATACTGACCATGGTTAAGGAAATAGTGATACAATGCTATAATATCTTTGTTATACCTTTCTTGACAATCACTTTAAGATAAATATAATCTTTTTGGCTCAACGTAACCTTGATCAGCATCAATGGTAGTTTATCTTTCAAATAAAAACGTAAGATGATTATATTTAAAATTAGGCTAGAACGTGCATGTTTCGCATCGTTTATTTTTCTTTCATATAGGACTTGATTTACACATTAATTATGTAAACAATATAATATGTAGTCAAGATTATTTTTAGGGGTACATTTAAAGAGGAGAAGAAGAAAAGGTCAAATAAAAGAGTTATACCTGGTAGATCCCATGGCTCACATTTGTAAAGATCAACTTCAGGAATGATCTCAAGTTCAATTTTTTTACCATTAATCTTTCTTTTCAAATAATAAGCCACAAGTTCTTCATCAGTAGGATGAAACCTAAAACCAGGTGGCAATGAAACAGGTGCCATCTATCTCCTTTGGAACTTCTCCTCACCTTTTCTTTTCCCTTTAACAATATATATAGAGCAAAAGATATTGAGAAGAAGTTCCAACGAAGAAGAGGGAGAGAGAGAGACAAAAGAAGCCGATCGAGGAACTCAACAGTTAGAAAAGAAGGATATATGAAGAAGTTGGAAGGTTTGGATTTTTGGTTTTGTTGGGGGTGGGGGTGGGGTGGGGGCTAGGGTATTTGATAAGAGAGGACAAAAAGAGAAGAAGTCCAAAAAGCAAATAGGGTGGCTGCCACCCTTACCTTTAGCCACTTTTACCTTTAATTTTTCTTTTTTTTTTTCACATCAAATGAAAGCTTTATTAGTCTTTATTCTCAAGCTCAAAGAACAATCTCCTTCTCATACATAAAAGTTTTAGATGAATGTTTAATGTAATAACTTGAGAATATGTGTCATATGTGTGCATGTTTGGACGAAATGTACTCATGCATATGACCTACTTAATTATATCTAGTTCGAGTTGAAGGTCTAATCCATTTGGACATAAATATCATCACTACTGCTATTTGAATTGAATATATACTAATTTTGTAATTGAACTTCACCAGTAATATTTGAATACTGGTTTAAAGGAATATTTCAAGTGAAATACCGTTCTCAATACTCACAAATTCTAATCTTTAACTTTCACAATTTTATTAAAAAGAACGTTTATATCCAAACACAATTTACTTTAACAGACATTCCTTTCCAATTTCAACTTTAAAATATTTATATTTTTTTCTCAAATTTAACTGAAATTTTGTCCATTAATGCCTACAGTATAGCTATAACGTTTAGCGATTGTAGGCGTTTGGACAATATTTGGAGGATGATGAAAAAATATAATACTTGAGATATTGAAGTAGAAAATAGAGTATTAAAAGTTGATATTGTTTGGGGCATGAATTACATTTAATATGAAGAAAAATTAAAAATTCCATGAATGATAATTCACGTGAAATATGTACTCCTCAAAAAAATTGCAATACTCAAACAGCTTATATTCGATATTTTCAAATAATAATGACTAAAGCATTATTTACTAATCCTGAATTTCAGCTTTTAAAATGATGAAATGTTGACAAATTTATTTGCTGAGTACATATTTCAATTGCAAATGAAATACAAAACATCAATATTTTCAATTATTAATGAAATATCATTCCCTCTGCTTAATTTATGTGTTTTGTTTTTTAGACTATTTATAAGAAAACCCACTTTCTATATTTAGTAATTACTTAATTTCAAGCTGAGTTGGTTGGATGAGTGATTTTCCACATGGGAGATCTGACATCGATTTTCCTCATCAATAACCTCCTCAAATAGAGCTTGTCGGACCGAGCTTGCTTAATATGGTTTTCAGTTCATGTATGATTTGCAAGCTATTGCACAGTAAATAAGTTTTCCTTGAAAATTTTTCAGAAAAATAAACCTCCATAGTTTCAAAATCTCACATGGCATGTTTAAGTAAGATCACAAAATTCAAAGGACATTTTGCTATATTATACACCTCTTTATTTTAAAATCACATTATTGTATAGCGTATTTTTGTAGTAATAATCTCAGCAAAATTCGATGCTTCAAATTTGTCCATGCTTGGAATCGGACTTGCCTAACACACGTGGCGGTAGCTGAATGGTCAATTACCAACACAAGGGTATGTATAGCTATGGGGTATTTTTGTAATTGCAAAGACAATTCTTCAAAGAGAAACTGTCTATATGTATGTATGTATTGGCGGCTTTCTTAACTGCCAATCTGCTAAGAATGTTCCTTTCACATGCCTATCTCACCCATCTACCGACAATCATCGCCTCTACAAACTCTCCTCATTTGTGCACCTTAATACTCTTATCTATTTGGCTAAAACTTACCCTATTCTTAATAAATTTCAATTTTCCAAATGGAAGATGTCTAAAGTTTTTGCCATATAATTAGGAGGCCATAGGTTTGACTCATGAAAATAATTTCTCGTAGAAATATAGGGTAAGGTGGCATATAATAGATTCTAATGTTCCGGTCCTTCTCTGAACCCCGTGCATTGCGGGAGCTTAGTGCATTTAATTTGATGTCAAATAATACTTGGTTTTGTCACAATAGCGCCTAATTTACTAGCTTTTGGCAATAGAATGAATGCTTAAAATACTTACAGCTTGTTTAGATGGTTGTTCCCTATGGTATTATTATCCCAAAATAATATTTATTTTGATTGTTTCATTAAAGTTGGTTGTATTGTATTGTTAAATCCATTGTTCCGTAACAATAAAAAAATTCCTTTTTTTAAACAAGCGATTTGGTGTGGTGGGATCGTTTCCTATTCTCTTTCCAATTATGCCCTAACTTATTACTCCATAATTTTATTTTAACCTTTACCTTTTTTTCTATTTTAACTCCAAATCTCCAACCTATAACCTACTTTATTTTTTTTTCATACTTCCGTCGCCAATGTTAAAGGCCTTCTATTTTATTTTTTCTCCTAATTTGCTTTTAACTCTATTCTAATTAGTTGTGCTTCTTTTGTTTTTTTTTTTTTTTGCCTTCTTCCGTTTTTTTTAAATTATTTTATGCATAATTATTTATAAATTTAGTATATAAATAATTGAGGGTATTTTAGTAAACTTATTAGTTACAGTACAGTACGATACAGTCAAACCAAACAGCAAAATATTATTTAACAATAACAAATAATACAATATATCCAAACATTGTATTCATAAAATAATATGGTACAATACAATGTAGTACAATACAATATATTATAAAACGACGGAAAACAATGATCTAAACAGAATGTTAGTCTTGTTACGCGAGGCTAATTTCCTCTGAAAATCAGAATTAATTATTCTAAGTGATCAAGTGTGTGCAAATTCAACAAGTTATACCTTACAATTCATATTAGATACTCCCTCCGTTTTAATTTATGTGAACCTATTTCTTTTTTAGTCCGTGCCAAAATGAATAACTCCTTTCCTTATTTGGAAACAATTTACCTTTATGCAATAATTTATAGCCACATAAAATAAAGGTGCTTCATTTTATACCACAAGATCAAACGTCTTCTTTTTTTCTTAAACTTCATACCCAATCAAATGAGTTCACATAAATTGAAACGGAAGAAGTATAAGAAAAACTTTGTTGAATGAGTACGGCCATCACATTGAATTAGTGTTTCAATCACTAAAATCAATGGAAATGATCTTTTCCGTAAGCTTGTGGGAGTTATATTTTTCCAGACTAAAAGAGAAGCTCAATGTTGATTGTAACAATATGAAATTGATATTAAGATTGCGAGTGGATTATGGATTGAGTACTTGATCCACGAAGATACTATACCTTTGGAAGAAGAATGTATTTAATTTAAGAAAATAAAGGTAGGGGTGTCGTGATGGGACCTACTTTTGCCACGTGAATGAAAAGTTCCAACGTGGCAATGTAGGGTCCTGGTAGGGCAAGGATCACTTGTTGCAGTCTATTGTCGTTGTCACCAAAATTCCCTCAATTCCTTATCTCTGTGTGCTTTTTCTTTTCCTTTTCATCAATCTATCTTTTGGTGCTTTTCCCCTTTTTGGAGGTTTTATATTCTTTCTTCTTCATTATTTATAATATAATACTATCATTATTATTATATTCAATTCTGCCTCCTCTACTGTTCTTCTTTCCTTCTTACTATTTAACATTGACGAGGGAGAATCACTCTTGGATCTCTCAACATATAGGGTATTAAATTCACCATATAATACATCAAATAATTTTCAAACTACCTAATTTTCTCTTAAGTTATATGTATGGGTCATAATTCGATCACACGACAATCAATCAGATCGACCGTTCTTTTCAACTAGCACAAACATAACAGGCGCCAAGATCGCCTCAATCGAGAATATCACCCGTATTCGCCCCAAAGCCTTGGCCGGGGTCGATACTTTTCGGATATGTCCGAAATAACCCCTAATGTGGGCCCAATCTCCAAGAAGGTCAACTCGTATAGCAAATGTCTATAAATACAAGGGCAGATATCAAAAAAGGGGTTCCATTCTCTCCCCATGAGGCTCTAAGAAATACAGAGTAAAATACAGAGTGAGAACCCAAGACAAAAAATAGAATAATGGTAGATCTATTGAAGCATGATTGTAAATATTTGAACCTCTTCATGGAGAGGCAGATTAATCCATTATCATGAATAAAGATCTCCAATATTTTCTGTTATCCATACAAGTATTTTCATTATCTTTGCCCTTATTAAATTTCAGATATTTTACGATTTGCTATGATTGACCCTTCATTTACATTGATTGTTTTGAATTCATAACTGCTTGCGAACATTTTGAGTCAAACAATTTGGCGCCGTCTGTGGGGATTTCCTAGCAAGATCGCGTAGCCCTTCCTGAAGTCAAAAGCAAAGGAAAAACGGCGAACGAGAGGTTGGAAACCCAATCAGAGCAAGCCTGATTCATCTCGTCCATACTCGGGCTATGAGCCTTCGACTCAAATTACTCAGCAAATGTTCAACGATGGTTGAATAGGGATTCAGGCCATGAGCCTTCGCCGAATTAATTCAACCCCAGTTGAATCAACAACGTTCAACGACAGTTGAACTAGGACTCAGGCCATGTGCCTTTGCCG
Source organism: Nicotiana noctiflora (assembly GCA_032618575.1). Classification (NCBI taxonomy): domain Eukaryota; kingdom Viridiplantae; phylum Streptophyta; class Magnoliopsida; order Solanales; family Solanaceae; genus Nicotiana; species Nicotiana noctiflora. Next base: position 424,074 of record JASVEL010001109.1, read on the forward strand.
AATTAATTCAACCACGGTTGAAATACGACTCGGGCTACGAGCCCTCGACTCAAAATATTCAACAAACGTTCAACGACGGTTGAACTGGGATTCAGGCCGTGTGCCTTCGCCGAATTAATTCAAACACGGTTGAAATATGACTCGGGCTACGAGACCTCGATTCAAAATATTCAACAAACGTTCAACGACAGTTGAACTAGGACTCAGGCCATGTGCCTTCGCCGAATTAATTCAACCACGGTTGAAATACGACTCGGGCTACGAGCCCTCGACTCAAAATATTCAACAAATGTTCAACGACAGTTGAAATAGGACTCAGTCCATGTGCCTTTGCCGAATTAATTCAACCACATTTGAAATATGACTCGGGCTACGAGCCCTCGACTCAAAATATTCAACAAACATTCAACGACAGTTGAACTAGGACTCAGCCTGTGTGCCTTCACCGAATTAATTCAACCTCAGTTGAATCAGCAATGTTCAGCGACAGTTGAACTGGGACTCAGGCCGTGTGCCTTTGCCGAATTAATTCAACCTCAGTTGAATCAGTACTCGGGCTACGAGCCCTCGACTCAAAATATTCAGCAAGTGTTCAACGACAGTTGAACTAGGACTCAGGCCATGAGCCCTAGCCAATTAATTCAACCACAGTTAAAATACACTCGGGCTACGAGCCCTCGACTCAAAACCTTTAGCAAGTGTTCAACGACAGTTGAACTGGGACTCAGACCATGAGCCCTCGCCAATTAATTCAACCACGGTTGAAATACGACTCGGGCTACGAGCCCTCGACTCAAAATATTTAACAAACATTTAACGACAGTTGAACTAGGACTCAAGCCATATGCCTTCGCCGAATTAATTCAACCTCAGTTGAATAAACAATGTTCAAATGAGCATTTTGTACCCCTTAACCGCAAAAGGATATCCAATGAATACATGTGGTGCGATTCTAGGTTCAAACTTGTCACTATGAATTTTGGGTACTGTAGGATAGCATAAGCAGCCAAAACTCCTTATGTGGGAGCAAGTAGGCCTTTTCTTATATAACAATTCGTATAGTGACTTGCCTTTGGAATGAGAAGTACGTAGTCTATTTATTATATAGGTTGCACATAGGATACATTCACCCCAATATTTCAAAGGTAGTTTTGATTAGAATAATAGGGTTCTAGCTGTTTCTAGCAAATACCTGTGTTTTCTCTCCACTATCTTATTTTGTTGTGGTATATAAGGGCATGTCTTTTAGTGAATGATTCCTTTGGAGAGAAAAAACTGAGTGGCTTCTGTATTGTTAAATTTCGGGCCATTATCTGACCTTATGGATTGTATACTGGTTTTGAATTGGTTTTCAACCATTGACACAAAGTTTTTGATAACTTGAAGAGCATTACTTTTAATGGCCAGTAAGTGAGTCCAAGTACACCTACTGTAATCGTCCACCATTGTGATAAATTATATGAAGTTATCATAGGTTGACATGTGATAATGACCTTATAGATCAACATGGATGAGCTCAAATATTTTGGTAGAAGTAGTGGATTTTTCTGGGAATGGCAGTCTTCCCTGTATTGCCATGGGGCAAACAGAACAAGTAAAAGTTTATTTGGGGGAGAAGGTTACAGGAATACTGGATATTCCTTTCATCTTGATAAACGGTACATGGCCAGTCTATTGTGCCATAATATATGTATGTCACTACTCGAAGATATCAAATAATTAACACCACTTTCAGTGAAAGGTTGCACTTATTATCTGGGAATAGGTATTTATAGTGGAATGATGAAAACAATGTCAAGTGTGTGTGCAACAAGTAGGAGAATCTGAAGAAGATGAACTAACACTTGGACTATTTACAGATAACCTTGAATGGTTTTTCTTGAGACACCTTGGGCAAAAGAGATAAAGTTCATCATTGATTTACCAATTTTTAGAGGCCTCTTCATTGATGGGGCCTGCAGAATACAGATATTATCAGTAAAGGCAACTATGCTTTTAGGAGTTGAAATAGTTAATGAGTGAATTGACATGAGATTATATTTGAAGGAAGGTATATACATGATTTTATGCAAAATGATCTTAGGAAACAATGTCACACTTCTAATTTGTGTTACTTTTACCTTATATCCGTTTGGAAGAACTACTAATAAGGAATATGGTAAGGTCACAATATTAGTTAAGAGGGACAAGTTAAAGGTCATGTGATTGGATGCTCCTGAATCTAATATCCACGAGTCTTCCTTGTTTCTCAAGCACTCACAGGACAATTTGCTAAAATCAATAGAGGAGATACAGACAATTATACCTGCAAAGTTCACAGCACCATTTGCATGACTCACAGAACTGGAACTTTCTCCTCCTGTTCCAATTTGAAAATACTGCAACAAACTCAGGATCTGTCCATACTGTTCCTTAGATATATTGATTTGTCCCCCCTCATTTCCATCTTCTAATTCACCTTTTCCTGTAGGCATTGCTTCAGATGAATTGCTCTGTACACTGGCCACTATTCTTCTACCCTTGTTGAACCTCTCAGTTTGATTCAAATTATGTCCTCTATTTGGATTTTGAGTGTATGAGATTCTGTTGGTATATATGTAGAACATTTGTTCTTGATATGTCCCAACCTCTTGCAATAGTCGCATAATGGACGAGGCATATTCCCTCCTGTTGCATTGTTATTAGCAGCATAATTAATCTTGTAAGATACAAGTCTTGAAGTATTGACATTGAGGGATGCAGATTCGAGGGACATTCGATTGTTTGGTTTGATTTCTCTTTGTTTTTCATCCTGAACTAGTAATGAAAAGGCTTGTGCAAGAATTGGTAATGGATTCATTATAAGGATGCTGGCTCACTCAACAGTGTAGACTTCATTTAGTCCCATAAGAAATTGAATTAACCTTCTATCATATTTAGCTTTGTGCATATTTTCCTTAGCACCACACATAGAGGCACAGTTACGGTGAGTTTTCTTGCTCTAGGTGTTTAGCTCTTCCCATAGCTTCTTCAGCTTAGTGTAGTAGCTTGTAATGTCCAGCACACCTTGAGATAAATTATTTATCTCCTTTTGAATCTGATATAGTCTAGCACCATTAGTTTGCTCATATCTATCCTCCAATTCTTTCCGCGGTTCAAGGGTATCACTAGCATAATTTACGCTATCTACAATCTCTTTAGAAAGTGAATTCAGAATCCAAGATGTTACCATATCGTCACATCGCTCCTATTGTCTGAATCTTTGAGATTGGGGTCCTGGTGCCTTACACTAACCACTTATGAAACCTAGTTTATTTTTGACAGATAAACCACGCATTACACTGCGTCTCCAAGATCTGTATCTGATTCCACTGAAAGGAACTGAAACGAGCATTGCTCCAGGGTTGTCCGATGGGTGCAGGTAAAAAGGATCTTTTGGATCTATTCTGGTGGTCATCGTAGCTGGAACATCAGTGTTGTCGAGAGATGAATTATCCTGGTCTAATATTGCCATGAGTGTGTGTTATTCACGAATCACTAGTAGAAATTTGAAGAGTTAACCGTCGATTTTGCGATTTGAAGAGAATTAGGGCAAGTTTCGATCTGGTTAAAGAAACACTATTACAAGAGGAACAAATTGGAAATAGTAACCGGAGATGATGACGGTTTGTCGGAGATGAGCTTCGTCGGCTCTGATACCATGTTAAGATGTGGTCTGAGCATGAATTTGAAGCTCAAGTTTGAGTTCCATTGGAGTCCTTCTGGAATATTCTGAGGGAGGGACATGTACATGTACATGTGCTGAGTTGGCAGAGAAATGGAAAGCTTAGTCATTTCATTATAGTAATGAGTATATATGTATATGTACATGTGCTGAGTTGGCATCTAAACAATTTCTAACTACTTAACTGATACTATTCTACTCACATAACAATATACATATAAATACTATAAATATACACCTCTCAACAGAAATTAAATTTGTTACATATTATTCTTAAGAAATATATAAGAAACACCTTAGAAGACCGATAATACAGTCAGAAGAGGTAAATATGTGTCCCTAATCTTCCGAGTTAAGATAAGTTTATTCTACTGTATGGTAAGTTTCTCCTCTACACTTTGTAATTTCAACTTACCATATTGGCCGAAACTAGAAAGGCATGTTCAACTCTTCCAATCAAACAAACTATACTTTAAGTAAATAACTAAAATGGAATAATTAAGTACATTGTGTTATATATACGACAAACGATCGACTAACAGAATGGAGCCTATTATTAATCTATACTACTATTAGTCTGAATGCAATAAAGCATTATCTTTTGAAACTCAAATTCGTTCCCCCTCATATATTCAAACCTCTTTCCATTATGTCAAATTGAAAAATAATAGATTTATTTTATTTTATGCATCATTGTTCACACTCATCTTTTATATCGTCTGTCGAAATTGTTTAACTCAACAATCATTGGATGGAACAACTAAGCTGAATTTGTCATATTGGAAACCCCATATATGCATAAAAAAGGACATAAAAGAAGGAAAGTAGTTTGAACATGCATTCCAGTTACGTAATCATAAAATCTCCGATATTAAATAACAAAAAAATGGGCAAAGATTACTTTTGCTTATTTACATTCAGTAACCGAAAAACATATATATAATCTGTAATTTTTTACACATAAACATATATATATATATATATATATATATATATATATATATATATATATATATATATATATATATATATATATATATATATATATATATATATATATATATATATATATATATATATATTTATTGATAACGACTATCATATATTTTTATCAAAGAACGAAACACTTGCCGAAAGGATGTCTTCCAGTGCACAAAACGGACGTCACATGAATCGACAGCCCAAAAGAAGGAAAAGGTAAACTAAAATAGTTTAATAAATTATTGGGATTATTATTATTATTAGTATTATTATAACCTAAAGGCAGAAAAAGCAAACACTTGTTTCCTTCTAATAATCAAAGTATTTCGAGTTCCTTTTTATAGGCCATATTTTTCTTATTAATAATTAATTCCATAATAAAGACGTGGTAAGGATTAGGAAACTTTGTTATCAAATTAATGTTCCCATGCATTAAAGCTTCTATATTACTTTATCCAACTCCTCCTAAGATCTTTCAATCATAGGCTATACAATTTTATTGACTGCTTTGGAGCTTTGACATTTATATTATCTGCCTGTGCCTGATAAAGTGAAAGTCCCCAAAATTTTGGTAAAAAAAATTGGATAAGGTTCCTTTCAAAAGAAAAACGTCTAAATTTGACTAAGATTTTCATTGGAACATGAAAAAGAGGAAAAGAAAATAAATCACCGTTGAATACGAGAAACTAATCTGACACTGGAACTGCATTTTGGGTCGGAGTTGAAAAGCTTTTAAATCTGACTTTTTTTTTTTTCAAAAAAAAAAAATCTTAATAAGAACTATTTAAGCTCCAAGATCCAGATTTCACTGACAGTTAACCAATTAAATCAAGCACTTGAATTTAAGGGAAATCACTAATTTATATTGTCTGCTTAATTTGTTTTAAAGAAAAGATTAGACTGAAAATTATAGCTGAGTATCATGGTTTATACCAGCAGAGACACTTAACAAATCCATAATCAGAAATCATTAGTGGATGCCTCTCAACAGCTTAGAATTCCTTAATTTTGGGAACAAAAATTACATAGTTAGAAGTTACTGAAAAGTATTTTACGTGTCACGAATTTTAATTAAATTATTTAGAAAATATTTGAAAAAGAATTGTTAAAAAGGAGTTGTTCAAATTTTTGAAGAGGAGACGCGGAACAACAATAAAGTTATCTCTATGTGACCTATAGATCACAAGTTCGAGCCGTGAAAGCAGTCATTAATGCTTGCATTAAGGTAGACAATCTACATCAACATCACACCTCTAGGGGTGCTGCCCTTTCCCGAACCTGCATAAATGTGGGATGTTTTGTACACCAAGCTACCCCTCTAATTGCTAGCCTCATAGAAAATGAATGTAAAAATTATCTATGATTGTCCATCCATATTCAACTGGCAATACAAAATTGCATTCTTCTCTCCACATATGTTAAGCACATTGAGTGATTAAATACCTTCAATAACATGAACCACTGTTGTAATTATGTGCAATTTACATTGGGAGGAAAAGGGAACTGCTACTTCTTCAAGTCTTGGTTCAGATTTTCATATCCTTCAATATCATACTTTTTGTATACAGAAAGCTGGTTTTCTTGCCACCACTTCTTTGCTTCCTTCTCTGTAAACTTTTTCCTACTACAAAATTCAACAAAAAATGCATTCGGTAAGCAGTTTAACATATTGACGATGCAAGCTAATCATTGGCATAATCATAACATAAGTAGAGGTGGATCAAGAATTTTAAGTCAATAGATCTCCTTTGCTCATGAATTGGCTTCACTCGCTGCCCGAATACTATAGTGCCCTTGCATAAGTTGGTGATTGATAAGATTGCAGCTTGCTTTCCTTCTGAATAAAATTGGTGTTTTGTAGTAAAATGATATCTACCATGAGTTACATCCTTTTAATCAAAAGACACAAGTTCCCTCAACTCCCAACACCCAATTAAATCAAAGAAACGAATGTTCATCGTTAGGACTTGAATTTCAGTAACCATATTACGAACAATGAGAAGGAAAAAGAGATCATAACTGCTACTGTCTCACTGCATTATAAGTGTAACTTTCATTTGTAACATTTAATTCATGAGGGAGATTTCTGTATCATATACCTGAACCTGACTCGCTTGAGTCCCTTCTTTCCACTTGGCAGCACTGTCAATGTAATGAAGACACCAAGCTGATACTGTTCCACCCATTCAGCTTTAGATGTTCTGAGCTCAACTTGGCCATGATCGGCTCCTTTATATGATTCTTCTGCTGATCTGGAGTCCACATTGTTCTCTTTGTTATAGAAGGATCTTAAAGTACTAGTGAACACAATCGGAGAACTACATATGCTATCAACGTTTTTGTCTTCTGGTTGTGCTTTTGCAAGAGGCACACATGTAGGCACAACAATTCGATGTCCAGTTATATGATTTTGGCTATCCGAATACGTTGATGTAGTCTGCAGTACATTTGCAGCAGCTTGATCATTAGTTTCTCTTCCAGCAAAAAAGCTTTCTGACATTGTCTGCAGCTGCAATTTGCAAAACAAGTTTAAGCAACAAAAAAGAACTGTCGCATCCACCAACAAATTACTATCAAATTCACAAAATAGTTTCTTTTTTTATGTTTTTGCTACAAGGTAATATATTGATGGATTAAAATGTTCATGTGAAGGAGAAAGCCAAAAGAATTAACTCACAGAAAAGTTACCCGTGATGTCAAAGCTTTTATAACTTCCTTTGCTGCTTTACTCTTGGAAGCTTCCTCTTTAGCCAATGACCAGGCTTCTTCAACTTTTTGTTGACGTTCTTGAATTTTCTCCTTTCTTGTTTCACATAACCTTTTAAGATTTTCAACCTACAGTATATATGCAAAGCAGTCAGAATTGATCTTGAGTCACCATAATTAGAACTTGTCACCAATCAAACATTATATGATAGAAAATTAGCTGTTTATTGGTCTATTTAACTTCCACAGTGCACCATTCTTTAGTAGGTATGGATCTCTGAATTGATTAGATTTTGTCAACTAATCTACGTTCTTGAACTCCACATACCAGAACACACCAGAACGATTATTTATTCACACAATTATGAACAGAGACAGACGTGCATCAACATTTAATAATCTCAGCCAAGTACAAGCAATTGAACCATGTAAGAGGATAGGAAATTAGGACATTACCTGAGTTCTTAGCTTGGAAACTTCTTCAAGCAGGATCTTGTCTGATTCTGACAAGTTCTCCTCAATAGTTACACCAGTAGAGTGGACTAATTTTGGTTCTTTGTGAAACTGCTGTAAATAATTTGGAGAAGCTGAAGTCAGCGAATTTCTAGCATAATGATTTTCGGTTCTCATCTGTCCTCCATAGTCTCTTCTAAAGATTTCAGGACAAGGAACTTGTCCCCATCTTGGAAAAACATCCAACAACGATGCAAAATCAGTACTTTCCCCTAAACTGTTGGTAGCCCTCCTGTCAAACCATTGATTGTTCTCACTGAAATACTTTTTCGTTGACATCATTCGACTTGATGTAGTATTTGCCTCTTGCTGCTCTACCTTCTCGTGAATAAAAGCCTTTTGGGTAATTTGTAACGGCCGTGGGCTACGATTTTCAAACTTGGATGGCCTGTTTGACTGAGCAATTCTCTGAAGTTGGTAAAAACATGGATCACATACTCGAAAAGCTTTATTCTTGTCCGGGGCCAAAGAGGCATTTGTGGTTTTCTTGCTGCAGCATGTGCGGCAAAAGAGAAACCCACAATTATAACAATTTTGCTTCTTTCTTGTAATTCCAAAAGACATGCTACATCCTTTACAAGCTGATTGATCAGTACTAGACGCGGATTTGTGCAAACATATTGCTGCTGTAGAACTTGATCCACAAGCAATATGTTCCACCTGCCTTTCTCTCAGTGCCTCAACTAACGTTGGACAACTTCTATCTCTTGTATCACCTAGTCCTAACTGTCCATTTGCACCTTTACCCCACGTGTAAACACTTCCCCTTGATGTTAGCACAGCAACATGATATGATCCCGAGGATATCTCTGTAACAAATTCCTCTCTAAGTTTTCCTTGCACAAGCACTACTGATTTGTCTTTGGCTTCTGGATTACCCAGTTGACCGTGCACTGCACTTCCCATGGTAAAAACTTTTCCTGTGCTAGATAGTGCAATAGTTAGGGTGCTTGCGCAGGAAACATGAATAAAATCATGATCAACAAGTTTCGCCACACAGGTCGGTAAGAGCTTTCTCTCCTCACCAGGATGACCAAGCCTTCCTTTATCCCCATCGCCCCATGTAAACAGCTTCCCACCTGAATTATTGAATTTAAGACGATCAACAATGATTTCCACTACTGCAGCTGTATGCCATGGCCCACATGCAACACTTTTGACCCACAAACCTCTAAGCGACTCAACTTCTTTGGGCTGAGCGACACTTCGGAGATTTCCATGACCAAGAACCCCAAAAGTTCCTTCTCCATAAGTGAACAATTGTCCAGATGTTGATACAATTGCTGTATGCCATTCCCCACAAGCAACATAAAATATTTTCACCCCATCCAAGGAACAACATACTCTGTTAGGTAGCCAATGGCTTCTCTTCTTTTTTTCACCTACTAACTCAGCACCAAAAGAGTTGTCACCCCATGTGTACAGTTCACCAGAAAAGGTCAGGGCACATGTTTGGTATTCCCCACAAGTGACAGATTTTACGCGAACCCCATTAAGGGAGTCAACCAGTTTCGGCCTTTCAGTGTCCATGTCGAGTTTATGTCCAAGCCTTCCATTCTTTCCTTCACCCCAGCAAAAAACTTCACCCTGTTTGGTGACTAAGGAAGCATGGCTCCTACCAATGGATAATGCCTGTACATCGAGCATCACAGTAGACTCCAGAAGTTTGGGTGACAAAGCATCCAATTTCACTTCCCCATCCGCAAAGCACCCTCCTTCCGCTCCTTCTCCCCAGATAAAAATATCCCTCAGTACATTCCTCCCAAATGGTCTTGACTCGTGAGGGGACGGCATAAATGGAGTTAGTATATCAGTTTGGTTTTCAGTCCCAGCACAAGATGCTCTCTTCTGGGTTAAGTTATCTGATTCAAAATATGACGAACATGTAACATTCTCAATTACATTATGCACACTCGATAGACTTGATTCCGAGAAAAAGCTGTCGGAAGAACATGATAAGCCATCAGTAAAACACCTTTCTGAAAACGAGTGAGTGGGACTCCCCGCCAAGCTGCGAACCTTGATCAAATAAGTATACATCATTTTTAGAGTGATGGAAAATTAAGGATATCTTCTTTTGTCTTCTATCAGATAGGAAAGAATTTATTTATTAGAATACAAAGCCATAAAAGAACAGAATAATATAAGGAAGAAAGATAATTCTTGAGGATTAAAAGATGGAAATGCAAGTTTCTTTTTCAGATTGCTGAACTTGCCAAAGAAACATAAGATGTTCAAAGTACAGGTGCCCTAACTGAAAACAACTCTGAACACAACATCAAATATGACATAGAACCACATTATGGAGAAGTACTAATGATTAAGGATCTTATAAGAAAAATGAAAGTTTTAGCTTAATCAGTCACATGGTGCGGGATAATGTATGCGTACACACTACCCTCTCCAGACCCCACAGCGTGGGATAATACAGGGTATGTTGTTGTTGTTGTAGTCACATGTTATAACTCTCAAGCATCTAAAGAATAAAGGTTGACCAGTGTCCATACAGAGTCCTTTTTTCTCTCTTACTATTTCATCCATTTATTATGGCCAGTGATTTGTAATTTTACTGTTTATCATTCACGGGTTATCAAACAGATCTGTCAGATTTAGAGACAAAGTCACCAAGTCTTAGAATGTATACTGGAAACACAAGCTTTGGCTAAGAGAGTCAAACTCCATTCACATAAATCAAGTGATAAAGCTACTAAAGAACAATATCAAAGCTACTTCCCAGACAAGATCAAAATCATAGGACATTCTGAAGTTTGAAGAAGATGCACACAGGGGAAAATAACGGCTACAAAAACATATGGTCAGGCATTGGAAACTTGAAAACATAAGGATATATGTCAAGAACCTGAGAGGATCTGATTGTTTTTGCTGAAAGTCCAAGATTCTGTTTCCTTCGCATATAACCCGCTGGACTACTGATGCAACTGTGTGTGCCTTTTCTGCTTTTCAGAGGGTCCACCACTCTATGGTAGTGAGTCCTGGATATTACAGCTCTCAAGCCTACAAACCAAGTCTCAGCCTGCATTTTATCCTTGCAAATCTGAAAATGAAATATGGTTTTTAGCAAAACTAGAAATCGTGCATGCTTGTACAACATCGCTCTATTTAACTAGACGTAGCATTTAATTTACCAGATCAAGAGTACGCTCGCCATTTCCATATACAAGTGATATGCACTGACTTTCCATCTCAGGCTGAAGAATTACCTTAATTAGAAAATGAAACATTCTTGTCAAATAAGGAAATTTCACAGTTTAAGTATATATCTTGAGAAAACATCATGTATATCAATATGTGTGGTAGCCTCACTGCTTACAGTACTTTGGCCGCGGATGATATTCGTGATTGAACTTAACCTAAGTTGGTTTTCCTTCTCACCAGAGTACCAAATCAAAAACTTTTCATCCTGGAAACAAAGAAACAACCTTATACTTCACCTATAGTAAATGAAACATGAAATGGCAATGATTCAGCCTGAGGTATGGTGATTAAAACTTTACCGCGGATAACCTTAGAGGGTAGAATTTGGGCTTTCCTCTTCTACCATACTTTAAAAGATGTGCACCCTTCTTCAATGCAACTATTGCCTAAGACATGATTTGAGAGGGAAAGTAACATTAGGAAAAAAGAACAAGATGTGAGTGGAACAGGATAATATCTACTGATTAGCAAATTGTACGAATGACCCCGGAAAGACAACATAATTTCTCACTATACAATTTGCAAGAGACAATTTAAGAAAAAATTATTAAATCTGTAGTTTTATTGACATGGCAGATAGAAGACACATGAGACAATCATCAACGGAAGATAATATAGGTGAGCTAACTTAAGCTACAAGAAGATTAATTGGTGTTGTTGAATGACAAAAATAAAGGATATATATTAATCTAAAGAACAACAACAACAAATATGGTAAATTACTTCTTCCTCATGGAACAAAATAACAACTCAGAATAACAAGTTGCTTTTTAAAGATTGTCCTTTTTTCCTTGTTAGTTAACACTACTAAAACTAAAGTGCCTAACTGATCATTTGTTTAGACCAAAAACATAAAAGAAAGGGAATACAGCAAATCTCAAGAACCTAGCCCACTAAAAAAAGGAAGAATTAGTTGACAAAAGAGTTGAAATTGCAGAAATGAACACAAGAAAGAAAGAAAGAAAAAACTTCAAAACTGGGAAGAAGAAAAAACCTGTTCAACAGCTCGATCAGAAGGAACAATGGGCACGTGTTCTTCACCCATTATACCCAAGAATCACATGTAAGTGAAAGTGTTGAAGCAAAAAAACATAAGAATGACAACAAAAGAAGAAAAATAGTAGGAGACAAGTGACTGACAGTAGAAGCAGAGGAAGTAGAATTTAGTACTTCCTCAGTAGAAAACCTTAAAGAACGGAAATGTTTTTAGGACAGAGAATTCTGAGAATACCCAGAAAAATGCTTACTAATTTAAAGAATTTGAAAGCTTATTAAAGCATGCTAAATTGATCTGAAATGAACAAGACTAGTAGAAGTTGTTAAAAGAAAGTTTTTTTTGGGGGTATGAAAATGACTTTTTCTTTCAATTCATTGATGTGATTCTACACTACAATGAAGAATCAAAAGTCATCAACCAGCTCTTTTTTTTTTTTTTTAATTAATGATTATATATTCTTCCATTATGACTCTTCTTACTCTTGGGGTTTCGTGCAATTACACAGAGGAAATATAAAATATAGTAAGAAATATGGTTTCTGAACTGCTGTAATTGCACGTGTGTACGGTACGAAAATTAAATTCCATAAATACATGCTCTTTTTAGCCTTTTAATTTTATTTTTTAAGAAGTTACAATATACTCTACTTAACAATTAACACACGAGTAAGTATTTCTTTTCTTTAGCAAAATGCACTTTTATTAGGAAATACCATCATAAAAATAATTATTTTATTAATAAAGACAACGAATACAGATTTCATAAAATATTTGTCAGCAGTTGGTGTATACACTGAACTAAAATATTGACTATAAAAGAAATTAGAAATTTTAAAAAAGACAGATAATTTAACAACAATTAAATGATAAAAATTTATATGTGAAATATGTGTGTTGCCTAATACATACACTGTTGCAAATATTTTTTCCCGAGAGTTTCCTTACTGTCTTTATCTCGATATCGTATACACTTTACTTTTGGACTCACCCGATTTTGATATCCATTTAAGTCAATAATCTCAACTATTTGATCTATTTTCTTATCATACAAACGTTTTTCTTTTTCCCTTTAATTAATTACTCCAAAAAATATTTCTCTATTTAGTTTTCTTTTACTTTTTTTATTTTTTAATACATGATAGAAGGATCAAAATCTTTTGTTTCGTGTGAATTATTTCTTCCTGTTTTTATTTTTTCTTCAATAAAACGAAAGCAAGTACCCCTTTAATAAATTTTTAAGAAATTAGACTTTTTACAATACTTAAAGCAATTGAACTGTCCATGATTGGACATATTTCTAACTTCTCTATTTTTTTAGCCATTTCTAACTAAGGTTCAGTTGATTTGGCTTTTTTTTTTTTCTGGAAAACCGATAACTATGGCCTTTCAGTGTTTTCTTGATTTTTTTTTTTTTTTGGGGTCTACCTTAATATATTTTCACATACGTAATCAATAAAAGCTTTTAATATTCTTTGTTTTAGTGCTTTCAAGTTTCTCCTTTCTCTCTTTGTTTGAGGAAAAAAGTGAGAGGAATTTATTGCCTTTCAGTGTTTTCTTGATTTTCATACGTGTAGTGTTTTCAGTATTCTTTTCTCATGAAGAGAAAATATAAAGAAAATAGTGGAGAGAATGTGTACTTCTGTATAAGAACAAAACCCGAAGTATGAAAGAAATAAAATTTTAGCCAAAACAATAAGACCACGGAATGGCGAGAGGAATATCAGTAGAGGCATAAAGAGTTTGGTGATTTTTCCTATCTACAATATTGATTGGCTCAGTCAATATATGTATTGGTGGAACAATACAAATCCCCAAATAAACTACCACCAACAACAATTACATTTCTTGGATTGGTTGGGGCCAACTCATTGTCATAAATGTTCTATTTGAGTCTATAAACCAATTTAATTAATGCTTAACAGTTTGTTTAGATGGTTTTATCTATTGTACTATATCGTATTATTACTTAAATTTTATTGTATCGTATTGTTATACCTATTGTTACGTAATGATGAAAATATCATTTTATGAAACAATCGATTTGGTGTGGTCGCATTGTTTTCTTATTATTTTTTTTCATCTTGCTCTTTCTTATTATTAAATAATCCAATTTTATCGTTTACTAAACTTTTTTATGTAATAATTATACCCCGTACCTTATTTTTTCTGTATTATATTGCAAGTTTATTCTTCATATTGTTGGTACATAACATAAACGACGACAAACAATATATTCTATCAAAATATTATATACATTTAAAACAATACAATATTATACGATATATAACAACCACCCAACGAGCTATAAGCAAATATAGTGTAACAAAATATAAGTAATGAAAATTCATCACAAAAAAAAAAAAAAAATCGTTTGGCTGTCAACAAATCAGAATCATTTTAGCTAATAGCTACTAAAAGAATCGTTGAATGGGACTAGAATTGGTTGCTGGATTGTCGGATACTGGTCAGCTGGACGAGTAAAACTAACAACCAAATCTTTTCTACCATATTTTATGTATCAAATGCTTACAAAATCCGTTTCATTAAAATAAAAGAATGAAATAGTAACAGATTTCAATTGCCACTCTGTGTAGGACCCTTTATTCAACTTGATTGTCTGTTGTTTTCTTTTCATATTTAATTTGATCTCCTTAATTCCCACTTCCTAGTAATAGTCCTAAGTTGATTCAATCTTTATTACATTACGAAATTTTGCCCTAGTGTCCCCTCCCTTTTTTTTTTTTTTTTTTTTTTGAAAAATAGATACTTTTATTTATTTGTACAAAATATTGTTACAAGGATCCACTGGATCATTACACATAGCGGAGATGTCGTCTACAACATTCCGATTACCAAACTTAGCAAAGGCTCTACACGTGCTTTCAAGCACTAGTTTCTTACTAAAACCTTCATTCTTATCCGCCAACATCCTGACCACGACAAAGGGTGGGGTGTTAACAAAATATGTGAGCTTATTTATGTTGGTCTGCTTGGCAGCTTCCTTTGCTAGCAGGTCTGCCACATTATTCCCTTCTCTGAAATTATGCTAAATCACTAGTTCCTTCTCCTTCATGGATATCAACCACCTGCAATTTTGTAAGAGAGAGTCATAAGTTGATTGGTCATTCTCAAGTAGATTTAATACCTGGATTGAGTCAGTCTTGATTTCAATAGGGAATATTTTTCCCATAGCAAATTCCAAGCTTTGCTGAAGTGCAAGGAGTTCTGCATGAATACAGGAAGTAGCTTGCACATTTTTTGTTGAAACACATAATCTAGTGGCTGTTATGATCGCGTATAACTTCACCCATTCCATTGGTCGCTTGTATGCCCTGTCAAAATTTTGGTTAAACCATCCGGCTTGATGTCTTCTCCAATTGGTATTACAACTAGGGGTGGCAAATGGGCGGGTTGGGTTGTATTTGGGCAGGTCAAGATAGGTTAGTCAATAAATGGGTCATTGCCCAACCCAGCCCAAAGTGAATTTGGGTTAAAATGGGCTGGGCCAAGATGGGCTAAACAATGGGTCATAACCCAACCCGCCCAACATGACCCATATTTTAGAATCATGCTTATTGGGAGGAGGGTAGGGGTAGGTTGGGGGTAGGGGGAGGGTAGGGGTAGAATGGGTGATGTAGAAAATAAACTAATTGAAAATTAAAAATACAACAAAAAATTGAATCTTTTATAAAGGTTTTGCGCGGATGGGATGGGGTGGGGTGGGTGAGTGAGTGGCGTAGAAAAACAAAAGAACATAAAATTAAAAATACAAAAAATAAAAAAATTGTAGCAACTAAGTAAATTTCTAGATAAGTTAGGTTGAGATACTTTGTTTTGGGTAAGTTTCATGGGTTGTATTTGGGCTGTTAAATGGGTCAGAATAGGCTATAAAAAATAATGGGTTAATTTGGGCTCAACCCAAATTGACCCATCAGCTAAAATGTTGTAGCCCAACCCATTAATCTTTGGGCTAGTTGGGCGGATTAGATGGGTTTGGGCTCAAATTGCCACCCCTAATTACAACTAACTTTTCTTTCGTGGTTACTTTCTCTATTAGTAAGGTAATATTCAGTAGCTCGGTTAATAATGTAAGGGAGATGAATACTTCTTTTGGAGTTGTTTTCTATATTGTTGTTTCTGTTTAACCAAATATTCCATAAGATGAAGGGTAATAGTTGGCTCCAATTTATCCTGTGTGAGGGAATGCTGGGGTTACCATGTCTAATAATATCTATCCAGACATGGTTATTGACGATGGCAGCAGTACTATCCCATTTTAGGGCGTGCCAGAGGTATTTTGCTATGGCACAGTGAAGAAAGATGTGAGGTAGGTCCTCCTCACCTGACCTACAAATAGGGCACCATTAATCCACATTCATACTAATGTGGTGAAGGTAAGATCAAAAGGGTAGCCTATTGTGATAGCATTTCCAGAGAATTTATTTATTTTATTAGGGCAATATTTATCCCAAATCTATTTAAAGCTTCTAGGTGAAGGAGAGGGATTATCTATGAGAGGAAAACAGGAGGCCATAGAAAAATTACCATCACTATTTAATTTTCAAAGGGACAGTCGTAGGGGCAGTTAATAGGAATAATAATAACGTTAATATTTCTAGTAATATCAAGGGGTAATTCAAAGGAGAGCTTATCTAAAGGCCAAAAAAATTTGTTAATAAAATCACTGACTTTTGTTGTTTGGTTGTTCTTGTTAAGGAGGCCTTCTATGCAACTTCTAAGGTAGGGGATATTGGGGATCCATCTAGCATCCCAAATAAAAAGGGTGGAATTTTTTTTTATAGACCAAAGAGTTCCTTTATCACTGATGTGTCGTCCTTTAAGAAAGCTCTTCCAAGTATAGGAATGCTCTTTTTTCCAGGTCTGTGATGTAGGTTCGAATTAGGAGGTTTGCCTACGGAGCTTGCGGAATATTAAGTAACCTCCAGGTCATGCTTGTTAGAAGAGATAAATTTTTAGATTTGGCTTTTCGAAAGCCTAATACTCCTTCTTCTTTTTTCCTGAGGTAATTATTTCCCAGCCAGGAACGTGAAGCTTCTTTTTGAGTTAGTGGTACCCCATGTGAAATCCCTTTAAATTTTATCAACAGAATTGAGGGATTTGGCGGGAAAGATGATGTATTGAATGACATGACTAGGAATACTCGCAAGAGTGGATGATGCTAGAGTGGTCTAGAATATAATGGAAGTCTTTTACTTTTGTATTTGAATTGGTAATAGGGAATCCCGTATATTTTTCAAAGGAATCACAAATCTTTATTCCAAACAGGTAGAAGTGTTTTTAATGCTAGTTTTAAAGCAATTTTTTGAGAAGATAATTTTGAATTTTGCAAGATTAATGGTCTGTCGTGATATGTTATGGAAGGAATTTAGACTTAAAAGAATAGTATTACAAGACTTTTTATTTATATGGCTCATTAATGTAACGTCTCCCAAGAAAAGGGGGGAGAGGGCTATACCACTTGTTGAGAGAGTAATAGGGTCCCACATTTTAAATATTTATTTGATTATTAATATATTTAGTAAATATCTCCGTACAAAGAATGAAGATATAGGGTGACATAGGGCCACCTGCCTAATACTGACTTGGATTGAAATAGTTAGTAGTTGTACCATTCACCAGCACATCCATAGAACTAGTTGAGATACACGACATTATGAGAGAGATGATTTTTGGGGGGAATTTAAAGTACAATAGAGTTTTGTGTATGAATGACCACTCAAGTTTATCAAAAGCTTTTTTCAGATCCAATTTGAGGATCATTTTAACTTTCTTACTGGCACTCTTATTCATTATTTCTTGGATAAGAATATCATTATCACTGGATCACTTGTTTCTAAGCTTTCAGTAATCTTCCTCTAATCTTAAGTAATTATTGTACTCTTTTTGTAAGGATATTTATAGGTTCTGAAGACACGTGCTTGATGCATAACAAGGAGAGCATTCGATACCATATAATCTAACCAATTTTTTTTCTTGAATATGTCTCCAAAAGTATTCTTACTCAAATCTTTAATATTTAGGACAAACTCATGCATGGCTGACTTGAAATTGTTATTAACCCAGGTTGATTGGACTAGACTAATAAAATTGGGGTGAGCACACCAAATATTCTCTAACCTAAAGGGCTTTTGTGGAGGGGAACGGGTGAACGAATTAAGCTTAAGCAGTAAAGGGTTGTGGTCCGAGGAGGTTTTAGGCAGGTGGGTTACTAAGGAGCCCGGGAAGAGACAATAATTCTTCATTAGCTAGGAATCTATCCAATATTCCTATAATTAACCCTTTCACCTTTCCTATGTTTAGACCACGTATACTCACAACCCTTGTAGCTTAAATTGACTAGCCTACAATTGTTAATATGGTTCCAAATCCTAGAAGGTGTAGAGTGATTAACCTTCTTACCTCCAAATTTTTCGGATGACATATTTATATTATTTAAGTCTCCTCCTACTAACCAAGCTACATTAAAGTTGTTATCAATATTTTCTAAGTAATGCCACCTTATTTCTCTATCATAAATATTAGTGCTAAGGAGCCAAAATAAAAAGCGGAAAGGGAGTACCTCTATCACAGCATGAATTTCCTGGACCCTCTTAATAAAGTTGTTAACATTGACTATTTTGTGGTCGAAAACAATGACCAAACCTCCAGCTTGACCTTCAGCAGGCACATCAATCATCTCCGTGAAATTGAAGTCATTCAACAGGGCTGCATGGGAGCTCATTCTAGTTTCTAGTAATGCTACTAAACAAGGTTTGCGGGTGTCAGTTATTTCTCTAAAATTACGAGGGAAATCATCATTGTTTGCTCCACGAACGTTCCAGAAGATGATGTTGATGGCTCTATTCATCCTTAATGGTTTTGGGTAGCTCTAGATAATCTCTTCCTCTATAGTGGAATTCGGGTTGGCCCTTTTGTAAGGGATTAAGATCACTGCATGAGAGTCCACTGTTGGATCCTTTGTTGACCTTATGTTCGTGGAGCATTTGTACATTTATTGAGGACAGTTGAATATGAACTCCTTGCTCAATATCTCCTTGTTACCTTGTTTAGGTTTGCAAATTCCATACTTCATTCCATGTTTAGAGGCTCCAACTCTTCTTTTCCTCTATTAGGTTTCCTGCTTGTCTTTGATCGTTGGGTGGAGGATTGGCTTCCATCTAATTTAAGATATTGGTCAGCGAGTTGGGTGAGTTTGGTTTGCTTGGGTGTCCCATAGAATGAATATGAGAGTGATTTGAATATTTATATTTAGTAGGAAGAAAGAAAGGTCCAGAGGAAAAGTCACTGGAATTTGAGGGTTCACTTGTGTAGGTAAGTTCCAGTGGTTGTGCATGGCTTGGATCAGATTGTAATTCATGGTTGGTGCTAGTAGTTGTAGCACATTGTTGTTCCATGTTTGATTGTTTCTCATAGCTAATCTCTCTCATTCCGACATTAGTTGCATAAAATATGGATTATCCTGCATTACAAGGACAATGTCCTGGCCATTGATCTCTATGTTGAATGAGATTGCAAAGCCCATTAGCCATGCTTCCATCCAAGATAGGGGCTGGTAGTTTGGAAGTGGTGGTGGAAATGTGTATTAAATCGTCGGGTTTGGAATATGATGAGGGAAGAGAGAGAGGTTTTTCATAGTTGTTCTTGGTGCTTGGCGAAGAACCTGGATTAATATATTTTTTTTTCTCAAAGAGTAAGGAAATCTCGGCATATTGAGGCTCTTTGGGACTTTATAGATTGGGATATTCTATCATTATGCTTGATTATGGGATAGGAAGTTGGCAACTCTATAAGACTAGGTTCTAATTGCATGGGAGAGGAGTGGTGAAGCGTAAGGGATTCAACATAATCTAATGAAGATCGTGTAGTTGTTATATTCTCTAGGGTTATATCCATTTGTTTTGTTTCTAGCATATCATTGGACAGGTGTTGGAGGAATGTGTTAGGGCTGAGCGGAGTCATACCCAATGAGGGTGGATGAACATAAATAGGGTGGGTGATTTCTTGATTTTTGGGTTGGGTTGGACGACATGTTGTATTGGCATGATGTTTTTAGCTAACGATTATATCATATGGGGTCTTCGATTAGTAATGTTAGCCACGTGTAGGATATTGGTATTATGAGTGCTAAACTTAGTTTCCATGTATTTGTCAGATATGTCCTCAATAGCTATTGGTTTGAACTCATTAGTGAATACTATGCACGGGTTTTCTAGGGAGGAGAATTTGTTATTAGTAAATAAAGGATTATCATTTTTATTAGTGCCATGATTATAATTAAAGCCTTTAATTTTTACGGACTTATCCTTTGGGTCCTTTTCAACAAATTTTAATTTCTGAGTTTGGAGAAACTTATATTCGCATTGAAGATTTTGACAATAATACCTGGAGTTGCTGAGTTTTTTAATGCAACTGGTTGTGATCATGAGTCCCTATTTTTAGTCTCATTAAAGGAAACTATTTTCCATTCATCACTTGGATGTTGTTGCATTACTTGGGAACTCTGATGTTCCTGGATGTTTGGACTTTTTAATGACATAGAGTAGGGACAATGGATATTAATATATCCAAATATTCCATATTTTTTACCTAAGAAATTCTCTCCCTTGTATTAAATGATTTGTCTGTGTGACCCAATAAGAATAAATGGTTTTACTGGTTGGTCCATGGGGATTTCCGCATAAAGCCTAGCATAAAGACCTCTTAGGGTAGCTGATGTACATGCATCAACCTTTAATAATCTTCCATTTGTGTTCCCTATTTTTCGAAAGACCACACCCTCATAGAACTTAGTAGGCAAAATGTGGTAAACGAACCCAGATAGTTGTATGGAGAGGCTTGGCTTCAGTTGCCACGAAGTTTGGCTCCCTCTTTTGCACTGAGAGAAAATGCCCATTAATAAACCACATATCCTGGTGCAAGACTTTGGCTAATTTTTTTTTTTAAACTTAACAATGTAATAATCAGCACCTAAGTCGATTAATGTGAAGTTTTTCGTAATCTTCCATTATTCTTGACTTTCCTTCTTAGGTAGTGGTGCACAATACCCTTTCCCATGAGTTTTATGGTGACTGAGTGTTTTCAAGGATGATAAATGCGTTGTAAGTCTTCGGATGATAGATTAACACTATAGCCTTCATTTATTGTATTTGTATCACGCGTGTTACAGTCCATATGCTCTGGTGATGTGACGACCCAAAGGGTCATCACCAGATTTCTTTTCTTTTTCTGCGCTTCCAAGGCCTTGAAAATCACACTTATAGTTGCCTCAATGTGCGTGCGCAGTCCGGGCGCGTAGATGGAAAACGTTTATGTTGAAATATATAAATTCTCTAAAAAATTTGAAGAATTTTGATATCAATATGACTAAAGTTGACTTCGGTCAATATTTTTGGTAAACGAATCTGGACCCGTGATTTGATATTTGCGGAGGTTTCGTTGACAAATATGAGACTCGGGCATGTGCCCGGAGTCGAAATCCAAGGTCTAGAATCCGAGTAAAAGAATTTTTCTATTAAATTGTTTTTTCTGAAATTATTAAGGAAAATAGAAATGAAAATTGATTAAAAGACTATGGTATCGGGCTCGTATTTTAGTTCCGACGCCCAGTACAAGTCTTAAATATGTTTTAAGTACTTTCTGTGAAGTTTGGTCGAAATCGGACGACGTTTGACGTATTTCGGACCTAATTATCTAAAGTTAGAAGTTTATGAAGTTGGAAATGAAATTATGATTTTGAGGCTTGATTCATTAATTTTGATGTTATTTTGGCGATTTGATTGCTCGAGTAAGTCCGTGAGAAGTTTTTGAGTTAGTGTGTGTGATTGGTTAGGAGCCCCGAGGGCTCGGGAGTGTTTTCAGGGGTGTTCGGTGTAGTTTTACACTTAGCAAAATTGCAAACAAATCTGCAATAAGTGCCTAGTGATTTTCTCCTTCGCATTTGCGAAGCTTCAGCTTTGTCCTTCATCGCGTTCACATCTGCCTTATCGTGTTCGCGTAGAGTATTTGACTCAGAAGACTTGGCCCTCATTTTATTCATCACGTTCGCGCTTGCACTTTCACGTTCGCATAGTTCAGCATTCCCTCTTCACAGCGTTCGCGACCCCTCCTTCTCGCGTTCACGTATGACCGTCCCTGGGCCTCCAACATTTTCTTCTACGCATTCACGTCCTCTTTCATGCATTTGCGATGCATTGCCCAGATTACCCTTCGCGAACGCGACCCTCTTTCCGCGAACGCGAAAGGCAATTTTTGCCTAGTTATATTTAATTTCTAGAAATAATAGTTACGGACCTCTTCACAAAAACACATGAACTCCCTTCTTCTCTAAGCACTTAGGCGTCCATTGAAGCTTCTTTTCACCAAGACTTTTTGGGTTAGTAAATCTTAACTCATTTTCTTCATTTTCTATCATCATTTATCAAATTCCTAGACCTAAATCGTAAAATCAAAGTAGAAATTAGGGGTTTTGGGTAGAGTTAGAATTTGGGAATTTGGGATGATTCAACCTCAATTTGGGGTCGAATCTTAAAACTAATTATATATTTGAACTTGTGGGATTATGGGTGACTAGGTTTTGGTCTAAGCCTCGTGTTTGGACCATGTGGGCCCGGTGTCGAATTTTGGTATTTTTGGTAGAATGCTAGAAATCTCATTCCTATGCTATGGGATTATGTTGTTGAGCCTTTATTGATACTATTGAAATAATTATGCTTAGATACCATTGTTTCGGAGTTGTATTGTAGAGGAAAGGCGGTATTGAAGAGTGTCACACCTCTTTTTTACGCACCCGCAAGGATGCAAAGAGTTTTTCCAATTAAAGGACAATCGAGACGGGATTATTTTAATTATTTCAGAGTCGCCACTTGGGAGATTTATGGTGTCCCAAGTCACCGGTTAAATCCCGAATCGAGGAAAAGAATGACTCTATTTAACAGTCCGCGAACCAGAAATCCGGATAAGGAATTCTATTAACCCGGGAGAAGGTATTAGGCATTCCCGAATTCCGTGGTTCTAGCACGGTCGCTCAACTGTCGTGTTTGGCTTATCTATCTGCGCTTTTTACAATTATGTACTTAGTGCAAGTTAATATCCCTTACCGCTTTTATTATTGGTTGTGATTTACGAAAGAGAAAGTTGCTTAAAAATATGCTTTCGAATCACGTCACATGAAATGCACCCGGATCCTCAACCTATTCTTATTCAACATTCGGGGTTTGGATTTGGGTCACATGAAATGCACACCCGTATTCAAAAAGGTAAAACTAAAATATGCGCCCGGATCGACTACTTATTTACACTGTCGAGAAAGGCGTGATATTCGTTAAGAAACGACGCATCTCGAAACCTAAGTATTTATATGTACATTTACGACGGCTATGTGATTAGTGTAACTATTGGGCGAGGCGTACCTTTGATTCAAACCTAAAGCGAACTACATCTCACCGTATCTTACTTAAGAGTTGATTCCAAATTACTTAAAACTTGCTACGAACCCCATCACATGAAATGCGCCTGTGGTTCTTAACATGCTTTGTTTACTCTTGCCCGAAATTGGGGTCGGGTCACATGAAATGCACCCCCGACTCTTTTTAATCTAATTATGTCATTCCGTTGAGTAACAACTCTCTAGCTAATCTTGCTTGTGACATAAGGTCTATCATTTAACAGGTTTGGAGATTACACACATGAGTAGGGAAGATTGAATAGAGATACGAAGACTAATTCAGGTTTACATGCTTATCTAACGACAATGTATCTTTGGCCTAGCTACGCTTTTCCATAACCAAGACTAACCATACAAGCTTAATTGGAGAATAACAGAATGTAATTGAACATAAGGCGACTACATGTTTCAATAGACTTTATGCATAAGCTTCAAACTTCATTCTTGTCGAACCAAGGAACTACAATAAAAGAGGTGTGTACCTGGAATGCGGAAGAACAAGGAAGAGTGAGCAATGGCAATGCAGCAACAGCAACAAGAAACAGTAACAGGTGCAGCAACAATCAAAGACCAATAACAACCAACAGTAAACCAATAGCAACAACAACCAGTGAACCAGCTACAACCCAACAACCAACAGTAATCGAACTTTATCAATTACTGAATTAGTGACTAAAACTTGAACCCAGGCAGCAATAAACAACCAAGCAGCAACAAACAATATCCAAATCAATGGAACAGTGACAGCCAAACCAGGTTCCCAAGAGCAGACCACAAGAGGCAGAACAGTGGTCGATCAACAACAACACCCACTAGACCAGTTACAACCAAGTAGCAATAGACAGACCCAACAACAACAAAAAACATCCAACAATAGCAAATGAACACCAACAACAGCAGCAGCATACACTCAACCAGCAACAATAATCAACTCAGGCAGCAACAACTACAAACCAGCCAGCAATACAAACGACCAACCAAGCCACCAACAATAGAACAAACAGCACCAAATCAAACCGGGCAGCAACAAACAAACACACCAGGCAGCAACACACAGACCAGCCAGCAACCCAACAGTGTAACAACAAACAACACCCAAACCAGGCAGCAACAAACAAACACACCAACCAGCAACCACACGGATACAAACACCACCACAACACTGGCCAAACACTCAATCACTGAAGCAATACAATCGAAACAGTGACCCAGGCCAATGGAACAGTAGTTTTCTTTTCTGTATCTTTTATGTGTATAAGGAAATGAACCCCTGCTCCTACTTTCTTTCCAGGTATTCTGAAAATCTCTACTGTATGTCTATGTTCTCTCCAGGTGTTTTTGCTTATCACACTCTATCTTTTTCTCTCCAGGTTTCTCTCAGTGTGCTCTCTAAGGTCTGTCTGTATGCCTCTCTATCAATGTCTCCCAGCTTCTTTTATAGCCTGGAAACCTCTCCATATTCAAGCCTACTGCCCCCCCCTTTAGCACATGGGTACTTTAGTTTTTAAATCAATTCCCCCCATACTTGTTCTGAATTTTCAGCTGACACAGCACTTATCAGACTTAAAACATAACTCTTTTGGCCCTGATATTCACTGACTTCCCACTCTCCAAACAAAACAGTGTGCTCCTCCACTTGCATCCACTAACAAATCCCTTTTCATTATAAAACTATCTTATTAAACTATATCAATACCATGCTGAATCAGGCATGCCTGACTATCACATGGCCTCTACTTAGTTCAAACAATCCAATTCAAAGTTATCAAAACCAAAGGAATGTGGCTAATCGAGCAGTGATTCCTGAGGGACCTGATATCGAGCATTACGGATACACTGTTCTACCCAGCAGACTCATACACTAATCGACGACGTTCGTCTAATCGATTACGACACATATAACTGATAGTAAACAATCGACCTACGAGTTCGCTTCATGGCATAATCATGGGAATAATAAATCGAATTCACTATTCGACGACCTTAACTAGATTAAACACAGAATGTAATCATAACCATAATAACGAATTGAATCAACAACAATAACATAAACTGACCAAATAAAAGGGTCTGTTGAGATGGACAGAAAATTCCGAGAAATTCGCAAAAATAAACAAACTGAGTAAAACATGCAAAGATACAAGAATTAAGTATATGGAATGGAAGAAGGGAAACGAATACCTCAGAAATCAAAAAATGACCCAGGTTCGAACTTGGCTCGTCTGCTTTGAGGTCGAATAGACCTTAATCGAAGTGTTCTCACACGAGAACACATCGAATAAAGTCCATTAGACCCCGAAATTCCAGTTAATTTGGCCTAATTCGTCATTTTCAATTTTAGGGTTCTTGCGGGTGGGATTTGGGGCTTTTGCATTTTTGGTTAGATTCGAGGCAAACCAATGTCATTGGGGGTGTGGGGGAGGTGTGAGGAGACTGTGGTGTGAATTTGGGGTAATTTGGCATAGGTTCGAGTTTGACTCGAATCTTCAAATGAAGATTCGAGGAGCTCCGGCATGATTCGAGGTTAATGGAGGCTGGGATCGTGATGGGGGAGGTAAGGGGAAGGTTTTGGCGTTGGTTTGGGTTTGATTGGCCTACCGGAACCGCCGTGAGGCGATTTCCGGCAGGCGGAGGAGGGCGGCGTTACACCGGGCTTTGAGAGCTCCTGAGGGAGATGAAGGGAGAGGGGGGGGTCTGGCTTGGGGGGGCGGGGTATGGAAATGAGTTTATATACGTTTTGAGTAGTTAAATCCTGATCGTTGGATCAAACTTGATCAACGATCAGGATCTTCTCACTTAAACCAAACGGTGTCGTTTGGTTAAGTCATAGGCTGAACGAATTTTGGAATTAACGGATTAATCTGGGCCGTTGGATAATAAAATCCAACGGTCCAGATCAAGCGTTACCTAGGCTGAAGCTGGACGGATATTTGGGCCGGATCGGAAGCAATTCATTTGGGCCTGGCTTTTAGACTAAGTTTTGGCCCAGACCGGATCTCATTACTACACATATATATGTGCATGTATATATATGCATACAATTATCCCACGCAATTATATATCACCAAAAAATGTAAATCACATGACTTCGATACCAAACACTAAAAATGCAAGACTTAGCATATATTTTTTTGTATTTTTAATTTAAATAAATAAACGTGCACACAAAAGATAAAATAACACAAAATCACAAAAATCATACCCAACACGAAACTATTTTTATTTTTGATTTTTCTGGGAGTACTTCTCAAGTAAGGCAAAAATCACGTGCTCACAGCTGCCCCTCTTTGCGCGTAAACACGCAGAGTTTTCGTGCAAAGATAAATGAGCGGATATAAGCGATTTTTGCCTATTCGAACACTCCGTATGAAGCATTTTGGAAAAGTTTTGACCGAACCTTGCTTCAAAGGTCTCCTACATATCCCTGGCTAAAAGGGAATCAGGTCAATGTAGTTCGGGAAGTTCTGGTAGCTGGGACTACCATGACTGTTGCGATCTCGCTGTTACTGCTGTTGCCGCTGTTACTGCTGTTACCACTGCTTAGCTGATTTCCTTGTTACACCGCGCTAAGCAACAAAAGCAAGAAGCTAGACTAAGTTACGATACTACAAGTTCTTATCTATCCTTTTTAACTTGATCTTGTCGCGCTCCTTGCCATCTTGTCTGACTTGGCGTTCCTTCTGATGCTTCGTCTCTTCTTACGAACTTGGATTCATGCCGAAGATTTCTGTTACATTCTACCGCTTTCCTCTAACAAACTAAAACAGATCGCCACTCCATTCTCCGGGCGGGCTCCCTGACTTCAACTACAACTTCAAAGTTAAATCGCCACTCCATTCTCCAGGCGGGCTTCCTGACTTCAACTACAACTTCAACATTAAATCGCCACTCCATTCTCCAGGCGGGCTTCCTGACTTCAACTACAACTTCAAAATTAAATCGCCACTCCATTCTCCAGGCGGGCTCCCCGACTTCAATTACAACTTCAAAATTAAATCGCCACTCCATTCTCCAGGCGGGCTTCCTGACTTCAACTACTACTTCAAAATTAAATCGCCACTCCATTCTTCAGGCGGGCTTCCTGACTTCAACTACTACTTCAAAATTAAATCGCCACTCCATTCTCCAGGCGGGCTCCCTGACTTCAACTACTACTTCAAAATTAAATCGCCACTCCATTCTCCAGGCGGGCTCCCTGACTTCAACTACAACTTCAACATTAAATCGCCACTCCATTCTCCAGGCGGGCTTCCTGACTTCAACTACTACTTCAAAATTAAATCGCCACTCCATTCTCCAGGCGGGCTCCCTGACTTCAACTACTACTTCAAAATTAAATCGCCACTCCATTCTCCAGGCGGGCTCCCTGACTTCAGCTATAACTTCAAAATAAATCGCCACTCCATTCTCCAGGCGGGCTCCCTGACTTCAGCTATAACTTCAAAATAAATCGCCACTCCATTCTCCAGGCGGGCTCCCTGACTTCAACTACTACTTCACTGATTTTCATCCTATCTTGATTACCTTCCTTTGCCTCTGGTGCCCTATCCTTGTTCCTGCGTTACCTCTCGGATCACCTTCTCTTCTGGATTATCCTGTCTTGGAATTTCTTTCCCCCGGTCGTATTACTTTTCTTCCGGCTGCTGGGGATATTTTTGGAACTGTTTACCCGCCTGCTGGGGGGTGATGCTGCTGAGGAAGTATTCTTTGTTTCCTTCACCCCTCATTCTCTTCCTTCTTCCCCTGCCTCTTCTGGGACTCACGCTTTTGTTTCCTTGATCAAATTATAGGATGTAATACTGCTGGGGGAATCTCGAAGCCATTTTTTCTTTTCCCAATAACTGCTGGGGATGATACCCGGCTCAAAGATCACCCCGTCTTGTGTTGCTTTCTACACTTATCCTCTGAGTCTTGCTTTCCAGAAAATTTTCGCAACAGGAGAAAATTTTCTGCCCCAATGTGATAATCTTCTGGACGGTATGCTTTTCTGCCATCGGACCCTTTTTTCCTGCTTTACATCAAAGAAAAATTGTTAGTTTCAAAACGCCGCGAGTGGTCGTGCCACTCTTGTTGAGGCCATTCTCTTTCAGCTGCTTGGCCTCTCTCGAACTTTGAGGACGACGTTGACGCTTGCTCGGGAAGATGCTTTTTCCACGAACGACCTCTCATCTTTCCTTTTATTCCACTCTTTGGTTTGGTCCGACTCTTTTTAGCCGGTGATCTGTTGCGTGAAATCATCTTTCGGACATGCCACATGTGTCCATCATACTCCATAATTCTTGCGAACCTTCCACTCGGCCTGTCATCCCAATCTCACTATCGTAACGACTTCCGTCTCATTGCCTTGTTCCAATGCCTATTCACTTTCAATATACTGCTTTGGGAGACTTGGTAGTAAGCTTTGAAAAATCAATTTTCGAAAAA
The DNA here is from genome assembly GCA_032618575.1 of Nicotiana noctiflora. Lineage (NCBI taxonomy): Eukaryota > Viridiplantae > Streptophyta > Magnoliopsida > Solanales > Solanaceae > Nicotiana > Nicotiana noctiflora. The sequence goes on from JASVEL010001109.1 coordinate 453,077, forward strand.
TGAAAGAAAAGAAAAGAATACCGACCGCAAATGACAAAAGAAGAGAAAAACTTTTCTGAACTCAAAAATAGGAAAACTTATCTGAATGTGTGCCTGATCCAATGTTATGCCGCGCCTTTGAGATTAAACTACCCAGTCTATTCATGTCAATCCCTTTCTGATACCGCGTCCTGCTAAGGGTAAACGGATGTCCCAAACTTGTCTCATGCCGACATCTTGTCCCCATCTCATCCTGCCACCTCACCGTGCCCTTCAAAGGGTTTTCACTGATGAGATTCTATCATTTCTCTCTATCTCCCGTCGCCTTAAGGTGCCCATAAAGGTTTTCACCGTAAGACTCTCTCATTTTACTTCTCTCAACTTCCTTCGCCTTAAGGTGCCCGCGAGGGTTTTCACCGTTAAGACTCTCTCATTTTACTTCTCTCAACTTCCTTCGCCTTAAGGTGCCCGCGAGGGTTTTCACCGTTAAGACTCTCTCATTTATGCTTTCTTTCCTCGCGGCGGGGTATCACCCCTGAGATTCCCTCTAGAGCGTTATCCCCTTTCGGCTTGTGCATCCCTGAATTCAATCGAGGGTCGGGATGTCACTCTTGGCTTTCATTCACATGCCTTGGCACTTCTCAAATGCTGATCGAGAGGTCTTTCTGGTTCTTGATATGGTTTCTTCGCGTGAGGCTGAAGAAAGGGGTTTAGCCTCAACGGTTAGCTTATTACAACTTTCGGAATCCACACTGTCTTTCCAACGAAACAATGACTTCTGCCCCAGTTTTGTTGCTTGGGGGATTTTTTGATTTTTATTTTATTATGACCGAGCCGTGTGGCGCCTACGTATCCTTCTTGAGGAATCAGGTCGAACGTAGTTCACTTTTTCTTGTATTACTTCTTTGTTTCTTTTCTATTCTGTTACGCATCTTCCTTGATGATTCCGAAAGAGGGTATATGAAAGAATAATTAAAGCTCAAATGGGGAAACAAAGGTTAAAGTGTTTGGGTAGTAGAAAAATTGCCTCCGTCATTTCATTCTCCGAAAAATGCCAAATACACACAAACGAAACCAAACGTTGACAAATGCATTAAAGAATTACACATAATATCTCTTAACCGCATCAGAATTGATAGCCATATCGGTGCATCTTCCCTCGACATCAGTCAGACATAGAGCGCCGTTGGATAATACTCTAGTTACCACAAAAGGTCCTTGCCAATTTGGAGCGAACTTGCCTTTCGCTTCGGCCTGATGGGGTAGAACTCTCTTCAGCACATGCTGTCCCACTTCAAATCTCCTGGGACGTACCTTCTTGTTATATGCTCTTGCCATTCTCCTTTGATACAATTGGCCGTGACATACCGCTGTCAATCTCTTTTCATCAATCAAGCTCAATTGCTCTAATCGGGTTTTGACCCACTCGTCGTCATCAATCTCAGCTTCAGCGACAATTCGGAGGGACGGAATCTCAACTTCTGTGGGTATTACTGCTTCGGTCCCGTATACCAACAAGTAAGGAGTTGCACCTACCGAAGTCCGGACGGTAGTGCGATAACCTAACAAGCGCAAATGGTAACTTTTCATGCCACTGCCTAGACCCTTCTATCATTTTCCTCAATATCTTCTTTATGTTCTTGTTTGCCGCCTCGACCGCACCGTTTGCTTTTGGGCGATACGGTGTGGAATTTCGGTGTGTAATCTTGAACTGTTGACATACCTCTTTCATCAATCCACTGTTAAGATTTGCACCGTTATCTGTAATGATCATCTTGGGAATTCCAAACCTGCAGATGATGTGGGAGTGTACAAAGTCCACTACCGCCTTCTTGGTCACTGATTTGAATGTTTTGGCCTCTACCCACTTGGTAAAATAATCAATCGTTACCAGAATGAACCTGTGACCATTGGAAGCCGCAGGCTCAATAGGTCCAATAACATCCATACCCCATGCGACAAACGGCCACGGTGCGGACATTGTATGCAATTCAGTCGGTGGAGAATGAATCAAATCTCCGTGTATCTGACACTGATGGCATCTTCGCACGAAACTTATACAATCCCGCTCCATAGTGAGCCAATAATATCCTGCTCGAAGAATCTTCTTTGCCAATACGTATCCGCTCATGTGTGGTCCGCAAACTCCCGAGTGTATATCCGTCATCACTGTTGTGGCTTGACTCGCATCTATACATCTCAACAATCCCAAATCCGGGGTTCTTTTGTACAGCACCCCTCCACTAAGGAAAAATCCGTTCGCCAACCGCCGAATAGCTCGCTTTTGATCTCCAGCTGCTTGCTCTGGGTATACTCCTAACCTGAGGTATTCCTTGACATCATGAAACCACGGCTCACCATCCACCTCTTCCTCTATCACATTACAATAAGCATGTTGATCCCGGATCTGGATATGTAACGGATCGACACGGACCTTGTCCGGGTGATGTAGCATCGACGCTAAGGTAGCCAACGCGTCGGCAACCTCATTATGCATCCTTGGGATGTGCCTGAATTCTACCGATCGAAAGCGTTTGGTCAAATCATGCAAACACCGACGATATGGGATAAGCTTTAAATCTCTGGTTTCCCATTCTCCCTGAATCTGATGTACCAGAAGGTCCGAGTCCCCCAAGACCAAGACGTCCCGTACATCCATGTCCACCGCTAATCGCAACCCCAAGATACATGCCTCGTACTCAGCCATATTGTTGGTGCAATGGAAACGCAGTTGAGCAGTAACAGGATAATGATGTCCTGTTTCAGATATGAGCACAGCCCCTACTCCGACTCCTTTTGCGTTCGCCGCTCCGTCGAAGAAGAGCTTCCACCCTGGATCCTTGGTTGGTTCTAACCCCTCAATCTGCAATACTTCCTCATCTGGAAAATACGTCCTCAAAGGTTCGTATTCGTCATCAACGGGATTTTCAGCTAAGTGATCGGCCAGGGCTTGAGCTTTCATAGCCGTCCTTGTCACGTATATGATGTCGAACTCCGTAAGTAATATTTGCCATTTTGCTAACCTCCCCGTAGGCATAGGTTTCTGGAAAATATACTTCAACGGATCCAGACGCGAAATGAGGTAAGTGGTGTAAGAAGACAAGTAGTGTTTCAGCTTTTGGGCTACCCAAGTCGGGGCGCAACATGTCTTTTCTAGATGAGTGTACTTGACCTCGTGGACTGTGAACTTCTTACTGAGGTAGTAAATGGCCCGTTCCTTCCTCCCGGTAAGATCATGCTGCCCCAGTACGCAGCCAAACGAATTCTCCAAGACCGTCAGATAAAGAATCAGGGGTCTACCTGGCTCAGGCGGAACTAGTACGGGTGGATTTGACAGATACCCTTTGATCCGGTCAAACGCTTCCTGACATTCTGCCGTCCATTCTATCGCAGCGTCTTTCTTCAATAGGCGGAATATGGGTTCACAAGTTGCCGTAAGCTGGGCAATAAACCTACTGATGTAATTCAACCTTCCCAACAGACTCATTACCTCTGTTTTATTCTTCGGCGGGGGTAACTCCCGAATGGACTTGATTTTGGATGGGTCCAACTCAATGCCCCGTCGGCTGACGATGAATCCTAGCAACTTTCCTGATGGAACTCCGAATGCGCATTTGGCCGGATTGAGCTTGATGTCGTACCTTCGAAGTCTTTGAAAGAACTTCCCGAGGTCGGCAACATGGTCTTCTTGACGCCTAGACTTTATGATCACGTCATCCACGTACACCTCAATTTCCTTGTGTATCATGTCATGGAATACCGTAGTCATTGCCCTCATATATGTTGCTCCCGCATTCTTCAAACCAAACGGCATCACTCGGTAGCAATAAGTCCCCCACGGTGTGATAAAAGCCGTCTTTTCTGCGTCCTCTTCATCCATCAAAATCTGATGATATCCCGCATAACAGTCCACAAAGGATCCAATTTCGCGTCCGGCGCAATTATCAATCAGGATATGGATATTGGGAAGTGGGAAATTATCCTTAGGACTTGCCTTGTTGAGATTGCGATAGTCCACGCATACCCTGATCTTTCCGTCTTTCTTTGGCACCGGTACTACGTTAGCCAACCATTCAGGGTATCGGGTGACACGAATGACTTTCGCCTGCAACTGCTTGGTTACCTCCTCCTTAATCTTCACACTCATCTCCGTCTTGAATTTCCGCAGCTTTTGCTTGACGGGAGGATATGCCGGATCAGTGGGTAATCTATGAACCACTAGATCAGTGCTGAGTCCTGGCATGTCGTCGTATGACCATGCGAAAATATCTTTAAACTCCATGAGTGTTTCGATTAATTCTTCTCTCGGATTGGGTTCAATATGGACACTTATCCGGGTTTCTTTGACGTCATCCGCATTCCCTAGATTAACGGCCTCAGTATCATTTAAATTCGGTTTGGGTTTTTCCTCGAAGTGACTTAATTCTTCCCCGATTTCTTCTACGGCTTCATCATCGCCGTACTCTGACTCACTCTCGTCACTTCTTATTTCATGTGTTATTATTTCCAAACCCGATTGACTTTCTAGACTGGGTTGATTAATCTTTAAGCACGCCATATCATTAAGATCAGTTGCAAGAAGGCTGTTCAGAAAAGTAAAAAGAAAGAAAAGATAAACAAAATTAGACGCGAAGGAACCACATTTCATTAATGGGAGTTGTACAAAGGGACAACAAACTGCAAACTTAAGTCAAAAATGAAAAAACAAAGGATTTTACTCCGGGGACAAGCCTCCAATACAAAATTTCGAAAGAAAAACAATCCAAGACAAACTACCAAGACTCCTTCCGGACAGGGAGAGGAGTAGCCTTCCAGTTATTCAGTTTTGCCTTTGGTCCCACAAATTGTATCTCGGCATGACTGGATCCTTCACCATCTTCGAGCATACATACATCTGTGAATAGGTTTTCGAACTTCCTGAAGAACTCTTCGTCTGGCCTGACCGTAGGACCGGGAATCTTTGGCGCTGGATGTCCTCTTGCTCCGGACCTGACAAAAGATTGGGAGAGGCGTGGAACAGGCTTTGGGAGCACCCATGTTTTCTGCTTGCTCCTCTTTGCTCGCCGGATGTCCTCTGAGGTTGGCTGGAATCCCAAGCCGAAGGTTCCCAAGTTTTCGACCACCGATACCGGTTGTATGATTCCTTGCAGAGATGCACCTAGACCTTTACCGGGTACGAAACCATGTCGCAACATTTCATGCGCCACCATGACATCCGCAGTAATTGTTCTGTCGCCGGGAATACATTCCCCTTCCGGAACTCGGTGGGCGGACACCACATCGCAGACCTGATACACCCACGGCCCAACATCTTCTTCTGTTTCAACAAAGGGAATGATGGTGCCTGATTGTGGATCGTTCTCTCCATGGACGACGATCTCCTGTTGGTCCCATTCAAACTTGACGAGCTGGTGTAAGCTGGATGGAACTGCTCTTGCGGCATGAATCCATGGTCGCCCTATTAGGAGGTTATATGACACCACCATGTCCAGCACCTGGAATTCCATGGTGAACTCCACTGGCCCAATTGTCAAGATTAGCACTATGTCACCAACCGATGCTTTGCCTCCTCCGTCAAACCCTCGAACACATACCCTGTTCTCGCGTACCCTGCCGATGTCTACTTTTAATTTGCCCAGTGTAGAGAGAGGACAAATGTTAGCACTGGACCCATTATCGACCAAGACTTTGGTAACCACCGCCTCTTCACACTTCACCGTAAGATATAAAGCCCTGTTATGCTCAGTGCCTTCCTCAGGCAACTCGTCATCGGTGAAGGTGATCCGATTTGCTTCGAAGATCCTATTGGTGATCTTCTCCAAATGGCTCACCGAGATTTTATCCGGTACATGTGCCTCATTCAGGACTTTCATCAATGCTTGCCGATGTTCTTCGGAATGTATCAGCAAGGATAGCAATGATATTTGTGCCGGAGTCTTCTTTAACTGCTAGACAGAGTAGTCATGCACCTTCATCTTTTTCAAGAATTCTTCCGCCTCTTCATCGGTGACCGGCTTTTTCAATACCGCCGGAGTGGTCTTCCTCAATTCCGCAGGGGCAAAACATCTCCCCGATCGGTCAACCCTTGGGCTTCACGAACTTCCTCTTTCACCTCCTTTCCTCTCGTAGGTCGTTGTAATCCGAGCGTAATTCCACGGGATAGCCCTGGCCATCGGCCATCGGCAACCGTGTTGCCGGCTGGATGATGAAGGGATCCATTCGAACGCCTGCTACTGTCAAAATGGGCTTGATTGCTGCCCCTGGTACAACTATCTTGGCCGGCTTCACCGGTACTTCGTTCACACTTTCCTTTCCTGCTTCCGACTCTCCTGGTATGTCTTTCTTGCAACTGGGCGACTCATCACAGCTTGGCCCTTTTCTCGTTCCTGTCCCGCTAGACCTAATCATCATTACAGTCTGAGAGGCTTTCTCCTTTCCTTCCTCCGCCCGTACCAACTCGATCATATTGGTCTCATGATGAGCTGGGAGCGGGTTTTGGTTGATGTTGGGCTCTGTTGGAGTCCGGACCTCGATCCTGCGGGTGTCAATGAGCTCCTGGATGGCCGTCTTCAGCCTCCAACACTTTTCTGTATCATGTCCCGGACATCCCGAGCAGTAGGCACAATTTACTGAATGGTCCAGGTTCTTCGGAAGAGGGTTTGGCAGCTTAGCTTCAACCGGATTTAGCAGCCCTACCTGCTTTAGCCGGTGGAACAGACTAGTGTAAGACTCTCCTAAGGGAGTGAAAGTCTTTGGCCTCGGCGCCCTGTCGCCCCTGAATGCCTGGTTCGGACGGAAACCCGCGCCCGAGGGGTTTCTGTAAGCTCTTGGGGGTGGATGATTGCTCTGGGGGTTTGGTGCACGCCACGGTGCATGAGCGGGAGGTGCAGGATAGGACTGTGCATGGTGGACAGTAAAATGGGGATCAGGTGCGGGATAGTAATGTTGCGGGTGGCTATATGGGTTGTGGGAGTAATTTTGGTGGTGAGGTTGGGGTGGGCTATATTGGGGTGCGGGGCCTCTATTTCTGAACCATGCCCCGGACTCGACGGCCGCAACTTCCTCTCTCCTCTTTTTCCCCGGTACTCCTCCAGTACCACTTTGGATAGCCTGAGTGGTGGCTTTCAGTGCTGAGTAACTCATGATCTTGTTGGCCTTCAAACCCTCCTCGATCATACCCCCCATTTTTATCACCTCAGTGAATGATTTGCCCACGGACGTTACCAGATGTCCGAAGTAGGTGGGCTCTAATGTCCGCAAGAAGTAGTCCACCATCTCGCTTTCTCTCATCGGCGGATCTACCCTGGCCGCCTGTTCCCTCCATCGGAAACCAAATTCCCTGAAGCTTTCAGCAGGCTTCTTCTCTAATTTTAGCAATGATAGGCGGTCGAGGATTATCTCAAGATTGTATTGGAACTGGCCGATAAAAGCTTGAGCCAAATCATCCCACGTAAACCATCTACTGGGATCCTGTCTAGTGTACCACTCCAACGCCGATCCTCCCGGACTCTGGCCGAAGTAGGCTATCAGAAGCTCGTCCCGTCCTCCGGCCCCTCTCATTTTACCGCAAAACCCCCGCAGGTGGGCCACTGGGTCACCATGCCCCTCGTATAGGTCGAATTTGGGCATTTTAAATCCCGCTGGCAACTGGACGTCCGGAAATGGACACGGATCCTTATAGGCGACGCTGACCTGGTTGCCTAAACCGTGCATGTTCCTGAAGGACTGCTCCAGGCTTTTAACTTTTCCGGCAACTTCCTCGTGTTCCGAATTTTGGAAGTGTTTTTCCGGTTCCGCCGGATTATCCCAGCTGAGGTGTATGTGATTGTGGTTCGGGAGCCCCTAAAGGTAGGCTCGGAGGATAGTAAGAGTTGTCACGGATCCGAACATATGGCTCGCCGGCCGGCCTTCGCAGAGGAGCAGTGGAGGTGCTACAAAAACGAGGGTGACCGGAGGAGGATTTGGTTTGGCCGGTGGAACGTGGGTGGCGTATGGATTTTCCCCCCGAAAGTATGGATAGCTCGGGCGCTTGTCGAAGGATCGACGGGCGGATGTTCCGGAGCCGAGGCGAGAGTAGGGCGGTTCGGCGAAGACTGTTCCCTGGCCCAGGGCCAAGTGCATCTCTGTTATCCGTTGTTTTAACCGGTCTACCTCTTCTTTCATGATTTGTAGCTCGGATTTTTCTTCCTCAAGACTCTTGCCGGAACTCGACATGCTTACTGTAACTGGTCCTTTGGATCTAGTACGGTAGTGATGGCTGGCCAGGATATTCCGTCAAACCAACTGCTAAACTTTCCGGAATACGCAACAAACTTGTTAGTTCACCGAGTTTGACAGATATGTTATAGCACGTTGGATGCAATGCACCTAACCAAATAACCCTTTCTACGTGTACTCTTTAACATGCGTCATTCCGGCCCTTTTTCTTTTTCTTTTTCTTTTCTTTTTTTTTTTCTTTTTCGACTATCTTTGTAAGCCTTATTGTTATTCAGCCTTTGGATTCTTTTTCTTTCTTTTTAGTGGTGGTCGAATCTTATGTGGATTGCCTACGTATCACGACCCCGCGTGAATCAGACCGAGCGTAGTTCTGGCAACAAGATTGTGGCAAAATTCAGTAACTTTTATATTAAATAAAACCGTGTAGTTACAAAACACGTCTTACAAAATCAGCAAAACAAAAGAAAAATGCTTGACTTGGGAAAGTAAAGATAAAAATGCCAACTAGCTTGACTCAACATTTCAGAATACATTTTCAATCAAAAATCTAATGCCCTAAAATCCCTGGGGGCCCGCGAGGCATCATTCGGCCTTGCCGCGGGCCTCGGTGTGAGGTCCTTGTGCAGTTCCCTCAACTCTTCCATGATCCGATGAACATAACCCGTAATTGAAACGAAAAGGTCGGCGCGGGGCGTTCGTTCACAAGCTAAGCACTTCATGGTGACATAGTGCCCGATTTCTCCAATTCTATCCTTGATCATGTCCCTTTCTCCGAGTAGCCGCTCTATTTGCTGGTTTTTCGCCCCCAATCTTCGAGCATTGTTGGTGACTTGATCTAGGAGCCTATCCACTTGTCCTTGCAGTCGGGCCATCAAATTGTGGCAGCGGTCGAGGTCTGCTCTGGCATCTTGGGCTTGCTTGAAAACCCGCTCCCTAAGGACAACATTTGCTTCCCTCAAGCTAGTGATGATATCGGTGTAATCTTCTTCTACTTGCTTTAGGTGAAGTGCATGTTGATGTGCCTCCTTTTTCCAGCTAGCACGGATCCTCGTTATTTGGGCTTTTGACTCGTCCAATTCTCTTTGGATGTCGGTGACTTGGCTTCTCAAACCCCTTATCAATTTTTCGTCGGCCCGACTCCTCGACCGTCTGTCAGCATCTCTTTTCATTTGCTGGATTTGAGCTCTCAAGAAGTCATTTTCTTGTACCAACTTCTTTTTATCTCCTTCGTCGGTGGCAGCTTGCATGTTCTTCTCGAATTGGAGGTCCCGAACCTGCTGTTCTATCCTGCCAATCTTCGTCCTGTATCCCTCCTCCTTTGCTAACCAATCCCATTGTTCCCGTGAATCTTCCGTGAACTGTTGGACATGGGCTCTTTTAGAACATTTTCGACGAATCTGAAATCTTTTCCCGAACCACACGTTGTACTTTGGATCCACCTCTCCCTTGGCTAATTCCCGGACCATGGTTTTAGGCTCAAGGAACCGACACTCGTGCCACAGCCTTCTAACCTTCTCTTCGGGGAAGACAACTCCCGGGCTCAACTCAATGGCGTACTTCCTTAGGTCTTGATCGGTAGGAATAACCTGAAACCTTCCTAGTTGACGTAATACACGGTGAGGGACATATGGTTGGACACTGCGGATCCCCATCAGAAGGATATAACACTCCTCGGCCTGCCATATATATTACTTCAGTATCGGGTAACCACCCGAATGCCCATTCAATCCGATCGGCTTCTATTGAGCTCAGTCGTGCAAGCCATGCCTCGACGCCTTCAGGGAATACAGCACCCATCATCCGTTCTTCGAAACCCCTGATACAGTTTTTCCCGGTCAACCCATGGTTCATGTATTGTGTTCGGTGACGGAGGTGTTCTTGCATCCATAGTTGAAGTAACAGATTGCAACCTTGGAAGAAATTGCCCCCTTCTCGGCATACAGTCAAGGCTCGATAGATTTCGGACAAAACCAAAGGGACCACAGTGCTGGTAGCCTTTTTGATTGCAACATCGGCTATTCCTACCAGACTTATCTCTATCTTCTTATCTTCACGCGGACAAATCACAACCCCCAAGAATGTCGTTAGGAATGCTAGAATTCGTCTGGCCTCCCACTTGGTTCTATTCCCTGCGTGAGTCAGCCCAAGGTTTGACTCTTCAAAACCCCGAGGAGTGCCGTACCGTTGATATAAGAATTGAAGATCGCAATACCCTTTCAGCAGATCATCATTTTTCACCTTCCGACTAATGCTCAGCAGATCCAGAAACCCATGTGGAGATACCGGTCTTGGTGAGAGCAGGTATTGCCCTCTTAATTTCCCATTAAGTCCTGCATAGCTCGCAATTTCCTCTAATGTGGGCGTCAATTCAAAGTCAACAAAACGGAACACATTGCGGGTCGGATCCCAGAAAGATACCAGTGCCTTGATGATGTCTTCCCTTGGCTCGATATTCAACAGGTCAACCAAACCTCCCAAAATTCTCCCTACTACCTTTTTGCTACTGTCTTCCAAATCGTTCCACCATATACGGAGCTGCTGAGGGACCTCACTAAAGATTGAAAATGATTTATTCTGATTCGTGCTCATCCCGCACATTTATTAAGGTGATTTAAATAAGAAAACAACTTTGTTTTGCTAAAAATAAAAAAAAATCAGTTTTCAATCACGGCCTTTCAACGTCTCGGGGACGAAGGCTTTTAAGGTTGTGGGGTAAATTGATCGAAATCAAAATTGACCCAAAGGTGGCCGTTTATACGAAATTAGCCTTCCGGCGTCCCTTTCGGGAACATTCGGCTATTTTTAAAAACAGCGCCACCGACTTATTTAGTACAAAAATTAATTTTTCAAAAGGTGAAGTTGGACCCGATGGAGGTTGCCTACGTATCTCACATCCGATGAGAATCAAACCCCCGTAGTTCGGTTTTGACGAAACAAACGGCATTATTTATTTATTCACTTTACTAAAGGAAAACAAATAAGCTATTTCTATCTTAAGAGCAAAACACACACATTTTTTTTTTTTTTTTTTTTTTTTTTATCTCTAGAGCCGGTCAGCATGCAGGTCTATAATAGATAAATGCGCAAGACAAACAGGATGCAGCAGGATAGTCTGTTCATTTCAGGTCACCTGTCCTAGACGGACCCAACCCCTGTGTTGAGTCCCCTAAGCCAAATGCGACATGATGCAAATAAACGTTTCCTACTAGGGATCCTGCATGAAGCTTTGTTATTCTAGGTTTAAAAACCTGGGTTTATCTGTTCTAGACTTGGCTTACCCGAGCGGACAGCTCGAGCCGAGGAGGAGGCAGCAACCCGGGAATACAGAAGCTTCACCGGTTTTGCAACTTATCCAAACCTCGTTCTAAAATGGGAATTAGACACTATACAGAAAAGAAGTCACACGAAGTGCACCCTTCTTCATGATTTAGAAGACTCAGAGAGGAGATTGGTTCCGGCACAATTTATATGTACAGTTCACAAAATATCAAAGCAGTAAACACAACATTTGCACATTGATGCCAACATGTAAAAGAATCAGATAATAAAATATGCCAAATACAACAGTTGTTCCGAGCTCGAATTCTAAAGACATCCCCAGCAGAGTCGCCAGAGCTGTCACACCTCTTTTTACGCACCCGCAAGGATGCAAAGAGTTTTTCCAATTAAAGGACAATCGAGACGGGATTATTTTAATTATTTCAGAGTCGCCACTTGGGAGATTTATGGTGTCCCAAGTCACCGGTTAAATCCCGAATCGAGGAAAAGAATGACTCTATTTAACGGTCCGCGAACCAGAAATCCGGATAAGGAATTCTATTAACCCGGGAGAAGGTATTAGGCATTCCCGAATTCCGTGGTTCTAGCACGGTCGCTCAACTGTCGTGTTTGGCTTATCTATCCGCTTTTTACAATTATGTACTTAGTGCAAGTTAATATCCCTTTACCGCTTTTATTATTGGTTGTGATTTACGAAAGAGAAAGTTGCTTAAAAATATGCTTTCGAATCACGTCACATGAAATGCACCCGGATCCTCAACCTATTCTTATTCAACATTCGGGGTTTGGATTTGGGTCACATGAAATGCACACCCGTATTCAAAAAGGTAAAACTAAAATATGCGCCCGGATCGACTACTTATTTACACTGTCGAGAAAGGCGTGATATTCGTTAAGAAACGACGCATCTCGAAACCTAAGTATTTATATGTACATTTACGACGGCTATGTGATTAGTGTAACTATTGGGCGAGGCGTACCTTTGATTCAAACCTAAAGCGAACTACATCTCACCGTATCTTACTTAAGAGTTGATTCCAAATTACTTAAAACTTGCTACGAACCCCATCACATGAAATGCGCCTGTGGTTCTTAACATGCTTTGTTTACTCTTGCCCGAAATTGGGGTCGGGTCACATGAAATGCACCCCCGACTCTTTTTAATCTAATTATGTCATTCCGTTGAGTAACAACTCCCTATCTAATCTTGCTTGTAACATAAGGTCTATCATTTAACAGGTTTGGAGATTACACACACGAGTAGGGAAGATTGAATAGAGATACGAAGACTAATTCAGGTTTACATGCTTATCTAACGACAATGTATCTTTGGCCTAGCTACGCTTTTCCATAACCAAGACTAACCATACAAGCTTAATTGGAGAATAACAGAATGTAATTGAACATAAGGCGACTACATGTTTCAATAGACTTTATGCATAAGCTTCAAACTTCATTCTTGTCGAACCAAGGAACTACAATAAAAGAGGTGTGTACCTGGAATGCGGAAGAACAAGGAAGAGTGAGCAATGGCAATGCAGCAACAGCAACAAGAAACAGTAACAGGTGCAGCAACAATCAAAGACCAATAACAACCAACAGTAAACCAATAGCAACAACAACCAGTGAACCAGCTACAAACCAACAACCAACAGTAATCGAACTTTATCAATCACTGAATCAGTGACTAAGACTTGAACCAAGCAGCAATAACAACCAGGCAGCAACAAACAATATCCAAATCAATGGAATAGTGATAGCCAAACCAGATTCCCAAGAGCAGACCACAAGAGGCAGAACAGTGGTCGATCAACAACAACACCCACTAGACCAGTTACAACCAAGTAGCAATAGACAGACCCAACAACAACAAAAAACATCCAACAATAGCAAATGAACACCAACAACAGCAGCAGCATACACTCAACCAGCAACAATAATCAACTCAGGCAGCAACAACTACAACCCAGCCAGCAATACAAACGACCAACCAAGCCACCAACAATAGAACAAACAGCACCAAATCAAACCAGGCAGCAACAAACAAACACACCAGCCAGCAATGAAGACACGACAACAACAACAATGTCTGCAACAACAACAACCCAGGCAGCAACAACTACACACCAGCCAGCAACCACACAGATACAAACACCACCACAACACTGGCCAAACACTCAATCACTGAAGCAAAACAATCGAAACAGCGACCCAGGCCAATGGAACAGTAGTTTTCTTTTCTGTATCTTTTATGTGTATAAGGAAATGAACCCCTGCTCCTACTTTCTTTCCAGGTATTCTGAAAATCTCTACTGTATGTCTATGTTCTCTCCAGGTGTTTTTGCTTATCACACTCTATCTTTTTCTCTCCAGGTTTCTCTCAGTGTGCTCTCTAAGGTCTGTCTGTATGCATCAATGTCCATGTCTCCCAGCTTCTTTTATAGCCTGGAAACCTCTCCATATTCAAGCCTACTGCCCCCCCCTTTAGCACATGGGTACTTTAGTTTTTAAATCAATTCCCCCCATACTTGTTCTGAATTTTCAGCTGACACAGCACTTATCAGACTTAAAACATAACTCTTTTGGCCCTGATATTCACTGACTTCCCACTCTCCAAACAAAACAGTGTGCTCCTCCACTTGCATCCACTAACAAATCCCTTTTCATTATAAAACTATCTTATTAAACTATATCAATACCATGCTGAATCAGGCATGCCTGACTATCACATGGCCTCTACTTAGTTCAAACAATCCAATTCAAAGTTATCAAAACCAAAGGAATGTGGCTAATCGAGCAGTGATTCCTGAGGGACCTGATATCGAGCATTACGGATACATTGTTCTACCCAGCAGACTCATACACTAATCGACGACGTTCGTCTAATCGATTACGACACATATAACTGATAGTAAACAATCGACCTACGAGTTCGCTTCATGGCATAATCATGGGAATAATAAATCGAATTCACTATTCGACGACCTTAACTAGATTAAACACAGAATGTAATCATAACCATAATAACGAATTGAATCAACAACAATAACATGAACTGACCAAATAAAAGGGTCTGTTGAGATGGACAGAAAATTCCGAGAAATTCGCAAAAATAAACAAACTGAGTAAAACATGCAAAGATACAAGAATTAAGTATATGGAATGGAAGAAGGGAAACGAATACCTCAGAAATCAAAAATGACCCAGGTTCGAACTTGGCTCGTCTGCTTTGAGGTCGAATAGACCTTAATCGAAGTGTTCTCACACGAGAACACATCGAATAAAGTCCATTAGACCCCGAAATTCCAGTTAATTTGGCCTAATTCGTCATTTTCAATTTTAGGGTTCTTACGGGTGGGATTTGGGGCTTTTGCATTTTTGGTTAGATTCGAGGCAAACCAATGTCATTGGGGGTGTGGGGGAGGTGTGAGGAGACTGTGGTGTTAATTTGGGGTGATTTGGCATAGGTTCGAGTTTGACTCGAATCTTCGATTGAAGATTCGAGGATCTCGAGCTTGATTCGAGACACACCGTTCATGGATTCATGCTGGGGGAGGTGAGGGGAAGATTTGGTGTTAAGATGGAGGTGTTTGGCCTACCGAACCGCCGTGAGGCGATTTCCGGCAGGCGGGAGACGGTGGCTCACGGCGGCGATGGGGCTGGTCTCTAAGGTTGAGAGACGAGAGTGGAAAATGAAAATGAAAAATGGGTCTGGGGGGTGTTTGGTATACTGAAATGAACGGATCAATCGGAGCCGTTGGATCAGATGATCTGAACGATCTTCTCACTTAAACCAAACGGTGTCGTTTGGTTAAGTCATAGGCTGAACGAATTTTGGAATTAACGGATTAATCTGGGCCGTTGGATAATAAAATCCAACGGTCCAGATCAAGCGTTACCTAGGCTGAAGCTGGACGGATATTTGGGCCGGATCAGAAGCAATTCATTTGGGCTTGGCTTTTAGACTAAGTTTTGGCCCAGACCGGATCTCATTACTACACATATATATGTGCATGTATATATATGCATACAATTATCCCACGCAATTATATATCACCAAAAAATGTAAATCACATGACTTCGATACCAAACACTAAAAATGCAAGACTTAGCATATATTTTTTTGTATTTTTAATTTAAATAAATAAACGTGCACACAAAAGATAAAATAACACAAAATCACAAAAATCATACCCAACACGAAACTATTTTTATTTTTGAATTTTCTGGGAGTACTTCTCAAGTAAGGCAAAAATCACGTGCTCACAAAGAGTTGATTGTTGTTCTTTAGACCGAGGTAAGTGTTTGATCTAACTTTGGCTTGAAGGAATAGGATTAGAGTGTTATTACTTGCTATTTGTTAAATGATCGAGTATGGTGTATAGGCATGGTGACGAGTATCTATACACCGGTGTCTAGCATCACCGTAAGTCTTTGTGGGTACTTGTTTTGATATATTTTGGGATTCTTCCAAGCTAATTAATGATTTCTATAAAATGTGAAGAGTTTGAGGATTAATTATAAATTGTGAATTCTTTGGAGTGTTGGCTCGAACGATAACAAATACTATTGAGTAAGAAATGAAAGAAATTGGAAAGAGATATGATTATCTCCCTTGCCGGGATGTGAAAGTTATTGTTATTGCTCCCTTGCGGAGATTCAGTCGTTTACTTGTGTTTTTCCATTGCCGAGACATTTCTTACTATTGTTTATTTCCCTCGCCCGTTTGGTTGTGATTTCTGTTTGGGTAAGGAAGAGTGATAATGCACGGATGGTCATTTCGTGCCATTGGTGATATTATATTTGCACGAAGGGTCATTCCGTGTCGTATTTGATGATTTATGCATGAAGGGATATTCCGTGCTCTGATTTGATTATAATTGCACGAATAGTCATTCTGTGCCATAAAATAAGAGTTATGTGAGGGAAAGCACGAAGGGTGATGCCGTGCATTTTATTTGGTTGCTTTCGATGAGAATGAGAGTAAAAGCACGAAGGGTGATGTCGTGCAACTGTTGATTTTCCTGCGTTTGTTAATTATTGTTGTGCCATGTTTCTTACTTAAGTTGATGACTTTTATATCCGGATTGTACTCCCCTATAGCATGCTTCACTCCCCTTTTAACTGTTTAGTTTTCAGTATTATTTCCTTTTATTGCATGTGTATATATTGAACCGCACAGGTTGAATTGGTAGTCCTGTCTAGCCTCGTCACTACTTCGTCGGGGTTCGGCCAGGCACTTACCAGCTCATGGGGCTGGTTATGCTGATGCTACACTTCTGTGCTTTTTGCACAGATCACGGTACCGGAGCAGCTTTTGGACCACAGTAGTAGCACATTGAGTGGGAGCTAACTTCAGTCCAGGGACTACGAGGTAGCCTAGCTGGCGTTCGGAGGCCGGAGTCCCTTTTCATATTTTTTATTTGTTTTCATTGTACCGAGACAGACACTATGTATTTTTCTATTCAGACTTGTTTGTAGCACTCATTAGTAGTTCGTGAGATAGCGACTCCAGTCTTGGGTAGTGAAATGTTAAACTTCTGCATTTTGGGTTTTCAGTTATTTCTTGTTTTAAAAAGACTTCCGCATTTAATTAAAAACTCGTTAATTTATTATAGTTGTGTTGTTATCCGAAGATGTTTAAATGTTTGGTTTGCCTAGCTCTGACAGTATTTTCCAAGAAAATCTCCGTAGAAAATCTCCTAGTAAGATACAATTAAATTAAAGTATTTTCCAAGAAAAACTTCTGCTTCTACTTTTTGGAAGAAGCTAGAGTTTTTAGCTTCTCCCGAGAAGCAGAAAAGCTACTTCTACCGCTAAAAAATATTTTTTTATTTTGACGAAACGCCTTAAAATTTTCAAAAAGTGGGTTTTTGACCAAAGAAATATTTTTGACCTCCTACAAACTTGCCAAAAGGGCTCTAAAAATAACATTAATAAATATGCTAATATGTCATTATTTGCTATACCTATTACCTAAATGTGACAAAAAAGAAAAGAAAATGAAGAGAATAATTAACTGTGAGTGACAAATACTGCTATTAGCTCATTTTCTTGGAAGATTTTAGATAAGTGCGTTGCACCTCGGACAAAACATACTAAACACATTTAATTTAACGTTGAATTCAAATGAAGCTTGTTTCAAATAAATGGAAAAATAATTTCAAAATCATTTATTTTTCTTTCAAAAATGGCTTTACAGTTACAATTAGTGAAGTATTAATTACTTAAGTTGGACACTTAAGAAGAAGTAATTAAATAGCGATTTACGTAGATACTCTTATAATGACGACTATCAAATATTTTTCGTAGAAGATAGTACTAAACATCATGTGTCCTTGTACTTGTTTTCAACATCTACGGCCATTTATAATACTAACTCAATGATGATATTCTTATACTTTATCCACGGAACCTCTAAATTAATCGGACTTGTTAATCTTTATGTAAACAATGGCGCAGAAGTAGATGAATCCTTTGGAACTCGCATTAAAAATTAATGACTTTGTGGGCTATATAATAATATAAATATCTTTAGCTATACCTAAGTATATATAGAGTAGGAAGTCACGCAAATAACTAAATATAGGTTTTAGGTGTATCATGAACGTAGGTTGAGTAGACTATAATTATTTGGATTTTCTTAGTGGAATTTGTGCAGCCTTGCTGTTGTGCATGCATGTGCAGACCAACTATCCTATATAGTTTAATTTCTTTCATATAGGGAAAAGAATTATATGCTTTATTTCGGTTATTCATGTATGCATATAAGGAGGTAGGTTGTACAAAGGAAACTGATAAATCACACCAATCCGATAAATAATTCGAGTCAAACTGAGAAAAAAATCCGGTTATAATTTGATTTGATATGGTTTGGTTTGGTGTGGGCAAAATAAACACGGCCATGATTAGTTTGTTTTGGATTTAACTAAAGAAAGTCAATTCGAAACCAAACCAATCCGATATTACATATATAAATTTTTTTAGATATATTTAATATATAAATATACTTATTGTGATGTAATTTATAAATATTTCTTAAAAATTTCATAATTTTATCTTTTAAGATTGGACTTATAACTTTTGAATGTTCCAATAAGTTTTATAGCCTAAACCAATATCAAATCAATACTAACGCTAACAAAAGATATTCAATTCAGTACTATGAATGGGAATGTATTAAATATTTATATTTTATTTTGCAATATTTTAGATAAAAATACATAATATATTTTTATTTTTTCTTTATTAACGTTTAGTCATGTGATTAACACTTCCTTATTAGTTTACTTATTTTATCATGACTTATTACTTTTAGATTATGTTTATTTGTATTATAACTTTTTAATTAGCAATATTTATATTACATAATTTTAATGTCTTTATTGTTGAATATTTTAGGAAATGCCATGACACTTCTCATATTTTGTATTATTTTCTTGGAAAATACTTTATATAGTTGTATCTTATTAGGATTAAAGAAATATTTTGATCACAATTTATATATTTTTTTTCTACGGAGATTTTATCAGAAAAAATTCGAAAACCCCGAAAACCCGAAAAAAACCGAGAGTGAAAAACCCGAGTGTATTAGTTTGGTTTGGTCTTTAGATTTAATAACCCGATACAAATG